>MAPW01000008.1:0-397951 GCA_001689995.1 Tilletia indica
CATGGTGAACTAGCTTCTGCTCGCCCCTACCTTTACGAAAGCAAACGCGACATCCCTCCTTGATTCGTTTTGGATCTGTGCGCGGGTACCTTGGGCCGGTACGCGTACAGCCGCCAAGCAGTCTTCGTGAGAGCATTGAAGTACTCCTTGACATACAAGGCGGCGCCATACGCCCGGTCCAAGTGGTTTAGGGTGATCTAACTTGCCGCGCTTGCGGTGTCGCCAGCACCAATCTGTGAGGAGCGAAAGTCATCACAGGAGGACAGCATAAACTTGAGCCATAGTTCGCCCTGGGGAACAACGGATACTCAGCAGTAGTTGGCATGTTGAGGATGCCGGTTGCCCAATTCGTAAACTTTGTGTGATCCTGGGCTACGAATTGAAGAAGAGAGGGAAAAGGACATAAGGAGTCTCAGTAAACACATTCACGTAGTAGAAATGTACGTGTTCATTATCCATCAAATCAACAATCTCCTAAAAGGAGTTGATGAGAAGAGGAACGCAGAATAGAGTACTAATATTGAAGCCTCACCCAGCTGCAGCTTGTGCGGGACAGTGACCTCATCCTGTTCCAGGTCGTCATTATCAAGACTGAAGCGGTCTTCACTGTCATCGAGTTCCTCATCTTCGTCGTCCTGCCCAAAAAGATCGTCGTTGAGCTCATCGTGCTCATCATTGCTGCTGCCGGATTTCTGACTACCACGCAAGGATCCGAGATCGATGTCGCGGCCATCTTGAGACCGGCCATCATTCTCTGAGTAGTCCGCCACAGATTCGACGGTGGCTTGAAGGCTTGGCATGGTGGAGACCCGAGCTGGAGCGGCGGGTGTTGAGGGGAGGAAGACTAGAAGACTGGGATGTAAAGGAGAGCAAGTGAGAACAAGAAGTGAAGAACCAAGCTGTCAAAGCCTGGGCTAGCAAAAGAATGAGAGGAGGAGATGGAGAGGTAAGGAAAATAGTGGTAATAGCGCGGAAGCACGATAAGGACGATCAAGATTCAGAATCAGGAGGCCAGCGGCGGGGCTTGTTGGAGGAGAAGTTGAGCATGTAGATACATGTAGAAGTTCAACACTCAACAGACACAAGCTCCGACGACGCGACGCGTGACGCGACGCGTAATGTAATGCATTGGCGCGCCGCACGACGCGCGTTTGTTATGTCACGTGCAAGTTGTAGTCCCGGGCCGTTGGTACATTAGTACATAGCTGAGTGACTACCTCTCCCATGTCTGTTTCATTGCTTACGGCCGAGACTTGGGCCGGACTAGCTCTTAGTGCGTATTCATTGACGCTGCCCACAGCTCAGCATGGTCGACTAGCTGGCTACTACTATTGGTCCACGGCTCACGCTATGCTCGTGCTACAGTGATAACACTATCCCAAGCACGCATTGACGCACACTCACTCGTACGCACGCGGCCGGCAAGTTTGACAGAACGTCAATCACACCGGGAATTTCTGCCTTCTGGTAACGGAAGCTCTGGCAGCCGCGGCATCGTGTTGGCAGAGGCAGTTCGTGCAGAAATGATGTTCCTACATGTTCTCGTCAGCGGCAACCGCCAGTCCGCCACTGCCAGCTTTGCCTGCAACGCCATCACCGGTGGTCCGGTGCTGAAGCCGGACGCCTCGCTCCGGCAGAGGCACGGGCGCACCTGGAGCAAGGCTGAAGGCATACGCTCGTCAACCGGCCGCTTGGCTCAAGTGTCCAACTCATCCGGTTTACCTACCACCAACGCGATCTCCTCTACCTTTGCTAGCATCTCTTCAAGGCTTCAAACCTCGCAACCTTTCAAGCGAAGACTCTCGCGTCCTCGAAACCTCGATCCCAAGGACCCCGCTATCTGGGCCAGTGTGCCGTGCGCTTACTAGAGCGAGCCTTACGCGTGTCGGCGATCGTACAGTCTCCCGTCTCCGTACGCTCGATGTCGTCGTCCACATGTATCACACCGGCTGACCGGCTAGTCCCTGTGCCCTATGCGCTTACTTGCAAGAACGATGTGCACACACTTGTGTTGTCCACTCTCGTCTTCACACTTCCGCTCCACATCACTCTCGGATCAACACCTCTGCGCCACAATCACTCATTCTCGTCAAGCCTCGCCTCGGCATTCCCTCGGCTCACTTCTCAAACTCGTACGACTTTCCTCGGCTTCCTCTCCTCTTCTGCCTCGCTCCCTCTTCTATCTCAGTTTCCTCTCCTCTTCTGCCTCACTCTTCCCTTCTCGCCCCTCTTCCTCGCTATTTTTCCCCTTCGCTCCCCTTCGTCGCTAACCTGACCCTCAAAGGTATATAAGCAGCCCCTTTTCCCACTTGTACCTACTCTTTCCCCTCAAGCGACAATCATATGTTACAACCCCTTGAGTTCTCACACTCTTCCCAGCTCCTCTCTTCTTGGATTCTCATACCCTGATCCCTCTCGAGCTCTCCTCCTACCTCAGTCGTTGCTTCCGACTTCGGTACTCACTTCAGTACTCGCTTCGACACCGACTCTCAACCTCAGCCTCCAACTCGACCTCGGTACTCACTTCGATACTCAACTTGCACGGCTACTCTACACCTCAAGGTCACTTCGGTGGTCACTTCGGTACTGGACGTGGACCTTCACTCTCCTACCTCTCTTTCTACCTCCTCCTTCTCTCTTCCTCCTCTCCCTTCCGGCACGACCTACGAGGCCTTCATCCCCACGGTCTTCCCTCCAGCTCGAGTGAATCGGATCGTAACACTTCCAGAATCCAGACACAGCTTCTAGTTTCTACCCCCAAACAAGACACAGCTTCTAAACGCGGCTTTCGCCGTTTCACGTCCCAGCCTTCGTCTCTAGGCACACCATTGCGACGCCGGCATTCATGCCTCATGATTCATCTTCTGATGTTTCTCCAGACTCGGCCTCAGCCTTGTCATCATTCTGTCTCAAGTCTCAACTCTCTCTACTCTCAGCCAGCATCTCTTTGGTCTTCGATCTTAACTTTTGTAGTCTGTGTACCCTTTGTCCCTTTTCCTGCTTCAAGTTTCAGCACCGTGTCTTGTTCTGCTTTGACATTCTTCACCCGTTCCCTCAGCTCAGTTCTCTCTTCTCTTTGCCTTCCTCTCTGCCGTGTTCCGTCTTCTCGCGTCGATCTTCCTCTTTGCTACGGTAACGGCTATCGGGTTATAGACCAAAATTCATTCAGTGATTGACTATGACGTACAGGCTACAGAGGAAGACCGGTCAAGTGCAGGTGTGAGAGAAATACAGGGAGAGATGAAGGGGAGATGAGAACTGATGGGACGGGGTTAGAAGAAGGCAGGGAAGGAGAAAGCCTGGGAAGTGACCTCACAGACTCTCCAGACCACAGTGTCATGCTGAGACTGTAGGGTCTTTTCGGTAGAGCGGACCGACATCTGGCAAATATGCCCTGCCCCCTGGGGGCAGGGTGTCAATCATTTGGGATCGTTGGATGTAGAACAACCTTAATTTAGACGTGAATTGCGAGCTTGGTCTGCGGAGCCGCCTAACCAACCGCGGCTCCGACGTAGTCTGGCAACACCAGCCCTTCCTAAAAGTCTCGGGTCTCAGAACGAGCCTCAACTTGTGGAAGGTCTGGGCCCACTCGACGCCTTTCAAGGTGGACTCCCCTTCGATAGGAACCCTCCGAGGACGAGAAAAACGTCTCATTAACTCTCCCACTGAGTCCCACTGAGAAATGGCTAGTCTGGTAACACCAGACCGTCCGATGATCAAAGAGTCTCATCTCCTTACACTCGCAGATGAAAGACTCTCTGCGGTGGCGTGAGGCTCGTTCTGAGACCCGAGACTTTTAGGAAGGGCTGGTGTTGCCAGACTAGAGAAATGGCCAGCGGCCTGCACGTTTGCTTCATTTCGGTCTGCGCACAGACCTCAGCAGCCGTGGTGCGCAGGCCAGTCAGAAGGCCAATCGCCGCACACACAGAATCGAATCGCCGAAGAGAAGAGCGTTCAAGTGACTCAACAGCAGAGAGGAAGACGCACTTGATGCCATTAACCATATCTTTCACTATGGCTCACCAAAACGTTGGATGCAGCTCAAAACACCACAGGTCTATAGATTGAGCGTCACACTTTCCTCTCCAGGTGTTTGTAGCAATGTTAATCAGTAAATGTTGTGTGCAGTCGTGGTTGAAGTTGTGGTTGAGGCAAGGGAGAGGGCAAAAATTGTGAGGGAGTCCAGCCAAATTTCGTCGAGTGGTGCCAGACCGCCACCGCAGAGAGTCTTTCATCTGCGAGTGTAAGGAGATGAGACTCTTTGATCATCGGCCGGTCTGGTGTTACCAGACTAGGCTCCGACGGATGTGTCCATCCGGTGGACAATTGGAAATTCAGTCAATGACGTCCTTCCAATCTGAACCAGCCCGTCACGTGTGAGCAACTCAGGTCGGTGTTCCGGCCTTTGACGAAGAGGGTTGCAAGTCGGGAGGGCAGATCGGCGTTGTTTGGCGGCAGATTCCGAAAATTTTGTTGTTGAGATGGAAATCTGCCTCGCAAACGTTGGATCTGCCCTGCTACAGGGAGGAGCGCTCAGTTGCGGGAGTACTATGATCTAATAACTTCGTGACCGTTCTGAGATATGCGCGGACCAGTGTGAGCACAATAGAAGAGCAATTCAGCGGGAGGCAGATTTGGTCTTTTGGCGGCAGATCAACAAACGGGAATTGATTATCTGCAAAACTGCCGCCAACATCTCTGAACTGCCTCTTGGAGGCAGAAGTGCGGAGGCAGTTTTCTACATCGGGAAAGGAAAAGTGGGGCAGAACCCGTGCAATTGCGGCAGTTTCTGCCTCCGAAACTGCATTCTCTGCCCGGGCAGAGAATGTCATTTCCGGACTCGAAACTGCCGCAATTGCACGGGTTCTGCCCCACTTTTCCTTTCCCGATGTAGAAAACTGCCTCCGCACTTCTGCCTCCAAGAGGCAGTTCAGAGATGTTGGCGGCAGTTTTGCAGATAATCAATTCCCGTTTGTTGATCTGCCGCCAAAAGACCAAATCTGCCTCCCGCTGAATTGCTCTTCTATTGTGCTCACACTGGTCCGCGCATATCTCAGAACGGTCACGAAGTTATTAGATCATAGTACTCCCGCAACTGAGCGCTCCTCCCTGTAGCAGGGCAGATCCAACGTTTGCGAGGCAGATTTCCATCTCAACAACAAAATTTTCGGAATCTGCCGCCAAACAACGCCGATCTGCCCTCCCGACTTGCAACCCTCTTCGTCAAAGGCCGGAACACCGACCTGAGTTGCTCACACGTGACGGGCTGGTTCAGATTGGAAGGACGTCATTGACTGAATTTCCAATTGTCCACCGGATGGACACATCCGTCGGAGCCTAGTCTGGTAACACCAGACCGGCCGATGATCAAAGAGTCTCATCTCCTTACACTCGCAGATGAAAGACTCTCTGCGGTGGCGGTCTGGCACCACTCGACGAAATTTGGCTGGACTCCCTCACAATTTTTGCCCTCTCCCTTGCCTCAACCACAACTTCAACCACGACTGCACACAACATTTACTGATTAACATTGCTACAAACACCTGGAGAGGAAAGTGTGACGCTCAATCTATAGACCTGTGGTGTTTTGAGCTGCATCCAACGTTTTGGTGAGCCATAGTGAAAGATATGGTTAATGGCATCAAGTGCGTCTTCCTCTCTGCTGTTGAGTCACTTGAACGCTCTTCTCTTCGGCGATTCGATTCTGTGTGTGCGGCGATTGGCCTTCTGACTGGCCTGCGCACCACGGCTGCTGAGGTCTGTGCGCAGACCGAAATGAAGCAAACGTGCAGGCCGCTGGCCATTTCTCTAGTCTGGCAACACCAGCCCTTCCTAAAAGTCTCGGGTCTCAGAACGAGCCTCACGCCACCGCAGAGAGTCTTTCATCTGCGAGTGTAAGGAGATGAGACTCTTTGATCATCGGACGGTCTGGTGTTACCAGACTAGCCATTTCTCAGTGGGACTCAGTGGGAGAGTTAATGAGACGTTTTTCTCGTCCTCGGAGGGTTCCTATCGAAGGGAGTCCACCTTGAAAGGCGTCGAGTGGGCCCAGACCTTCCACAAGTTGAGGCTCGTTCTGAGACCCGAGACTTTTAGGAAGGGCTGGTGTTGCCAGACTACGTCGGAGCCGCGGTTGGTTAGGCGGCTCCGCAGACCAAGCTCGCAATTCACGTCTAAATTAAGGTTGTTCTACATCCAACGATCCCAAATGATTGACACCCTGCCCCCAGGGGGCAGGGCATATTTGCCAGATGTCGGTCCGCTCTACCGAAAAGACCCTACAGTCTCAGCATGACACTGTGGTCTGGAGAGTCTGTGAGGTCACTTCCCAGGCTTTCTCCTTCCCTGCCTTCTTCTAACCCCGTCCCATCAGTTCTCATCTCCCCTTCATCTCTCCCTGTATTTCTCTCACACCTGCACTTGACCGGTCTTCCTCTGTAGCCTGTACGTCATAGTCAATCACTGAATGAATTTTGGTCTATAACCCGATAGCCGTTACCGTAGCAAAGAGGAAGATCGACGCGAGAAGACGGAACACGGCAGAGAGGAAGGCAAAGAGAAGAGAGAACTGAGCTGAGGGAACGGGTGAAGAATGTCAAAGCAGAACAAGACACGGTGCTGAAACTTGAAGCAGGAAAAGGGACAAAGGGTACACAGACTACAAAAAGTTAAGATCGAAGACCAAAGAGATGCTGGCTGAGAGTAGAGAGAGTTGAGACTTGAGACAGAATGATGACAAGGCTGAGGCCGAGTCTGGAGAAACATCAGAAGATGAATCATGAGGCATGAATGCCGGCGTCGCAATGGTGTGCCTAGAGACGAAGGCTGGGACGTGAAACGGCGAAAGCCGCGTTTAGAAGCTGTGTCTTGTTTGGGGGTAGAAACTAGAAGCTGTGTCTGGATTCTGGAAGTGTTACGATCCGATTCACTCGAGCTGGAGGGAAGACCGTGGGGATGAAGGCCTCGTAGGTCGTGCCGGAAGGGAGAGGAGGAAGAGAGAAGGAGGAGGTAGAAAGAGAGGTAGGAGAGTGAAGGTCCACGTCCAGTACCGAAGTGACCACCGAAGTGACCTTGAGGTGTAGAGTAGCCGTGCAAGTTGAGTATCGAAGTGAGTACCGAGGTCGAGTTGGAGGCTGAGGTTGAGAGTCGGTGTCGAAGCGAGTACTGAAGTGAGTACCGAAGTCGGAAGCAACGACTGAGGTAGGAGGAGAGCTCGAGAGGGATCAGGGTATGAGAATCCAAGAAGAGAGGAGCTGGGAAGAGTGTGAGAACTCAAGGGGTTGTAACATATGATTGTCGCTTGAGGGGAAAGAGTAGGTACAAGTGGGAAAAGGGGCTGCTTATATACCTTTGAGGGTCAGGTTAGCGACGAAGGGGAGCGAAGGGGAAAAATAGCGAGGAAGAGGGGCGAGAAGGGAAGAGTGAGGCAGAAGAGGAGAGGAAACTGAGATAGAAGAGGGAGCGAGGCAGAAGAGGAGAGGAAGCCGAGGAAAGTCGTACGAGTTTGAGAAGTGAGCCGAGGGAATGCCGAGGCGAGGCTTGACGAGAATGACGTGATTGTGGCGCAGAGGTGTTGATCCGAGAGTGATGTGGAGCGGAAGTGTGAAGACGAGAGTGGACAACACAAGTGTGTGCACATCGTTCTTGCAAGTAAGCGCATAGGGCACAGGGACTAGCCGGTCAGCCGGTGTGATACATGTGGACGACGACATCGAGCGTACGGAGACGGGAGACTGTACGATCGCCGACACGCGTAAGGCTCGCTCTAGTAAGCGCACGGCACACTGGCCCAGATAGCGGGGTCCTTGGGATCGAGGTTTCGAGGACGCGAGAGTCTTCGCTTGAAAGGTTGCGAGGTTTGAAGCCTTGAAGAGATGCTAGCAAAGGTAGAGGAGATCGCGTTGGTGGTAGGTAAACCGGATGAGTTGGACACTTGAGCCAAGCGGCCGGTTGACGAGCGTATGCCTTCAGCCTTGCTCCAGGTGCGCCCGTGCCTCTGCCGGAGCGAGGCGTCCGGCTTCAGCACCGGACCACCGGTGATGGCGTTGCAGGCAAAGCTGGCAGTGGCGGACTGGCGGTTGCCGCTGACGAGAACATGTAGGAACATCATTTCTGCACGAACTGCCTCTGCCAACACGATGCCGCGGCTGCCAGAGCTTCCGTTACCAGAAGGCAGAAATTCCCCGGTGTGATTGACGTTCTGTCAAACTTGCCGGCCGCGTGCGTACGAGTGAGTGTGCGTCAATGCGTGCTTGGGATAGTGTTATCACTGTAGCACGAGCATAGCGTGAGCCGTGGACCAATAGTAGTAGCCAGCTAGTCGACCATGCTGAGCTGTGGGCAGCGTCAATGAATACGCACTAAGAGCTAGTCCGGCCCAAGTCTCGGCCGTAAGCAATGAAACAGACATGGGAGAGGTAGTCACTCAGCTATGTACTAATGTACCAACGGCCCGGGACTACAACTTGCACGTGACATAACAAACGCGCGTCGTGCGGCGCGCCAATGCATTACATTACGCGTCGCGTCACGCGTCGCGTCGTCGGAGCTTGTGTCTGTTGAGTGTTGAACTTCTACATGTATCTACATGCTCAACTTCTCCTCCAACAAGCCCCGCCGCTGGCCTCCTGATTCCTGAATCTTGATCGTCCTTATCGTGCTTCCGCGCTATTACCACTATTTTCCTTACCTCTCCATCTCCTCCCTCTCATTCTTTTGCTAGCCCAGGCTTTGACAGCTTGGTTCTTCACTTCTTGTTCTCACTTGCTCTCCTTTACATCCCAGTCTTCTAGTCTTCCTCCCCTCAACACCCGCCGCTCCAGCTCGGGTCTCCACCATGCCAAGCCTTCAAGCCACCGTCGAATCTGTGGCGGACTACTCAGAGAATGATGGCCGGTCTCAAGATGGCCGCGACATCGATCTCGGATCCTTGCGTGGTAGTCAGAAATCCGGCAGCAGCAATGATGAGCACGATGAGCTCAACGACGATCTTTTTGGGCAGGACGACGAAGATGAGGAACTCGATGACAGTGAAGACCGCTTCAGTCTTGATAATGACGACCTGGAACAGGATGAGGTCACTGTCCCGCACAAGCTGCAGCTGGGTGAGGCTTCAATATTAGTACTCTATTCTGCGTTCCTCTTCTCATCAACTCCTTTTAGGAGATTGTTGATTTGATGGATAATGAACACGTACATTTCTACTACGTGAATGTGTTTACTGAGACTCCTTATGTCCTTTTCCCTCTCTTCAATTCGTAGCCCAGGATCACACAAAGTTTACGAATTGGGCAACCGGCATCCTCAACATGCCAACTACTGCTGAGTATCCGTTGTTTCCCCAGGGCGAACTATGGCTCAAGTTTATGCTGTCCTCCTGTGATGACTTTCGCTCCCTCACAGATTGGTGCTGGCGACACCGCAAGCGCGGCAAGTTAGATCACCCTAAACCACTTGGACCGGGCGTATGGCGCCGCCTTGTATGTCAAGGAGTACTTCAATGCTCTCACGAAGACTGCTTGGCGGCTGTACGCGTACCGGCCCAAGGTACCCGCGCACAGATCCAAAAACGAATCAAGGAGGGATGTCGCGTTTGCTTTCGTAAAGGTAGGGGCGAGCAGAAGCTAGTTCACCATGGCTGCAGTGCGCAGCTCTTCTTTTACACCTACAGTTCATCCGACATTGGCATTCTCCAGCACGAAGGCACGCACGACCATGCGAAGCCAGACCAAAGGAAGTTGCCGCCATCAGGTAAGGCAAAGTTGAAAGAAGCAGTGCTGAAGTATCCTCATACGAAGGCCTTTGGTCTGGCTACAGGTATGGTCAAAGCGGGCTCAGGTGCGGTCATTCCAGTGGATCCACTCAGGTCTATCGGTGAGCCTCTGGTTAACGTTGATCGTGCTGCAGCATTGCGGCGCCAGATACTCAAGGATGCGGGCATCCGGGCCAATGGTTCTCGGGATGGTCCCCTGATTCAGTTCCTTGACATGCAAGGAGACGGTAAGGCAGGCAACGGCGTCGCTATTCGGCATGCTGAGCTGCTAGGTAACAGCACAAGAATCGTGATTCAAACTGACTGGCAGCGCGAGATGTTTCTGCGTAGAGATGATATGACTGGCAGAGAGTCTCGTGGGCAAGCCGGTGTACTGACGGATGTGACTTACAGCGTCTTCACTGAATTTTATCTCTGTGGCAGCTCTGTGTTTTCTGTGCAGCTTAGACGATGGATTCCCGTTCTATGGACTGTCCTTCGACAGCAGCGGGACGAAGACTTTGCGTTCCACTTCACCAACCTCTTCAACTTGGCCGCAGACGCAGGCAAGACCAGACTGGAGACAGAGCTGATGCTCATGGGGGTCGTCGACTTCTCCCAGGCTCAGCTGAATGGCTTTCGAGCCGCCTACAAAGCGTGGCGCATCAGGCTGCTCTCACGATCTCTAATGAGCTCGGATCGATTGGCATCCGAGATGGCCAACCTCGACTCAGACTGTGATGCGATGCTGAAGGGATGTACCTTCCACTTCGAGCAAAGTGCAGTTCGAGTCCGGCGCAATGCCGCGCTGGTAGAGGAGGTATCTCAGGCTTTGTTTGCGGAAGCAGTTGCTTCAATGCGCAGACAAAGCAAGGAGAAGAATTTCGTTGACGTGGTTAACTCTTTCTTCCAGCAGTTCCCGAAGTGCCAGAGTTGGCTCGTATGGTGGCTGCGCAGCGAGATCAAACACTTGATCTTTCCTTCGATGAAGACCATGTCGGAGGAACGCTGGACTGCCCTTCCCACGACCACTTCGGCGCTGGAGAATCAACACTACCTCCTCTACTTGGCATTCGAGAAGAAAATGGATCTCATCAGTGGAGCACAGTGCCTCCATGCTCTCGCGGAGATGTACGAAGCGGAACACTCGGCGGAAGGGAAGGGGGTTAAGAGTCGATATGGCACTGACGAGGCAAAGACCAAAGTCAAAACATCCAAAAGATCGACGTTTGTCAACGACGGACGCCCTCCTGATACTGTGCCGGCGGGTAAGCCTACCAAAGGTTCAAAATCTGACAGCCAACCCAATCTTTCCACTCTTGAACCCCACCCAAAGAAGCAGCGGATCGATATACCTCCCAAGGTCAAAGCGCAGTCGGTCTCCCGGTCGCCCAACATTGCCTCCACCTTCACCGTTCCATCATATGAGCATGCCAACAACACTTGCTACATCACCAGCACCTTAGAGTGCTTGTGGTCAGCTTTTGTTCTCACTCATGACAACTGGCTAGCACTGCAGCCGCTCATGGTGGTCGGTGGAGGAATGGAGGCTCTGACTCTGTCGATGATGGAGAGAGAAAAAGCTTACCAGCGAACAAGCAAGCAGGCGCGGAGTAACGGGTTGCGGAAGGCGCTGGGGATCATGGTCGAGTGGGTGGTCAACAAAGAACGTCTTTGGGGGGCTGGCGAGTATGGTAGCTGGACGTGGGTCAGTCATGCTTTACAAGGCGAGACCTCTTTGACTGTTCAGACTTTCTTCGCGATTGGTATACAGACAGCCCGGCATTGCGACTTCCACGGTGCGAAGTACGAGGCACCCAAGCTGGTCACCAGCCTCGACCTCAGCCCCAACCGCGACCCAAACCGAGATCCTAAGGCTCAAGCCACATTCACAGAAACCTTTTCTCGATACTTGTCGGCGACCAGCTCCAGCCCTTGTCGCATCAAAGTAGTAGAAGCGTGCGGACAGCCCACGACGCTTCAACGAGAGGTTGTGTCTACCCCTACGATTCTGTTCCTCGACTTGGTGGAACAGAGGCAGGAAAACGATCTTCTGCGTCTGGAAGAGGAGATCACACTCGACGGTCGCACCTACCTCCTCACCGGCAGAATCTGCGCAACCACTTCACTGGGAACGCATTTTACTGCACTGGTACGGAATACCAGCAGCAATCTCAGCCCTCATCGATCCGGAATATACAGATACAACGATCTCGCTTTTTCCGGCCATTCTCAGCTCGTTGGTGCACTGGACGAACACCATGTGGAGGGATCTCTCGGTGTGCTGGTGGAGCCAAAGTTGCATGCATTGACGGTGATGTATGTCGCCAAAGAAGGAGGAGATGGGCGTATCGGTAACATCAACCACCACACAGCTCCCGCCGGCAGGCAATCCCTTCCTCGCAAGGTCTTTTCCGTACCTGAAAGCCAGGCACGAATGTTCGGCGTCCTGTCCGATGCGCCAAAGCCAGCTGCTTGAGCCTCGACCCTCAATACTCAATCCTCACTATCTTCCTTCCAAGGTGAGTCTTGACTCCTTACTTCTGGTCGTGGCCGTGACTAGATGATGCACCATCACTTTATACTTATATGCCGTCTATTCCTTGGGTTCACGACTCACGCAGAAGCCACTCTAGACACTCCCACGAACCACGACTCTTCCTTTTCCTTTCCACCACAGCACCAGCCGCACCACACTCCCGTCCCTTCGGTCTCGATGATCTCGATTTCCCTTCCACCTTCTACCTTCCAGCCACTTTCCACCATAGCACTACCCAGCCCCCACCCAGCCACCCACTCCTCTACCAACCACACAACGACAGCACCACCCAGTTGGCAGTCACCCACTCGTTCCTTCGGGCGGGCAATCCTTTTTCTCGCATCCCGCCTTCCGGTGAGTAATAACCCCTCCCCCACCCCCCACTCTCCAGCCCCCTTTCCTCAGAGGACTTGCCGCTGCTGCGGGCTGCTCCGAGACTGAGGACTCGCTGCTGGTATGCTGCTGGCAGCTGCTGGCTGCCGCCAGCTGCTTCTGGACAGGCGTAAGAGATTGCAGAAGTACCTAAACACCTTCACCCCCCCCCTCCCCTTCTTCCGGTCTCGGACCAAGACCTTGCCTCCTGGGCCCTGGCTCCTGCTGCTGCGAAAAAATACCGTAGGCCTGCCTGCCTGTCTAGGCGTAGACATTTTAGGGACCAGGGACAGGAATGCTTTTTGTTTGGTCCATCTGTCCAAATGTGGTACTGTGGGGGGCACTATACTAACTTGAATATCTTTGTCTTGCCTTAGTGTCTTATATGAGCAGTTAGTGGCTTCGTTCGTCGGCATGTCTTCGTCTTCCCCCGATGGCCGACCTCGGTGCGAGGGTGCGACCCTACACATGTCGTCTTCCGCTCATAACAGCCACACATGCGCTGCCTTTCCGAGTTCAGAGCATCCCCTCTTCATCCCCTTCACTCTTTCATCTCTCGACCACAATCATTCTCCTCCTTTCGATCGTTTCTTGCGATTGAGACCGTGTCTGTCCGGGCTCGACGGATGCGGACCACATTCAAATCCAGCTCGCTCCTGCCGTCGCGTGCTGTCACAAACCGCATGCGAGGGCCTCGGCAGGTCGACAAAGCGAGCTGGTGCCAAAGCGCGTGAGTTCAACACCTTCCGTCTCGATGCTTGACCCCTGACCCCCCTGCTGAGAGTCTGATATCTACACGAGCTGACTGTTGAATTGGTTTATTCCCCACCGATATGCGGTATGCCGACTTTTGCTATGTTCTGCGAGGTGGGCGGTGTGCGTTCCCAAGTCGGAGAGGGGGGAAGGTCAAATCCGAGCAGTTGCTGAATACCTGGCGACTGACTATTCTCTGACCTTCTAACGATCTAACCTCGTCACTTTCTCCTTCTTTCTACACGCTGTAGGTTGTAGGTCTGCCATCCGTCGGTAGGAGTAGTCATGCCGCTGGGCTGATGCCTTTAATGAGCAATGTGTAAAGAGAGTACTGACTCTCTACATATCACTTCCAACTCGCCGCAGCCTTGACACTACTCTTCAGCCTTCGGACTTCGGTATGATGCATGATCGATTGAAGTTGGTGACCTGCAGCCATAAAGCATCATTACAACTACGTACACCAGATCGCACATCACCCGCTTCCCTTCAAAACATTCCTTAACCCCTTCTACTCACCTTCCACCCCCTTCCTTTCGCCTTCTTTTCTCCTCCCTTTCTCCCTCCTGACCCTTTCCCCTTTTCCTTTCGCCTTCTTTTCTCCTCCCTTTCTCCCTCCTGACCCTTTCCCCTTTTCCTCTTGTTCTGGCTGGCCGCGGGCTGGTATCTCTCTCTTGACCCCTCTGCTAACCCCCATCAGCTTCCCATCACATCCTGCCCGCTGCCGGAGTCATGATCCGTACCTGCGTACACAGCTCACGAGTTCCACAGTCTCCATTATGATGCTTGCAGACACTGCTTGGGATGCTGCTCATAGTCAGTGCTCACACAGTCACAACTCACACTTCACAGACCGCAGTAAAATTTCCTTAAACCAATCCTTGACGCTTGATGCTTGATGCTTGATGGCTGACGCATTCATGGACAATTGACGACTTGACGTATACGCAGCTGATGTTTCTAGGTTCTAGCTTTGAAGACACTTGGATCATACGCAGCTGATACCACTAGTTTTGCAGTCTCCATCTTTCTGCAGTGTATATGCCATGTATGCTCGTCCCCTTGGTACATCGGGATCATCCATCCATGGTCCACTGGATCGTTCTGAGTTTCTGTTGTCTGTGAGTCTTCAGTTCCCAACCCATACTTCACCTAAAGATCCACGGACCCAAATCCCAATGCAGAGTAACTAACGACCGTTCTATGCACCTTGTCTCCAGAAATTATACGCACGCTTTTTCAGTAACCTCATACGTTGACGATCTGCCTGAGGTTCGACTGAGGAATGCGAGCGGCCTGAGCGAGGAGCGAAGAGCGAGATTGAGGACTGAGGCACTGGGCTCTCCAGTCTCCACAGACTGGGCATTGATCGATCAGCGAGGGCCGAGGGCGAATGGACGATATCAGAGTCCAGAATTCAACAGGATACGGGATAGCGAATCGTCACACACGTCAGGTCACTCAGGCCAGGTCATGTCAGGTCGGACTGATGATGGACGGGCGGACAGCATGTAGACACACGGCACACCCACTCAACCTGCGACCGTCATGTTAATTGTTATCGACCCCTTGAAATCGACGGGGCGGACCAAGTCCGAGAAGAATGAGCGTGTGAGGACGAATCGGCACGAAAGAGACACTCTCACAGCCTCCGTAACGACGCCCGAGATAATGACTGAGGGGCAGATCTCGAGTTTGTGCGGCAGATTTCATGTTTGAGGTCTTTGAGTTGCATTTCTGCCTCTCAGTTTGCCGTTCTGCCTCCTGGTTCTGGAGGCACAGGCGGCAGTTCTCTGATTGCGCCTTTTAAAAACGGATTACTGCCTCCAAATTCCCATTATTGGGAGGCAGTTTTGAGTTTGGCCAGACAAGAATTTGAAAACTGCCGTCAGGTGGCAGAATCGCGGAGGCAGATTTCACGAGTGCCTCGGATCTCCAACAGTCATCACCATCCTACAAGCAAAGGTGGCTGGTGAGTAGCGTCTCAAACTCTGTTGAACGATTAAATTTGAGTGGTTGAGCAGATGTATGTGATTGCAAAGTTACGGTCTGTTTCGACAAAGTATTCGGTCACCCGGGAAGCTGGAGCTGGGAGCGGTGGATTGAGGTTGACAAGGCACAATGGAACGAGGGACGCAGACGAGAATGTGGGCCGGGAGCTCGGGAGAGATGGGACTTAGAACGACCTATTGGACGGAGGTTGACCATTGGACCAGAACGAGGAGTCCGAGGACGAAGCACCATCATCGCGCAGCGGCAGTGCTCGCGGGTACGGCGGCCACGCTCCAGAATCTTCCCCTGATGAGCTCCCATGACCACCGCTCTCATCCGCCCACGAACCCCGCTGCGGCGGCGCGCCGATTCCGATACCAACTCCAGCACCAGGAAGTCCGACCCTCCCACCCCTGTTCTCCCTAATCGCCTTCCTCCTCTCCACCTCCCGATCCAGAATCTCGTCCATCGTCAACGGTCTGGGCGGTGTACCGTCTTCTCCGTTGGTGTGTGGGCGCGTAGCAGTCGCGGCTCCGATGCCTGCTAGGATCATGATGCTTGCGAGGAAGACGAGTCCGACGATGGCGCCGAATTGGCGTTGGTCTTCGAAGGAGGGTTGCTTGTTGTTGTTGTTGTTGCCGCCACCAGCATCGCCGCCGCCGCCAGCGGTCCCGTCGGAATAGATGGTCGATGTGAATTCGGGTTGACTAGTTTTTGGAGTAGATGCCAAGGGAGACCAGCCGACCACGTTGAATGAAGGGTGTGTTGTTTGACGAATCGTCCATGAGGAACCACAAGGAAGTTGCACGGTTGAGAGAAGAGAAAGGTGTAATTCGAAAGTTGATTTTTGGCGTGTTGAACGGGAGTGATGCAAGTTGCGATATGGGAGGGGGGAGACATAGGAGGGAGCAGAAAAAATGGAAAGCAATTGGGCAAGGGGAAGGGGGGAGGCGAGCAAGATGCGAGGATTGCTCAGCCACACCACAAACAGCAGACTTTTGCTCGAGCGGGTGTGTGTTTTTTGCTCACGGGTCCGACTTTGATTTGGATTCTGATGCGGGCTTCGTTTCTCCTTCTGCTTCGGGTACCGGCTTGCCCTCTGACGACGGCTTGGCTGCTTCGCTGTTCTTCGGTGATGCGGAAGATGATGATGCTGATGTGGCCGATGGGCTTGCTGTGCTTGAGCCGGAGGTCGCACCGGACGAAGAGGAGGGCGGGGTTGGATCAGATGGAGGCGGAGTAGGTGTTGGAGTTGGCTTGGGCTTAGCTCGACCCTCAACATCATCCACGAACGCTTGCAGCAGTTCGCGTTGGTTTCTTCGACAGAGATCTGAATACATCGAGAACAAGAAGGTCAATCCCCAAACCAGGGCCAATAGCTTGGCTTCGCCTTCTGATCGATCGTCGCTAACTCACCTTGGAATCGTCACATCGAAAGCAACCAACAGATCTCCCTTCTCGCCCCGTCTCGACACACTAGGCACGCCACGACCCCTCAAACAACATCTCCTCCCCAACCTGAGTCCCACCGGGAACCCGGACATCCACATCCCCATCCAACGTCGGCACCCTCACCCTCCCACCAAGCACAGCGGTATAGAAGGGTACCTTGGCCTCATAGTACAGGTTCGTACCCTGTCTCCGCCAAATCTTGCTAGGCTGAACTGCGACGCGGACGTAGAGGTTTCCCGAGGGCCCATTGACGCTTCCCGATGGTCCTTGGGGAGCATCGCCCAATCCGTCCAATCGGATCTTGACACCATTATCAACACCAGGTGGAATCTTGACTTCCACCGTCCTCTTCCTCCTCACTTTGCCCACACCCTCACAATCGCCGCACGCGTCGTTAGGGTTAACGACGACCCCGGCCCCACCGCATGAGGGACAGGTGCTCGCCATCTGGAATCCACTCTGGATGACGAAAGTTCGCGTACCCGTCCCACCACACGACCCACACGTCTGCTTCTTCGCTCCTTCCTCATCCCGCTCCCCGTACATGTCCCACAATTCTCGATGGGCATCGTATTGAGAGTCCTCGTCGTACCCCGACAAGCCTCCTCAAAGGAGATACTGACGGTAGCCTCGAGGTCTTCACCCCGGACTTCACCAGCATAGCCTGCGCCTCGACCTCCCCCACCTCCGCCGGCAAACCGACCAAAGATGTGTTCGAAGGCGCTGAAAAGGGTCTGATCCTACGCCCGGACCGGGTCCACCACCTCCACCTCCGAAGCCTGCGAATCCTCCAAATCCGCCGCCTCCGCCGAAGGGGTTGCCGTCGCCTCCGAAGGGGTTGAAGCCTGGTTGGCCATCTGTTGTGCGAATTGGTCAAAGGCGGCCTTCTTTTTCTCATCAGAGAGAATCTGTTTAATGTGAAGAGAAGAGAGTGAGCAAGGTAATACTCGCATAGCTGTGCATACAGTCGCCTTTTCCCCCGCATATATGCGCATGTAACGCGTGCGCATACAATAGTGAAAAGGTATGAAACACACTCACATCATAAGCACTCTGAATCTCTACAAACCTCTCCTTCGCTTTAGGATCCTTGTTCGTATCCGGATGATACTTCTTCGCCAAGTCATAATACGCAGTCTTGATCTCCCTCGGCTTCGAATCCCGTTTGACGCCCAGGGTCGCATAGGGATCTTTAGCAGTTGCGTGGGCAGCGGAGGACGTGGTGAATGTCCTACGCGTTGCTTTTCTGCCGTTTGGGTCGAGATTTGCGTTGGTTGTGGCGATGGACGGGCGGGTCTGGGAGAGTGGGTTGGTTGAAGAAGGGTGTGACCCCGTAGTAGAGTGGCTGTTAGATCGGAATGTCGAGAAGTGCCGTTGCACGACTGCTGAATGGGAGTGTCCTGATGCTTGCGCTGCCGCCGCCGCCGCCGCTGCCACTGCATACGACCGCATGATTGCCCCGTCGGCCGTGCGGCGAGGTGTCAAGCTCCTCACGCCACTCTTGAGCGAGGAATGCGCATTCGACGATTGCGCGTGCGCATGGGAGTGGGAGTGAGAGTGGTTTGGGGGAAGGTCGAAGTGGACTGTTGGTCTGCCTACTTGTGAGGACGCCAGGCTGTGGTGAGTCGCAAGGTGTCGTGCGGGCGAAAGTGAAGCATTCAGCGCGTATGAATCTGTCAAGGACGTCGACTGGATTCTAAGAGGTGCCACCGCAGCCGAAGCGACAGTCGTCTTTGTTCCCACCAGGCTTGAAGACGACGCTACTTGATTTGACGCTGTTGTCGTTGGAGGCATTTGAGCTGTCGATGTTGATGATGGCTGACCCGGCCGCAACTGGATCCTAGACCCAACTGCGGCGGCTGCCACTACGGAGCGCGCACCGACGGCCATTACTGCGTTGTTCTTGCTCTTTCAAGGAATCCTTTGACGACGAGATGGAGGTCGAGGATGACAAATTGGGCCGTGCTTTCCTTGGAGGGTGGAGAAAAAAATCGGTCGGCTGTTCTCGGATCTAGAAACTTCTTGAAGTTATGTTGTTCTCTCGGCCGTATGAAAACCACGTGGCTCAGACACGGATAGGTTCCCGTAGTCTCATAGTATCAGACGTCCTTCACGGTCTAGTGTGCGTGAGCGTGTGTCGACGCGTGATCGTGTGTTGATCACGCGTCGCAGTGTGTCACGTGGCAGCAAAAGCAAATGCCGGAAGCTGCCAGTGACAGCACACTGCACTGACGGTTAGGACGTCTGATCCCAACCCTCGATTGAATTGACACTTTGCAACGACCTCCCGAGATTTACCAATACAACCACACCAGTCTGAGCTTTAGGTTATAAGGCCTCGTTACCCAAGTTTGGCGACAATTGAATCACAGGAAGCTGAGTTATGGTGTTCGGCGTGAGTGTGAATTGCAGCTGAGTAGTGAGGAAAACGCATACATCCGCCAGAATTTGGCCAGAATGGAGAGATGCCTTCGAGGACCTCTAGCCAGACAACACAACACTCAACACGGTTAGTTTTGGCATTGATCTGGTGTCTGATACTGTCCGGAACGGATGGTCCCGGTCGCTGATGCTGGGAAGGTCACAGTGAGCAGATACGGCTTGGAGGGTGATCTTCGTCCAGTCTGAAAGTCAGCAACCAGTGATTGGAATCAGCTCAGATTTGGACAGTATGCGTTTGAGAACCTTCCCTTCCGTTGGTGAAAGTTTGAATTGATTCTGAGGATGGTGGTTGCAATCCCTAAGAGGCTACTTAGGATTGGGATCAGACTGTCTACACGGACACTCGAGTGTTGGTCACTGGCAACTTCCGGCATTTGCTTTTGCTGCCACGTGACACTCAACACGACGCGTGATCACCGATCACCACACGTCCGCTGTTGACTGTCTGATACTATGAGACTAAGGTTCCCGGCTTCTTCCGCTTCCACTCATCCAAATCGTCGATCTTCCGAGCGATTTCATTTCCGAGCATCCCAGAATTTCATCTCATCGCGTTGGACAAACACACACCGCCGACCGCGTCGATGTTTAACCTGGTCATAGATATATTTTGCAAAAGAAGTGGAAGAAAGAAGTTACTTCACAGTGGGTAAAGGGCGAGCTAGGTTAGATGTATAGCAGAGAGAGAAAAAGAAGGAGGGGATGAAAACATTCTGGTATCATCCTCTTCCCAAAGGGACCCGCTTCCGAGCCAGACGACGATGCCCCTCTCCGTGAGTGTTGGAGAGGGGAAGAGATATAGGAGAGAGAAAGGAGGAAAAAGTCGTATGCACATCATGTTGTGATGTGCTGTCGTCTTGGGTCGTATGCGGATCGAGAGTGGGTAGGGCCGAGGATCTTGTTTTGTGCGAGTTTCCGGTATTTGGGTTTCGTTGCAGATATGGGGGGTTGGAGTGGGTGGGATGGAGGAAGTTGCGTTCCCCGGGGGTTGCTTGGCAGTTGCGATGGCAGAGAGAGTGTTGGAAGGTTGGAATGAAAGAAAAACAAAGCAGAGGTCGATGTGTTCTTGATTCGTACGCTTGAGATCGGTGCTGACGGATCGTTCCTTTGCAGAGAGAGAGAGAAAGAGAAGTCATCCTAGCGCATGTATGCGCTTAGATGTCGCGCTTGGATCGGCCAGCGCAGCACCCGAGGATGAAGGGTACGATGGCAAGGGTCTCGCCGACGAATGCACCCCTGAAAGAGAGAGGGAAATGATTTAGTCAGGAGTCGAGGAACCAGCGAATGATGCATATGACAGAAGAAACTCACCAGTAGAACCAGAGGGCGTTGCCGTACAGGAAGTTAATGCCGATGTTCGCGTCCTTGAGGACTTCGATGTGCGGACGGCCATAGCAGTCCAGAGGGCAGCACGACACCGATCAGGAGTGCTGAGAGGAGGGCAAGAATGGCAGCGAGGAGGAAGGCGAAACGGTGTGCGGCGAAGCCGACGAGGAAGGAGAGACCAGAAAGGATGGTACCGATGAACCTGTAGCGAAGAGAAATGAGAATAATTTAGTCAGAGATCGCAGATCTTGCTTACTTTGTGAAGATGAACTACTCACAGAAGCCAGAATGCCGCGTGGGTGTACTTGGACAGGTAGTCGTTGTTGGTGAAGGTGATGTCGGTAGGCACGCGCTGTTCGATTGTCTGTGCGTTTTGGTCAGATGCGTCCTCGGTGAGGGCGGTGAAAGGCTGGAATCGGTGGCCGAAGTTGGTGTCTCCGCATGATCGGGCGTTACGTTCGAGGTCACCGCCGCAGTAGTTGTAGAGACCCCACTCGTATCGCTGCTTGATGCCGTTACCCTCGGCCTCGACTGCGGCCTGGTCCTGTGCGTAGATGTTGCCTACGTTGAGGTAGTCCTGGAATGAGTTGGAGGGTGCGCCTGGTGATCCGACAGTGGTGATTTGTGCCATGCGGATGTTCCTGGCGACGATGTTGTTGCTGATCTGACCGATCTGGCCGAGGATGGCGAGGACCATTGCGGCGAAGGTGAGGAATTCACCAATTCCGATGCAGAGACCTCCGAATACCATTGTTGCTGTTGTTGTTTTTTGGGTGGGTATTAGTTGGTAATAAAAGAGAAGAGAGAGAGAGAGAGAAAAGTCGTGAAGAGGACGGTCGATGTCGAGGTGTGTCTGGGGGAGAAAAGAGGGACGCGAGGGAAAGTGGGAAGTGCCTGGCTCTTTATATACCGAAGCAGAAGAAAAAACACACCCACACTCTTCCGCAACGAGAAGGCAGGCGAAAGGCGCGTGGGTTCCCTGCTCCCCCAACTGACACACAAATTAAAACGCGTCCACCACGAACGCGATGAGACTTTTTGTAATCAATCGAGCACCACAGCAGTCTCCAACCCTCCAATGTCGATCATCACTCAACTCCATGACTTCATCCATCAGTCTGACCAGTTTGTAATGCTCCAATACAAATGCAGAAGAAATTGTAAGACGTCATAAGGCAGTAGTGCTCTGCGTCATGGTGCAGCGCCAAATCCCATCAACCCCCCAGCATCCTCTTGCTTCCCTCTCGCTCTCCAGCATCGTCAACGTCGTTCTCCAAAAGACCTCGCCGGCGTCGCCGTCGCCTGCTTATTTCTATCGCACGCCCAGACACGCAGTGGCTATGATGAACGCATCGAAAGAAAAGAACTTTACCTTCTCTGACTGGCCGAGCGCATTCCCTGCACCTCAGCGCGATCAGACACATTCTCCGCTCTCGGCGTCTGTTTGTTGGACAGACCAGAGAGAGCGAGCACAGCACAGCACAGCACAGCACAGCACAGCATGGAAGCAGCGCATTGAGCCCTCCCTCCCAATGACGTCTCAAATAGTACTCTCAGGCCTCAGGCCGAGACGCGAGACCACAGGTGAAAGATCCAAAGAACTCCTTCTTAGAACAGGCAGGACAGATCGTGGTAGGGCAGTAGTACCATCGGCCGTCTCCTTTACATACTTGGATTCTGCCGGCGTCTGCTATCCCCAAGCGGTACCTTGCCCTGGCATCCTGCGCCGTCGGCGTCTACGCCTCATCACCGCCTGCTTGAGCCTCTGTGCTTTGCAAGAGCTTGGGGAACACCTTCGGGACCTTCCTGTCTTTCTGTTCCACCCTCAGCGCAATAATCAGTGACGACTTCGTGACCAGAACAAAAAGGTAACGATGAAGGAGGTGAAATGTGTCGATAAAGATGCCGGACATCTCACTGACTTCTGGCGATGATGAGAGTGCGAGACTGCGAGTGTGAGAGTTGAGATTACTGTAATTATGTCTTGCTGTGACAACTGCGAGCGAAATTCAGGGAAGAAGAAAGAAGGGACCCTCAAGATTGGTGATGATGGTCAACGCGGAGCAGACGCGGGCACAAGCGGCAAGGTCGTTGTCCGAACGGGGGTAGGGTGTCGTCGGAAAGGCTGGATGGAGAGACCTAATCCAACAGCTCAGCCCGCCCGAGCTCGTACACCATCCGACGACGGAGGTACGGCATATTCTCCTGCGAGAAATTCCACAGCTCCTCCTCATCATCGTCGTCCTCATCGTCCTCATCCCCATCATCACTGCCCTCCCCAGACACAGGAGGGTTGAGCACATACGGCGGCTTGGAAGGGTAAGGTGTCCGCCCGTTTCGCCGACTGAGCTGCTCGATCGTCTGCGAGGTGAAAACACCACAATCATACCCATTGTGCTGATGCGGGTTGTCTCGAGCTAGGTAGTCCTCCCAACCGCTCAGATCCATCTCTTTGCCGTTGTACGTCGCCTTGTGTTCGTCGCGGAGATACAGCCGAACGTTGTCGAAGAAGTTGTGGAACGGACGGCCACCGGGCATCGAGTCGTAATACTCGATCCGCTTCTTCCGGAAATTGATCGCTCCGCACGTCCAGTGCATGTTGCCGCAGTTCACAGGGATGAGAACGATGTCCTTCGTGAAGAGATTGATACCTTTCTGTAGATCGTAAGGACGAACCATGAAGAACAACGCTAGTCAGTGATCTGATCAAGGGCTTCTTCCGTCCAGGAGGAATCCGTCAAAACTCACTCTCTTGGTCCACCGCTTAACGCCTTCATGCCCCTGCTTCGAAAGGTTCACGAAGAAAAGACTATTGAAGACGTGCGCATTCCAAAAGGAATGCCACTTCCGAGCCTCCTCGTTCGTCCGCGGATCATTCTTGCCTTCCTTCTCCAATCGCGCCCGCTCCGCAATAGCCTTCTCCGACCGCCGAATGATCAAAAGACCATACATGTTGATCGACTCGTCGTTCAACCAGAGCCCGGGTTTGAGGCAGGCAAGGTCCCGGTCGGCCACGCTCCCACCGGTAAACTGCTTGATGGTGCCTGTCATCCTGAAGAGCTGTTCGACAACCTCCTTCTGCTCGGGCGTCAGCGCCGCGGGAAGCTGATCGGCAAAGAAGGGTCAGTACACCAACAAAAAGCATTTTGCCTTCGCGCAGAATAACAGGTCTTAGAAACGTACCGGAGGTCTGCCCAGTACACCCAGAGCCCGAATCGTGCGTCGCTTCTGATCCTTGCGCAGTTTCTCGTAGTGCTTCAGCCGATGAGCCGGAATCGGGATACGCTGACTCTGCGCCACCTGAGCCCGAAGCCGGAGCTCCTTCATGAACTCTTCCATGTAGTGCTAATTTGACGAAAAAGTCGAGAAGAACATCAGCACTTTTGTCATCGCAGGCGAGTAAGGGGCCCAATCGGCAGCGCATTGCTTGAAGGAAAGCTTGAATCACTCACCTCGTCGCTCTTGACAGATTGCTTCTTGGTCGGGCTGGTATCCTGGGCCTTCATCTGGTTATAACCCTTCCTCAGCAACCCCATGAAATCATCCTTCTTCAGCTTCGAATCCTCTGATCCAACACAAAAGAAGCCCCGTCAAAGAAGAGACCAGCATGTCAGTGCCAGAGCGAGCGTAGAAGCAGAAAAGAGAGAGGAACAGCCAAAACGTACCTCTCCGCATAGCCTCATAGTGCTTCGCCATGAGCTTCAGCAACTGCTGTTCCCGCTTCGCAGCAATCCTGTGCTTATAATCATCATGGCCCATAGGTAAGATCGAGCCAATCCCACTAGCCCGACCCACCATAGCACCGGATTTACGCGCCCCCTGCCTCCCGCACTCCCACGAGTCGTATTCCCCACCTCAGATCCAACCGAGTTCCGCCCAGCTCGTCGCTTACCGTTCGTCGGGCGAGAAGCGGAGCCACCGAAACTCGACTCCGGGTAGACCGTGTAGTCGGTGTCGAAGTGGAGAGGACGGGATGGCGAGTTGTAATTGAGCGTAAGCGCCCCGGACGGCGCGGAGATGTACGACCACGGTTGAGCGCCCAATGCAGTCCGAGGAGGCTCAAAGAGCAGGTTCGCCTCATACTGAGCAGAGTCTCGAACCCGATGATGCGCCTCATGCATGTACTCCTCCTCCACTTCCTCTTCTTCTTCAGGCAGGCCAGAAACAGCATAAGCGATCCGCTGGGCCCGACTCGAAGCTCGAGCCTTCTTCCGATCTAAGGGAAGGAACTCGCCCCGACTGACCCGTTCGCGCATCTCTGCATCGCGATGTGCATCCTCCAGCGCAGTCTGACTCGTACCGATGGGACCGAAGACGAACGACGACCGCGGTTGCTGAGGAGGATAAGGGTGATCACCGACTTGGGAATGTCCATCATGTCCCGGACCTGGACTAGCACCTGGCGAGAGAGCAAGCATCATCCGAGAACGAGGAGTGAGTGGACCGTTCGAAGTGCCCGCAGGTCGATGGGAAGTTGGAGGCGTAGTCATCCGATTCGAGTGCGATGCAGTGCCGTCCTGCCCCGTCCGAACTCGGACCCCACCCTTCTCATATCCTTCCCCTTCTTCTCCTTCCTCATCCGTCACACCAGTCATGTCGATAACCTCCTGCCCATCAATCGTGACTGACCCGACCTTACCCGAGCGAGGAGAAGATCGAGCAAGGGTGTAATTCTCCTTCTCCTCGTCTCCGAGTGGGGAGTTCGTCGCCATTCGACCGTTCAGAGCGGGTAGCGAGGGGTACAGATTCCGATAGTCAATCGTAGGCACGATGATTTGGTCCTCCGCGTCTTCGTCCGCCGCGATGACTGCTCCACCAGGAGCAGCAGAAGGTCCCTGTTCCTGCTGCTGTTGCAACCCGTCGCGATCAACAGGGTGCTCATCCACAGCCATGCTGTCATCAAAGATTTGCAAAGGCTCGTACATCGACCGTTGCTCGCTTTCGAGAGCTCGAGATTTGCCCTTGTTCTTCGCAGGTATCTGGTTCTGTGATGATGACGATGACCCAATGAGATCTGCGTTGCCTGTAGGAAGGTTCAGTTCCGGGACCCGGATGGTCGGGTTCGATAGAGCGCTGGCGTCGATCGTGACAGTTTGAGAAGGGACCTGCTCCATCTCGAAGACGGGCCCATCTTCTTCGGCAGTCTGAACCAGGTTTCGTTCGCCCTCTTGAAGTTCCGCCGCTTGGGGCGCGATGGCCAGCTCGTTATCGTTCTCTTGCCCAGGAAACTCGAAAACATCCTCCATGAGAAGATCCGCCTGCCGAGCTTGCTCTTCATCTTCGACAACAGCCTGGTCCTTGTTCGCGACCTGTGCGTCCTCGACGACCGCGATTTCACTGGGGTGTTCCGCAGCCGCCGCCTCCAAAATAATAGCAACATCCTCATCCGTCAATACTGGACCATCCTCAGTCCCGGCAATCGCCGTCAGGCGACCTTCGTCGAAAACACCCTCGCCGACGTCCTGTTCCGTCTGCTGCGCCGCACTGGGCCCATCCTCAACAGCAGGTGACTCAATCAAACCTGGCCCAGCAGCCTCCGTCTCAGCAGAAAGTCCCTCATCGCCCTCTTCCCTCTGCTTCTGATTCCGCTCCGCCCGCAACTTGCGCTGCCTAATAGCGCTCGCACGAGAACCGAGCTCGTCCTCCTCGCTAGTAGTCGACGTGGCTGATGAAGACGGAGGAACGACCTCATCCCGTCCGTCAAGCTTGGCTGTGGACGTTGATTCCTCGATGGTAGGTGGGACTTGGACCGGTTTCTGCTGCTGCTGCTCGGCAAACTCAGTGGACGGAATGGGCGGCGTAGACTCCAAAGGACTAAACGCGTTGACGAGCGTCTCCGCCTGACTCAATCTTGGCTCCTGCACACCTTCTTCCAATCCTTCAACGCCTGCCGACGCAGATGCTGGGACTGGCTCCGGCTCCGCCTGATCGAGTGAAATGACCTCCCCACCATCGAACCGAATCCGCTCTTCCGTCCCCAAAGAAAGATCCACTCCATCACCGCCCAAGCCAGGCACGAGAACATCCTCCCCGTCCTCCTCCGGCACAACAGCAACAGGTCCCCTCTCCACCACATCCCGAGTGGGAACAGCGACAGATTCCAACGCAGAGATCTGATCCTCCGTAGTGTCGTACACAGGCAGTCCAGCAGGGATCCCACCACCATTCGCGGCCTCAGCGACAAAGGCATCCGCCTCCGCTTGCCGAGCGCTTGTACTACCCGGCGGCAGCATGCTGTCGGAACCGTCAACGACAAAGGGGTGCTGCATTGGCCAAGGTTCTGGGATGTTTTCGTTGATGGGCGATTGAGCAGATTCTGGCTCGGGTGAGATGCTGATCTGCTTCGAGGCCGATGTAGATTCCTGCTCCGCCTCTTCTTGAACGGGCGGTGATGAGCGGGCCAGTAGCGCAGGTCCCAATCGGGGGTAGCTGACTTCTTGCTCATCAGCGCGCGCAAGTACTGGCTCCGGTTCCTCCAGAACGGGCAGCGCAATCTGAAGCTCCTCCTCCTCTTCCTCAGGCTCGTCCTTCGCCACAAGCTCTGTCGTCGGTGCAGCAGGGAGCTGAATGGCGAACGCCGAAGTTTCCGGCGAGCTCTCCTTGCGCTCTGCCTTCGCACCAGCCCTTTCCCCGCTCCCGGTACCGAGCTTCTTCGAAATCGGCGCAGGACGAGCACCCTCATCCGCACCCTCTCCCATCTCCGCATCCGAAACCGGTTCAGCTTCCAGCTGTTTAGCTTTGCCCTTCCCTTTGCTTTTGCCTTTACTCTTTGGCGTTGCCTTGGCCATCCTCGCGCTCTTCCGCAGCGCGACAGCCGAGATCTGTGGGTGCTCCTCAGCCACGCTCGGGCTGGCTTCATCAGCTGCATCGCTGCTCCCAGCAATCTGCGGCGAGGAGCTCAATCCCATCCAAAGCTTGTTCTCGGACCCGATCCCTCCGATCTC
Source organism: Tilletia indica (assembly GCA_001689995.1). Taxonomy (NCBI): domain Eukaryota; kingdom Fungi; phylum Basidiomycota; class Exobasidiomycetes; order Tilletiales; family Tilletiaceae; genus Tilletia; species Tilletia indica. The sequence goes on from MAPW01000008.1 coordinate 27,572, forward strand.
CTTCTCGACGGCAAGTTCAGAGCTCGGGAGAGCCTCAAGCTCCCCTTCCGCCAGATTCGCACTCTTCTGTCGAGCCCTTGCCTTCCGCTTCGCATTCTTCTTCGCGCTCTTGCTCCGCTGAGGCGACGAAACGGGGGACGATCCGGATTCTGCGATCGAGGTGACCAGCTTCGGTTTGGAAGGGGACAAGGCCAGAGCTGATACTTCCGCCTGGTCCTCATCGTCCCTTTCCTCCTCCTCTTCGCTGACGTGTTCATCCTTCAGCACAGACGACGATGGGACGAGAACTGCTTCTTCTTCTTCCTCCTCCCGGCGTCCTCCTCGGCGTTGTCAACCTCCACCTTGCTCTCCGACTCGTCGGCCGCGATCTCAGCTTCGACAGTCTGCGACCGACGCGTACGCATGGTACTCCTCGTACGCGCATCGGCAGAATTGACACCAATCTTGCGTCCATATCCGGAGACGTGTTCATCCTTTAGCAAAGACGAGGACGGGACGGGGCCTTCTTCTTCCTCCACGGCGTCCTCCTCGGCGTCCTCCTCGGCGTTGTCAACCTCTCCCTTACTCTCCGACTCATCAGCTTCGACAGTCTGCGACCGACGCGTACGAATGGTGCTCCTCACGCGCGCATCGGCAGAACCAATGCCAATCTTGCGTCCGTGACCGTAGACGCGCTTGGGGCGCGTGTGTCCGCGCAGCAAGACCATCTCGTTGGTTGGCGAGAGGACGTCTTGCGAGGTGCTGAGGGCGGACTGCATTTGTGAGCTGGGCTTTAAGGGGGAAGGGCTTGGCTCCTCCTCGACCTCGCGCTCGCGCTCTGGTGTGGGAACAGAGTCTGAGTCAAAAGGTGTACTAGTCAGCAAAAAATTCAAACGCACGCGGAATTTTCGTGAAGCTCAAACTTACCCTCCGCTTCATTAGAATCTTCTTCCTTGCCCTTGTCTTGATGTTGCGACGTCTCTGCATCACTGAGAGTAAGAGGCTCTACCTCTTCGCCCGCCAGTCTGGCGCTGCGCCGTATACCCGAAGGACTGTCCTCTTGGGACGCCTCTTCCACCGCAATGCGCTTAGCAAGACGCGTCAAAGGCGGGGAAGGCATTGATGCCACTTCAGGCTCTTCTTCTTCTTCCTGCGCATGCTCCTCCTTCTCTTCCTCATTCTCCTCCTGCGCCTCATCATCGCGTGCAGCTTCAGTGTTCTTGGAGACGGTATCCTTGAGGTCCTCCTCCGCCTCCTCTGTGTCTTTCCCCTCGTGCTGGCCAGTCAGAACTTCATCTGCTAGATGTCGTCCGACCGATGAACCCCTGCGCTTTCCCTTGCTAGGTCCTGCACTACGACTGCGGGCGCGTCGACGTGATCCCTCTGCGACTGCAGACGCATGATGGCCCGAGTAGTAGATGTGCGACGAGTCCTCTGGAGCCATCGCCATATTACCGGAGCGGAGACGCTTGGTTGGGGTACCCATAGCGAGCTCAGAAGGCGGATGGGAGAGACTATCGAATGAGAAACTCGCCTCGTTCAGACGGACTTCTTCATCCTGATCGTCCGCCTCTGGTTCTGAGTCTTCGACTTTTTCAGAGGCCGAGGTGGGGGAGGCGAGGGCTGAGTGAGCGATGATGCGGGATCGTTGTCGTCTTCTGTGGGGTGTAGCTGCTGCTGCGAGGATCTCGTCTGCGAGGGCAGTCTTGGATGATGATTCGGGCTCGTCTACTGCCATCGCCTCTGGTTGGTTCGTCCGAGCTGAGCTGGGGCCTGCTTCGTCTGCTGAGCCTGGCTGCTGGAAGAGTCTGGCGGCGGCTGCAACTCCTGGGAAAGGCGAGTCGGCAAGCTGAGATGGATCGGTGGGGATGACTGCGTTTATAGCTCTCCGGAAGGGTGTGTTCTGATTCTGCACCAAGGCCAGAAGGGCAGCAGAATCGGTCCGGGATATGTTATCGTCGTTGTTACTCCTGGTACGTGGGGAGGAGGAGGACGCGCCGGCAGCTGATGTAGAAGAAGACGCGATGGGGATTTCGGGGTGAGAAGTCTTGCGCTTCTTTGGCTTGGGTGCGAGGAAGGAGGTGAAGCGACTGATCAAGCCCTTGCGTGGTTGTCGTCCGCCGATGGCTTCTTCTCCGCCGTCAGCTTCGTCTTCGGATCGGTTGTGGATGGTAGACTTTCGATCGTCGTCGGCAAGAGTGGCTGCTTTGCTGGCTGTCGATGCTTGCCTTGCGCGCTTCTTGGGCATGATGCCGTTTTCTCTTCTTGTGATCGAAGAACGCGTAGATTGTCCTGTGGGTGACGGGGACGCGTCGAGATGTATGTACTGGTGGGCTGCAAGCTGGGACGTGGATGTATGCGCTTGAGTCTTGAATGCGTGTGCGATGCGACTGAATGCTGTCCTGCGCCTTCGAGGGGGAGAGAGAGTGGCGAGAAAGGGGAAGGAGGTTCTGCTTTGAGCTGTGACGATGACCCAGGCAGCGAAGGTCCACTTGGTCGCTGTCGCTGTTGCGCTGGTCATCCTCATTCGCTGAAGCTGCCCTTTCGAAGAATTTCTCTCTCGGCCGAGAAAATGTACCACGTGGCGAGCTGACTTCCTCGGCAATCACCTTCACCCAGTCCACCACCACCTTGCGAGTTCCCGGTTGCGATGTACCTTCCGCGCCGCCTGTCCGCGCTGTCAATCTTACTTAGTCAATGCTGTCAAATGAATGCTTCAGAGAGAGACGCGCCTTGAGTGAATGCGCTGCCTCATCTGGATATTGAGATCTGTGGCCCAAGCTTCCTTGCTTCCTGTGCTGCTGGATGTGCCAAGGAAGGAGGGGAGATTCTGACTGGCTGAGTCCCAAAATAAATGCTTCTCCTTACCTCAACTCATCATCATCGCAACCACCACCATCGTCCCAATCCATTCCTCGGCCCAGCACGCGTCGACGTCCATCCGCAGCGCATCCTCACGCAAGCAGCAAGCGGAACAGACACTCACGGACCGACCAGGACAAGGCGAGGCGCGTTAATCGGGGACCGCATACATTCAACCCGCCTGCCTGACACCGCATGAAATTTCACGTTCGCACACTGGAACAAACGACGCATTTTCATCAGCTCTCTCTCCATCATCAACGCAAACTCTCCACCCAGCTTCTTCTTCCTCGCGATCATCTCCCCTCAGCTTCCAGCATAACCCTCCATCTCTCTCAACCAGGCAAGAAGGCCTTGACGGTCTCCATCTGCCCTTAGCACATCGTCTCCGCCCCCCGCGCCCAGGTTCTTGTCTCATCTCATCACATTATTTCTTCTCGGTACGTTCATGTATCTCCCTTCCGAACGTCCTTACATGCACGCGCTGATCTTATTTCCCTTGCAGCTCGTGCCAAAGTTTCCATCACGCTTCACGCCCGAGACACCCCAACAACGGCCAGCCCCGTCTCACGGTTACATCAATACCCTCCGCTCCTTCATCAATTCCTTAGACACACGCCCACTCTTCGTCCTTCGCGCTCTTTCCTCTCCCCAGCTCAAGTCGTCGCGCACCCGGTCGTGTTTTTACCCCTGCGGCTCGGTCTCCTGACATTACGCAGATCCGGTTCTCTTCTCTCTCTTTCTCTCCAAACACACAAAAATGCTGATGGCTTCCCACATCGGAGACAGTCCGGCTCGGCCAGCGAGCACCTACGAATCCAACTTCCCGGCTGGTCCACCTGCTGCTGCTTCCTCCTCCTCGCATTCACACTTTCCAACCGCAGGCGGTAGGCCAGCATACATTCCCCCGCGGCAGAGCAGTACAGCTACTCACACATCAGGCTCCAGCGCAGGCGCTGTCCTGAGTCCCCACTCCTACGGATCGCTTTCTCGTGCATCACCACAAGGCTCCGCTCCGCCCGTCTCGTCGTCGTCGTACTTCCATCGCTCTCACGACCCCGAAGAATCATCCTCCCGACAACCGCCGCCGCAACGCGCACCACATCGATCGGGCTCCATCTCCGGTCTTCGCTTCATGTCAATCACCAAGGCTCCTCGGGCTCTGAAAAGGCTGGCTTCAGCGGGTGGAGGTGCGCTCAGGGAAGGTTCCCCGCATAGTCAGCAGCTCTCCCCTAACCTCGCCAACGAAGACATCGGCAGCTCGATCGGGCACGGCAGCGTCTTGTCGAGCACACATCACTCCAATCTAAGTCGCAGCGGCACTGACCTCCACTCGCATCACGACCATCGCGCAGACGTCGACGAGAATCGGCAGCAGCCTAAATCCAAAGGTTTCAGCAAGATGTTCCGTCTTGGGTCAAGCTCGAACAGCAAGTCACACGCTCGGGACGATAGCGTGACAAGCAGCGAGAATACTCTGGAGAGGAAAACCTCACGCCTAAGAGACACAAACTCTGTCGAGCAGCTTGCGCTTCTCGCCCAAGGCCCAGTAGGTGGATCGAGTAGCAGTCTCAGACGGAAGACGAGCTTCACTCTGCGGAGAAGAGCACCTTCTTTATCCAACTTTGCCTTTCCGAACTCAGGCTCCGCCACGCCAGTCACCTACATCCACAGCGCGGCAAACAGCGATACAGGTCATTCAGCGTCGACACATCGCGCTGTGTCTGCCCTAGGCCCATCTGCTTCGACCGACGCCATAGTGATCAGCAAGCCATCTGCTGGCAAGAGTGGGGATGGAGAGGAACCTCGGAGACACTACCCGCCTCCCAGCGCGAGCACGGGCTCAGCTGCCGCCTCATACGGACTGTCTCGCAGTCAAGGGGTCGGATCCATACGGAGAAAACCTGTTCCGGAGCGGAATCTTTCCGTTGACTCAAGTATGCTGCTCCAGCCCTCTTCCTTCAGCTCACCGTCTCGGATCCGACTGCAGGAAGCTGCCGCCGCCGCCGATAGTGCGCATGCAGCCGCGAATGTTTATACCGACCAGCTACTGTACACCGGCCACAGCTATGGATACGAGTCTGCGGCTACGGTTGACACGTCGGTTGGGCGGCCTTCACAGCTGTCGAGCACGACTTCGAGCCCAACACGCGGAGATCGATCGGCAGAAACAGACGAAGCGGTCTCCCTGGGTCCAAAACGATGTCGCGGATACGGAAGCTCTCTCTGCGCAGAAAGAAGCAACCGAAGGGGTCTACCGCCGAAGATCTCGCATCGATGCCAACAGGCGAAGGGCTCCACCACATGAGAAATCCGTCTGCTTTGGACGTGCGCAGTCCTGGTCAGGGTAGTAACTTGACGGGCGCCGAGATCGATTCGCCAATCTCGTACCTGAGCCCGGGTGGGACCACAGACCGAGACGTCTACTCGCCAACCTCGCCTAGTGTGCGGTCCGTCATGGTCAAGGGAGTTCACGTCCCCGCTCCCGTAGCCGATGAAGCGGGTGCACCTCGCTCTGCGCCGCCTTCAAGCTCTACTTTCAGCGGGTTGTCGAGGATGACTTCGTTGCGCAAGAGGACGCGTGAGGCGTCTTCTCCCGAGATGTCGAATCCTGCTGTGGGCGCTTCGCGCTCTACATCTCCTCAGAAGGTATTCCACGCCGAGAACGACATCCAGCAGCAACAGCCTCCTGCTATCGACTCACAAGTGGAGGCGGCGAATCAGGCGGGCTTTGCAGCTGGGCCCGCGGGAAACCCGTCACGCTGAAGAGGTCCGGATCAGTCGGAGGAAACTTCCTAAGTCGCTCCAATTCCTTCCTCTCCAAAGCGTCCTCCTCCACATTTGGGGATCTCGACGGACGAAAGTGAGCAGAGAAGGTTCAGCGGGGAAGTTGAGTATTAGCGGACCTGTGCATTTAGGTGCTGATGGGGAGGAAAGTGAGGTGGGCAGGTTGGGTGGTGGGGCAACTGTCATTACCGGTGGACCGGCGGAGGCGTTTGCGATGCTCGCGGCGAGAAGTGCGAATCCGGGTGCGGCGTATGTGCGGTCTGCCACTACGCCCGTGCCTGGGATGGTATCGATGCCAGACTCGCCGGGATCTACGCCCGTCGCTTTGGTTTCGACGAGTCCTACGCCTTTTTCTGTGATGAGGAGACATGGACCTAGTCCGGTCGTGGACTCGGGTTCGGCGACGATGGAGGGTCCGGTCGGTGACCCGTACTTGCCCAAATCGGCAACGCCGAGCGCGCATCAAAGTCCTGTGACGAGCACCAGGATTCTATCCCCTCCACCTCGCAAGTCCTTGACTTCCGTTCGCAGCGTTACGCCTCTCATCGCACCAGACGTCATCCTCCCTTCGGATATGAAAAATGGGAACGTTGGAGGAGGAGGAGGAGGAGGGGAATACGGGGCGGCGGCTCCCCAAGTCAAGATGTTCGTCAAGGCGGAATTGGCGCAGCAACTTGATAAGGTCCTTCAGCACCCCGAAGCACCTACGCGCAAGCTTGCTCATAACCATAGTCGGACGCTGACGCCGCATGCGCACCAAGTCAACACCAGTATGCTTCCACCCGATCTCATTGGCGAGCCGTTTGCCAAGGTTTCCACTTCCGCTACGACTTCTGTTCTAGGACCTGGTTCAATTGGGCTGGGCAAGGTTAAATTGAGTCGGGGCTCGATAGACGTCGGTTCAGGGAGCGGTGTTGCCTCGAACGCGCCCATCGTCACCATCGGACCTTTGAACGGGTCCGGTCCATCCCCGCGTCGGAATTCCACAGATGCCTTCTCCTTCCCGAACAACTCCTTGTCAGTAAAAGGATCCGAGACGCCATTGTACGGACTGGGTTTTGAGGAAGGCGAGACGCATGATCTATCGATGGATAGTCGTCTGGGTGTTCTCAGGAAGGAGCCGAGGGATGTTCCCACTTCGCCTCATTCGCATACGACTGCCTCTCCCGCGATCTCTTCAGACTCTGCGAGCGATGCGGCAGGTCTCGGCGGGGTTTCGAGTTCGAGACAGGCTCGGCCGGATCGGCCTGGGAGGAATCATGGGCGGGCGCGAACGGTGTCGCTGGCTAGCTTGTTAGGGTTGGGATTGCCCGATTCGGCGTCCACGAATTCGGCTGCGACGAGTGCGGCCGGGCTTGGGAGTCCTACTGTGGGCAGCCAAGGTACTGGTCAAGTCCAGCCGGAGGGCGGGCATATCACTTTTTTGCAGCGTCTGCACGAGAGGAAGGGGAGCGTGCCTGAGGTCACTTCGTCGAATCTTTCGCAGGCGAATGTGTCGAGGGAGGAATTGGATGAGGACTTCGCGGTCGGGTCGGACTCTCGGAGGGGGAGTGTGCATGATGTTGATTCTGGGATGGGCTTGCTCAGTCCTAACTTTGGTAGAAATGGGGTTGCGTCGGGCCATTCTTCGCGTCCGATTTCGTACGCGACGTCTGGGCATGAGGCGAGCAATGGGCATCATACGGGTCCTCAGTCTCACCAGCATCAACAAACGACTCGAGCTTGGGTTGGGAACGGGCCGAGAAGGGGAAGCATTGGCGCGGCACAGGCATTGGGATCATCTGCAGCATCTGGCTCACATGCGTACGATCGCTCAACAGAAGATGACTTTGTGCCTGAGCTGCCGCAAACTCACAGTGCAGGCGGTACCAGTGCCCGGCACAGCATCCAGAGTCAGGGCGTCGCTTCCTCGGCCCACGGGCACGGTTATAGCCACAGTCGGAATGGGAGCAATGCGTATGCTTCCTCGGAGGCGCCGTCGCTTGATACAGATGCGGACGCAGCTAGTGTTTGGGACGCACAGGTGGTGATGGCTAGTCGTATCGAAGTCCAACGAGGCGGGTTGGGAAGCGGACGGAACGAGAACCACCCGGCAGCGGCGGCGGCCTCACAATCGCAGCCCCAGCACCACCTGGACGCAGGCCATCCAGGTGATGCATCAGAGCGACCGGTCTCGTTGGATGATCTTCAGCGGGCGGTTCTTGTTGCTGAGACGGAGCGAGAGGCAGCGAGTGAGTCGGCTAAAGTTATCGGTGGACAGACGCTTCGTCCGCACGTTGTGGATGATGCGCCTTTGCGTTACTCCCGTCAGGCGGAGCTGATGTCGACTGGTGATGGTGATGATTCACTGCTGGCTGAAGGTGAGTGTTGTGCTCGGTAGTGTACTTCCTGGAGATCGCCTTAGATTGCTGAGCAATAGCCTTCTGTTTCTCCTTTAGGTCGGCAAGGTACCGACATCGATTTCTCGCATGCTTCGCTGACGAACGCAGACACTGATGCCGAGGGTGAGGGGTCCCCTCAGTCCAACAAGGCGCAGAAAGCACCCGAGGAAGCACGGGCTCCCGAAAACCTGCTCGCAAGATCAGCTATGCCACAGCCGAAGAAGCCATCGCCGCCCGGCGACAGGAACAGGCAGAGCGAGAAGAGCGACAGCGGGTTCGCGAAAACAAGCGTCAAGCGGATCGACAGGCGCGCTATGCGACGAAGAAGAAGACGGACCCACTTCTTGCGACTCGATTGGCGCTCTTTGGTCTCCAACCTCCTGAATCTGGCTCAAGTGGTGCTGAGCAGCAGCCTGTCTCGACCGACGGTATGGGCACTCCGTTCGAATCGCTGGACTTGGGCAAGCCTGAGAAAGATGGCGGACGTGTGGAGGACGACTCTGCCTTACCTCGAGTGGCCGTGCATGATGCGGATGCGGAATATGGAGGCTCGAGTCGGGTACAAAAATTGTCCGACCAGAGACCATTACTCGACGCCTCTGATCTGGTCGACATGGACGAATTGGATGTTCCGTGCGAATCGACGGGACGGGACGACGCAGCTTCTATGATGGTCAAGCACGAATCTTCCGTCTTAGATCACCACCAGCAGGTTCGAGTCTCGATCACCGAACCGAACGCATACTCTCCAGGAGCCGACCTTTCGCAAGATACGATGGACCGCCACTCTGGGGACTATGGAGGGATGGGTATCAATTCGGACTGGTACAGCAGTGCGGATTCCCAGAACCGACACACGTCCTCGCTGATGCCGTCGGTACCAGTTGACGCGCATCGGTTGAGTGCGGCGTCTTCGCAGTTTCCTGACTTTGTGACGACAATGTCCCATCACAACTGAGCGAGGATCGAACTTGCCTGCCGCCTGCAATACGATCTGTGCATCTCCTCGGTGTCTGGACCTCTCGGGAACTTGCTGCCCCTCCACTGCTCCGGCCTTCGCTTCCACCACACCACCTTATGGAACCCATCCAAATTCTTCTCAAGGCATTCTTTTTCTTCTGACTTCACTTTCGACAACACTCCTTCTTGCACCACTCCTTTTCAACTTCTATTTCAACCCTCCTTCTTCATTCAGAGCTTAGGCTATACCACTACTGGCTGGAGATTGCAGCCTTCGTGCGTGCCTTGATCAAAATCCCCCTGCTGGCCATCCCACCCTTTCCTTCGACTCTCGTTGCTTCTCATTCCCTCTCAATCAAGGACACAACTCATCCTGTACCACCTGCGTCGCTCAGCAGAAACTCACACACACACACACACACGCATATACAAGTCTTCCGTCTCTTTGTGTCCCCCTTCTTCTACGTTGAACGTGGTGCGCCTTCTAGATCCGTCCGCTGCTCGTGCCTTGCTCGCATTCATCGCAGTGTGCTGATCTTCTTTTGCATTGCTTCTCTTTCGAGCCGCGTACTCAGGCGCTTGAGCTTAAGAGTCTTCCAGGTCCCAAATCTTCCCCTGCGCTCAGCGCTCAGCATCGAGACCACCGTTCGCGGTTCAGAATCAGGTCGGAGGAAATTGCGGACTTCGGATGAGGCATCTGTAGATTCCCAATCGACCGTTGGAGTTTGGACTGGCTGCTAAGTTTTCTTTCTCCCTTTCGATCGTGCAGCATCGTACAAGCACTTGGAGTTTGGACTCCAGCTTACCTGCTCGCTATCAGCTCCCCTTGCTTGCAGCATGTCCTAAGTCCTCGTGCTTGGACTTTCGCAAAGCGCAGCCCACAGGCCTGAAAAGGCTCGAATCCTCGAAGCAACCCCCTCGGCCCGTGTCGTCGTCGAGTCTCCGCAGTTCTTCCAGCTCCATGGATGGTAGGTCGCTGAGGCGCTGAGGTGAGAAAGCGTGTAATTGCTAAATACTCCTTCTTCCGTGTTCTTCCCGTCATGCTCCTTCTCCTTCTCCCATCTCTTTCCCTGTCCCTGTCCCGTCTCCCAAGACCAACCAGCATGCTCGTCCTTATCCTCGCCTTACCTCTTGCCAAGCGACTCACGAGATCTTCATGCATAGCGCCGGACGATGCCCAGCAGCATGTGAGGTGATCTGCATGTACTAACTATCCTTCCCGGCGTACTTCCCGAACCTTCGAAATCTGTGGTGGCTTGCACATCAGAAACAGCATGGGCACGGGAGATGAGACGATGAGCGGCGATGAGGCGATGAGATGGTAAGAAAAAAATATTGCCGGTGGGTGAGGTGAGGTGATGGGCGATCGGTGATCGGCTAGGCCTTTTCTCGACCTGCGTTGCGAAGGAGAGACTTCGAAGCGTGGAGGACGAGACGTTCAAGGGAGGCGAGCGAGCAGGAAACGGTCGTCAAGGGCGTGGCCAGCTCGCAGCTCTGAGTGAAGGCGGACTTTTGTGGTGAGGTGAGTGCGGAACGGTGAGCGGAAAAATCACAAACAACCTTTTCAACTCAGAAATCTCGGCACATACATAGAGGCGCAGTGTAAGTTGTGCTGGATGCTCGGTCGGGAGCGAGGGACTTGCTTGGCCCGCGGCAGCGGCGAGGAACCACACGGAAACGCTGCTGGGCTGCCTGTTGCCTGGCGTGCGTCTGTGTGCACGCGGGAGCAAGAAGCATCTCTTCAAGGTATTTTTGATCGAGAAGGTGCACATTCCACAGGCTCCAGAACGGGTCCTGCTCCGACTTTCCTGCTCCACTACTACTGTCCAGCCGCCGCCGCTCTGAGCTTGAACATACACCCAGGTCCCAGACCCAAGCGCCCTGAAGCCTGAAGCGCTCTGACGCCTGACCTCTGGTACAGTAAGTCCAGTTGTCGACACGGTACACGTCGATGCTCCGCCTGGGCGAGTCAGTTGATCAGAAGCGCAAAATGTTCGGACCGCTGTTTCTCCGTAAACAGCCAGTCCTTGCTCACGAACCGCACAGCTCCGAAAATGGCGGGGATTGCACACAGGTACGAGCACAGGCTAACTGCCCTTGTCCCGCCTTGGGCCTTGGCCCTTGAAAAGATTCCACTACCCGCCGTTCCAATAATTGCCTGCATTTATCCACCCTCACTTCCATCTAACCCTGCCTCTGCTCTTGAGCCCGCCCTCGTGTTTCTTACTCACTTGTTCTCGTTGGCAGGCTCCTATCCGCACTCCGCTCATCATCTGCGCATCTGCTTCTGCTCCGTCCTTGCAGCAACAGTTGATGTTCTTGCTAACTTGATTCTCCCTTTCCTAATACACACAGTCTTTTCTCGTCCCTAGCCCTCTTTAGTCCAACCGTCTTGCGCCTCTAGTCTTCCCTTCCCCTCCCCCCTCTCTCACATTCTTTCTCTCTGTCGCTCGGCCCTCGATCTTCTCGTTTCTACGACATCAGCACCTAGCTAACATCGACTTGCGTGCCTCGCCTCCAATCGCCTAACATGGACTACCCTCCCCAGCAACAGCAGCAGGGGCAACCACAGATGCAACAATATCAACAACACCAAGAACTCGATCAAGGCGGCGGCTTCTACACCCAACCCTTGGCCTATAGATCAAGTGGGCATCTTGGCCAACCTGACTCTTCCTCCATCAAATCAACTACCGACTTCTACTCGCCTTCCGGGTCACCACGTCCAAGCTTCAACCAGCACAGGGACCTTCAGAACGGTCCATATTCAGCAAACTCATCCAGCGCCATGGTCAACGCACAAGGTCAACAATATTACCAAGATCCCAACTCTCAAGGCCATTACGGGGCCCTACAGCATGACCTAGGAGAGAGAAGAGGAGCAGGCGAAGCGGGTAGCATCGCAGGCGCCAGCGGCTATGGTCAGGCACGATCTAGTACTGCCAGCCTGATCAGCGAGCGGGCAACAACCCCCGGAGGGCCAGCCTATCGCAACGCACAACCTGCGCAAGGGTCCGCTCTGCGCAATGCGTTCCCAATGACAGCGGAGGGTGCGCAGTCAAACACTTCAGGAGCTATAGCAGGGTCAGGATTGGCAGCACCATCAGGAACAGGATATCGGCCCGTACTCAAGGGCGGGATCTCCGAGAAAAAAACCTTCCAGCAACGTCAGCCATGGTTCATCCGCTTCTTTCTCCTCTTCATGCTCTGCGCCGTCGGCGGTGGCGTCTTTGCCCTCGTCAAAATCTTGCAAGACAAGGCGAAGGGTGCCGGCTACGTTCCTTACTCTGTGCCAGGCGGGACCGGCACAGTATCCACTTACTTCACGCTGCCGGCCTGGAACTTCACGGATCCGAATTCAAAAGCATTCGGCGTAAACCTTGGCAATTTCTTGGTTCTGGAACGTTGGTTGGACGAGGACACCTTCGTGTGAGTACAGGACAGGGCTTGCAACTTTACATCGCTCCGTTGCTGATCTCTTTGCTATGCATCATCCCGCACAGTTCAATGTGCGGCGCAGATGTGTTCGATGAGTACCACTGCACAAAGTCCCTGGGTAGCGCCCAGGCTATGACTGCTTTGCAAAATCACTTCAACACCTTTATCGCCGAGTCCGACATCGATGCTATGCAGAGGGTCGGCGTCAATGTCGTCCGCATCACATTGGGCTTCTGGGCGCTCATCCCTACGCTTGCTAATGAGCCATATGTCGACGCCGGTCAACTGGAGCAGCTCAAGAAGGTCTTGGGCTGGCTCAACACACGCAGAATGCGGGCCATCATTTCTCTGCATGGAGTGAGTCATCCCGCGGCAATCAGCGAGATAAACGGTAGTGCTGACAGCAACTCATCTTTGTGAATTTCAAAGCTTCCCGGCTCCCAATCCGGCGATCAATCCACGGGTCAATTCCGCAGCCAGAGCCACGGAGCCAGCTGGTTCTCAGCCGACAATCAGCAACGATCCGTGGCGACCGTCCAAGCGTTGTCGGACTGGATCACCGCCCTCACCCCAGAACTTGCCTCGACCATCTCTGCAGTCCTACCCGTAAACGAGCCCGACCAAAGGCACAACGACGATGGCACTTTCGCGCAGACGCTTCAGAATTTCTACACCCAATCGTATGCGATCCTCTCCAAGATCAACATGGTTATGGCCCTGCACTCTGGTCAAGGTCCCAGCAGTTACCCACCAGCCTGGAACAGCTGGTTGTCCGACAAAGATCCCAACACGATCTTGTGGGAGGCTCACCCTTACCCGGGTTGGTTCCCTGCCCGAACATCAAAGCATGCCATCTACAAGCGCATCTGTGATGTCACCCAATTGGCAGCTCAACTGCCTAACAACATTCCCGTCTTCGTCGGCGAATTCAGTGTGTTGAGCGGTATCACTGAGGCCGGCTGGGTGGATTCGTACTGGCAGACTCAACTGGCAGCCTACTCGCAGTCTGCCGGCAGCACATTCTGGTGAGTTCTGATAAGTATCAGCTCAGTGCTTTAGGACAAGTTTCTGACCGCCTTCCTCCTTACCCCCTCCCCTCTCCGCACTCTCCAGGACATGGAAGGCAAACAACTCGTGAGTACATTGAAGCTCCGTTCTGAAACACGATGGCAAGACAGTCAGACTAAGCTGTCAATCTTCCCCCCTTCACAGTACCACACCCGTCGTTGCGCTCCCTGGCAATGAAATGGCAAATTACAACTTCCAGGGTCTCATTCAACAAGGCACTATCCTCGCTCCACCCCGCGGACGAACCATCGCCACATACCTTTCCCTCCTCCCCAACAACGCCTGCTCTCTTGCTGCCTCGACAGCTCCAGCAGCCGGCGGCGGGTCTGGGGATGGAAGTGGGAGCGATACTGGCGATGATGGTGCTGGCAATCCCACGTCAGTTCCACAGACCCGGCGCCGCGGAGCGATCGGGCGGTCAGACGTCGTTGTTGCGCCGGGCAGATTGCGTCGGAGAAGTATGGTCTAGACGACAACTTGGCAGCAGAAGAGCTTTGGCCATCCACAACTGTGGACGTCCACCTTCCCTGCCGACGCTCTCTGCATCGCTCCACCAGAAACACGCAACTGCTACAAGACGTACTGTCAGGCACCATCACTTCGGCCCGTGCCGACCTCCTCGCTTTTTCCAGGAATGCCCCTCCCTTCCCTCAGCCGGCTCGCACAGTTATCTCAGGAAGGTCTTGGAATATCACCTTAACAACGCTAGTTATTTCCTCTGCCTTCTCTTATTCCGTTCAAAACTCTCATCTAGAAAAACCACTCCCACGCGCTCGGAACAGGTTACCTGCGCGGCGGGTCACACTCTTTGACATCGGTTCTAGTCCCTTCCTCAAGTCCGTATTCTCCATTACCCCTCTCTGATCTCTCTCCTCAACGTCATCTTGCTCTTCTCTTTCTGCAACTTGCTTCGCCTTAGGATGAGGGACGACATTACTTGGAATCGATCTTCCTCTCCTCACTCTTTCCCTCGCTTCCATTCACCTCCCCTTCCCACTTTTTACTTTGCAACCAAGGTCTTTCCTCTACATGGGATTTGATCGGTTTTATTGGCACTCTTTGTACTTCCACAATGCAGCAGCATCCATTTCCACTCGAACGAGCGTGAGCAGCAGGCTTGGACAAGTTAATCATGAGGCGGAACGAGAAAACGGTGACGCTTTGTAGTCTATTCAATTCGAGGAGAGAAGGATTGCCTTCCCTTTCGCACATCCAGGCCTGAGAGTGGCCTTGACCCGGGACCCTTCACGCATTGGGGACCTTGTCGAGAATAGTGATCTGCGTCCCGTCGTCGAGGACCGCCTTGCGTGGTTCAAGATGATACCCACCAACCCTCGGCAACAACCGAAACACCACAAGCCAGTACAAGCCACCCACACCGAACACAGCCATCCCCACCACGCAATGGAGGTAGTACGGCAACGTATCGTAAACCGAGTTGCCCTGGCTGGGCGGGATGAAGGGCGCCACGATGAGGAAGAGGGAGGCAAGGGCGAAGAAGGCGACGACGGGCCAGGTTGCTCGGAAGGACGGTGACCAAGGTCGACGGAGGCCAGCGGGTTTGTGGAAGTATAAGGACAGGAGACCGATGGATATTATGAAGTTCACGATGTTGAGTGGGTAGCTGACGACGTTGAGGATGCTGTTGAAATGGATTCACATGTGGGTCAGCGAACGGCTTTGGTCCTAGAGTCGTCCAGTGACTCACAAGTTATAGGCATCGCCCAAGGGAGGAGCAAGTAATATGATCATCGAGACGAGCCAATGCAGACCAAGTCCAGCAAATGGTGCCCCACGGGGCCAACTGCTTCCCATAGCCCTCGAAGCGGGCAGTATCCCATCCCACCCAAGAGCTTGCACGATCCGACCCTGAGCAAAGAGCACGCTGAGCACGTTTCCAAGTGCAGAAAGTGCCACGATTACGGAGAGCGCCCGCTGGGCAGACGGACCGAACATGTTTTGGAAGAAGACGGCGGCGATGGTGATGTTGGAGTTGAGAATATCTTCTTTGGGGATCGCTGCGAAGTAGCTTTGGGATTACAAGCCAATCCCGGAAGTTGTGAGATCAGCAAGAGCCCCTTTTGACAGGATTCACATCCTTGTAGAGAAAGTCCCTTCTACTCACGCGATGTTGACGAGCATGTACAGGGCCGTGATGATAGACATAGCGAGCGGAGCAGCCACAGCCAGCGTTCTCCTCGGGTTCTTGACCTCCGAAAGCGAGTAATTGACATTGGAAAAGCCGATGAAGGACCAGATGACGTTGTACAGCGCCGAGACGATGCCATAGGTGTCTGCCGTTGTTCCCTCGAACGCATTCCTGAAGTTGTGTGGTTGTTCAGATAGGCGGGTGTGGCCTGCAAGGGCGGCGAATCCGCAGCATGCTATGAAGACGAGGATGAAGACTTTGAACGAGCCGAGAATGTTTTGGAGGTGGAGCCCCCATTTGAGAGCGAAAGAATGCTGTAAAGCGGTGTCAAGCTGTGATCAGCCGGTTGTTCCGAATACTGCACCTGATGCCCAAGCTCGCCAGATGTAACTTACCAGCAAGAAGCAGAATGTCAATACAAGGGCACCAAGACCCTTGGAAGCCCACTCTGTCGCATCACGTTGAGCAGCCTTGAGAATGTATGTGCCAAAAACGAGGGCGTTCCCGGCGGGCCAGCCAAGGAGACACGCATATGCAGCGTAAGAGCAAAGAGCTAGCCATCTTGGGCTCCTGTAAGCTCTCTCCAAAAAGCCCAGATAGGCCTTCTCAGCTCCATTCACGGGAACCCCAACCCCCCACTCAATGTAGACCGCCAACCCGGCAGCGGCGATTAATGCTCCAATCGCCCAGCATATAAGGGAGAGCCCTACCGATCCCGTCGCTTTGAGAATCGTAGAGGGTGTAGCGAAGATTCCAGCGCCGATGCATCGATTGATGATCAGGAAGGTTGCAGAGACGACTCCGATCGTGCGGCGGCTTTCCGGTAAGGCGGATGAGTAGCCTTGGTCGTCATCGTCGTCGTCGCCTGTGAGAGCCCCCAAGGGATCTTGGTGATGGCTGATACTGCTTTTGGTGGAATGAGCCTTGTCTGCCTTGGATTTTATTGATGCACTTGTGGGAGATACGTCGCCGCCAACTGGTAGCTTCGCCTCGTGTGACATTCCTGACGTTCGATGTGACGATTGTAAGAGGGGAGATGTTTCTGATCGAGCGGACGAAGGACCGGCTTCGACTGAAGTTGAAATTGAGGAAGCAGATCGAGCAGAGCGCTGAGCTTGAGGAAGAGAACCGTATGTCGTGGGGGGTACAGACCCCGCTTCCTTGGCCGGTGTAGACATCCTGCCCTCCTTATAAAGGTATTTCCCTCAAGGGCCGCCTTCTGAGGACGCTCCAGAGCTCGGTGACCTTTCCCGGTGCCTGACAGGAGCGAAAGAGAGGGGGGAGGTGAAGAAGGGAGAGGATGGCGTGAGCAACTCAATACCCAACAATCTGAGGTCCGGCCGGGGTGCTGAAAAGGTGCGTGAGGAAGGGGAGGGGGTCAGCTATCACCGATCACCCGCCCAAGATGAGAGTCGGGAACGCGGACGATGCAGTTCGATGTCGTGACCATCGTTCCTGCCTCGGTCCCATCCATCGAGACACATCATGTCAACAACATGCTGGGCAAGCACACGGTCGTAACTCGTAGCCAACGACGGCGACGACAATGGCGAAAGAATGCTCGTCGATGGCGTGCTACAGTCTGTGCTGTTGCTCCGTCCGTCCCTCTTGGCCAAGCGCGGCGCTCTCTTCCATATGTAAACCTCATCAACGCAGCCGGCTCTTCTGAGATGTCGGATGTCGGAGGGCACAGACGTTCACCCTCCTTCCGGCGGAATCTCCTTTCTGAGAGACAATCGGGAATCCCGAGCCTGTTTCTGAAGCTGATCTCTCTCTATGAATGACAGGTGCATCCTGCGCTTCCTCTGACTTCATATGCCCTGACGAAACTGCCCAACCCCGGCGCTCATAAGGGTCCCACACCTGCCAAATGTTGCGAACGAGATGATTGCTGGGAAAAAATTGAGAGAAAGTGAGATGGAGTGCATGGTAAAAGAACCTGTGGGCGAGAAGGCAAGCGGAGGGAGGGTTGGGAGAAAGCGTTGTCGCGGGGAAGATGTATGTAGTACAGAGGAAAACTGCCGACCGAGTCGATAGGAGATTCGACATGGTTTGTCCCTTCTGGCCGCACAAGTTCTTGGAGATGTCTGCATGGGACGGAGGATACGCTTTCGCTCTCCCTGGGGCGAGAGAGACCGATGTGCGGTACGTGTGTGCGATGGGTGGGTTGGTCAATATGTCCGAGAATACGGGTCCTCGGATGAATGCATGCGAAATGGATGACGGGGATACGAAAGTGGGTGCGGGTCGAATTTGAGTTTGGATCGACTTGAAGCACTTTACTTCTTCTCCTCGGACTCGAGCTCGACGGCGACAATGGCGGCCCTGTAATGAGAGGATGTAGATGTAAGCATGAGTGTATGAACGCATATCAGTGGTCAAGTGCAGGCGAGCGAGCGAGCATTGCTGGAGAATTAGGGCTCGCTGTATGCCACTTGATACATGCCAGTCCCTGCCGCCCAGCCTTCTGACATGGATCCGACCGAATAGCAACCACCCGAGCCTGGTGCGTGAAAGAGAACCGTTCCGCACCCAAGTGCAACCTGCCCATGTCTCTCAACCTTGGTCCTACATCCAATTCCCTCAATCCGCAGCATGCTCGCTCGCCCCAGTGTGCCACAGAAAGATACGTACCGCTTCTCGGCGAGTCGCTGTGCCCGACGCTCCCGCATGCTCTTGTTCCGCATACGACGGCCCTCCATCTGCTCTGCGATGTGCTTGGAACGTGCCTTCTCGGCCTTGGCCTTGTGAATGTGCTCCATCAAGACACGCTTGTTCTTGAAGACGTTGCCCTTGCTCTTGAGGTAGAGCTCGTGGTACCTGGAATAAGAAAGAGAGGAGGGGCAAAGAAGGAGAGGTGCGCGTGGAGGAGAAATCGTTATTAGTCACCTTTCCGCCTTGCGCATGTTTGTCATCCTAAACCCGACCTCCGCTGAAGCCCTCTGACAGAGAGCCTCAAATCCTCCCTGTCCAACCGCAACACAAGATGAGACTCACAGGTGCTTGTCGATCTTGCCAGCCTCACGGTACTTGCGAAGCAGACGACGGAGGACTCGCTGGCGCCTCATCCACTGCACCTTTGTTGGCATACGAGCCTCGTTGCTACCCTTCCTCTTACCGGTACCAGTGTGGCGACCGGCCCGCTTGGCAGCGAGCAAGTCACGAGTCCGTGCTCGGGATGCGCCCGCCTTCTTGTTGACGATGATGGAGCCGTCCTTGATGAGCTTGCGGATGTTGGCGCGGCTGTTAGCGTTACCGATGTCCTGCTGCTCTGCGGGGTCGAGCCAGACGGCGCGCTTACCGACACCGAGGACGGAAGCTGCCAGACGCTTTTGGGATCGAAGGTTTGAGGAGACCATCGTTAACTGTTGACTTGATGCTGGTCGAGAGTTTTGGCCTTGAGGTGAAGTCGCAGGTGGTGAGCCTTTGTGTGCGTTGCTGATCGAGGTGAGTGTATCGAGTGGCGAAGGGGTGGGAAGAAAAAAATTCAAACTCCGCCGGACCATCAGTGGAACAGCGTAGGAACGGCCAAGCTCCACCCAATCACCACCTTCCTCTCGCCAGTCCGCAAGGGCACAGCTGTCACGTCTACAAAGACTCAATCTGCTCTACTGATGTTCGCCGCTGCATGGATCAACGGACGCAGGTTACGCGTCTCGGAGTACAGGCAGTGTGAACCGGGCCAAAAAATGCACATCATCTGAAGACTTTCTGGTGAAGCTGACGCGGGTGATGGGATGAGGTTTACAACAGCGTGCATTGATTCGAACGTTCGGAAGGCAACAAGGCGAGAAGAGCCGTGCGCGGTACAGTGGATCTTGAGGCCAGCAGGGCGACTGGTGAATAGGTTTGCGTACCGCGTGAGCTGATGGAAATTGGCCAGGGACAACGGTTTCCGATAGCACCCCTTGTTGTCCACAACTTTCGAAAGAGAGCCATTGAGACCGAACGCAGCACCGATAGACCCGCCCTGTGGGCGATAGGCAAGACCACTGTCACATCACCTCGATGTAGATTCCTGGCTATGGACATGTTGAAGGGGAAGAAGAAGAAAGTTAGTGAATCTCTCCTGAACGGGGATGTATGCGAAGTCAGTTCCCGCCAAGACACCGAGAAGGAGAAGAAGGAAGCCCAAACCTGTGCACACCCAGCAATGTGCGTACCGAAAGATCTTCACCCCAAGAACGAGGGAGGCATTCCTAATAATGGGACCTATCTCGAAATCGAAGCGTTCCGGAAATGATCCGTCGAGTCCGAAAGACCTCAGGTGCGACACAGCCTGTTCTTGACGGCCTACCCAACCAGACCACGGATCGGAAGGAGAAGGCGAGGACTGCACAGGCAGTTGCAAACTGCCTTTGAAAGGCGCATACTGTTCTACATTTGTAGAGAGGGAGCTGTGAAGGTTAGGCAACGATGAGCTGTCTGTGAAATTCGAAAGAGGGAGAGTGAGCAGCGTGCAGGAGGTCAGACATGGGAAGAATCTGGTCAGCAAATCCTGTTAACAGATTCAGAGTCCTCAGCGCATCATCATCTCCTGCGAAGGAATAGGTCAGACCAGGCATGGATGCTGAACATCGAAATCGGAATGCTAAACTTCGAGGCGCTCGAAACGCCTATCCTGGGTAGGGAACGTCAGGAGGAACTCGGCCGATCACGACCCCCTGCAAAGACGAGGCACTGCGTCAGGTTGTAGATGCTCAGCCTCGAATCCCACTGCAGCAGTACTAGAGATGGGTGTCGAGGACGATGATGATGGCCATTGATGTTGAATTCGCCATGTGGGCGAGCATCAACAAAGTTTTTCCCATCACTGCGCTCGGCAATCACGTGACTGACTTTCGCTGGCAAAATGATCTTAATTCGATGCCAAGTTTCAGGAAGTCTGCGCAGCATCCTCGTGTGACTTGCTCTCTCTGGATCCATCTTCGCGGAACAAGCGTCGAATCTAGCAGCAGCTTTCGGGAATGGCACGCGAGCCTTCGCCGCCGTCAGACTTCCTGCTTTCCGGTGGAGCCAAGCCACGTCGTTGCGGGGGGGGCGAGTGGCAGCAAAGGCTTTGTGAGAAATGTATCTGGTCGCATGCATGATTGAACCTTAGAGAATGTAGCTCTATCGTTCCGGAAGCTCGTACATATTGGGAAGGACCTGGTGCCGTCAGAAGTGGATTCCACATCTGCCGTTCTTGAATCGCTCCTCCCGAACATCCGAACTGTAAGCCTGCATGAGTGGACACCCGCTTCTGTGTACGTCCGGGCATTCGCTGTGACCGAGATGAGTTGGGCGAAAGTGATGCAGCCCTCAAGTGTGGAGATCGCTTGGAGAAGAAAGGGAAGAAGAAGTTGCGAAGAGACGGGGGTTGCAATGAGAAGTGGAGAGTGGGAGTAAAAATTGCTGCATGAATCGAGTCGAGGTGGCATAGCGAGGCCAGGTGGACGAAGCATATGAGGCTGCGTTGCCAGGTGTCGGAAATCGGAGCGGAATCGAGGTGCGCACGAACGGTGGGCAGCTAGTTTTGGGCTTCCGCAACGAATGGTCCGAATCCCCTGCATGACCTTAGCCCAAACTGCCTTCCACCTTTGCCCGCACCCGCATCCCACTGGTCATCCCGCCACTCTGATGACACGGCCTATATGACGACCGCACCGGACTGAAAGAACCGTATCCGCGAGGCGCTTATGCCTTGCGTCGGAATGAGCAGCCTGATCGAGATAGACACAGAGACAAGGTTAGCAAACTCTATCAATTCGTCTCGAACGACGGGATCGCCTGTGCCCGAGGCTTGGGCATTGCGAGAACTCACCCTCAGTCAGTCGTGCCTTACCACCGGTGGGGTAGACAGAATTTGGCTGCAGCTGCCGCAGAGGACGACAGTTTGTGCGTGTGAGAAGACAGTGGTGATGGCGAAGCAGCCAAGACACTGTGAAGACAGCAGAATGGGAGGAGAAGACCGCATTGGAGGGAGGGGGTGGGAGGGAATCAGAACAAGACGCCGATCTGGAAGTCAGCAAAAATCCGCAGCATAAGAAGCGCGCTCGATGGAGAGGGAAGAAACGCACCTTAACGTCCATGAAGTAGGAGTTGGGGGACTGCACCAGCCGCTTGAGCTTGTGGCACTTCTGTTGCTGGGCGGGGGAAGGGTTGAGGAGGTCGATAGCGAGAGTCATGCTGGGCGAATCTGGAGCTGCGGAGAGAGAAAGATAGGCGCGAGTACTGTGAACAAGTTTGAGAGGGTGGTGTGCTTGAAGAAGTGGTAGCGTCCCTTTGAGCTCGTTGGTGGTCTGGAAGAGGAAGTCGAGGTGAGAGGTGAAGTTTTCGCTTCTGCTGCCTTTCTTCTTGAGACTCTGCAGTGGGAGTTTCTTTGGCTGAGCGATTGGAGTCTTGTCGCTTGTTCGTAGGAAGTCTCAAGGCAGCTTGCGTTTCCCTCTCTCGCGAGCTCGCCACAACCTCATCAGTTGCTGCCACCACCACTCGCACTCCACTCACATTCTCCCAACTCCCTTTCCCTCTCTCTTTGCCACGCAGCCCTCCCTTCCCGCTTCTACATTCACACCGCGCACTTCGTCAAGATGACTCTCGCTATCGATCTTCTCAACCCCTCCCCCGCCCAGCAACTCAAGTGCCACAAGCTCAAGAGATTGGTGCAATCGCCTAACTCTTACTTCATGGACGTGAAGGTGAGTACCTTCCCAGCACTCCTTCATGGTATCTAGATCAATCGCTGACCTCTTATGTGATGAATCTGATTCGTGGCATGCCATAGTGTCTCGGCTGCTTCGCTATCACCACCGTCTTCTCACATGCGCAAACAGTTGTCCTCTGCGGCAGCTGCAGCCAGATCCTCAGCACACCCACCGGTGGCAAGGCACGATTGACTGAGGGTGAGTTCTTGCAGGCTTCTTCTGAGTTCGTTTGCGCGGAAGTTCTTGACTGACATTTGTCGCCTTGCTCTGTCCTTCCGCCAGGCTGCTCTTTCCGACGAAAGGCATAAGGGTCCTCTCTCAGATCGTCCCGGCTCCCAGTATATCCACCATCCAGTCATCGTGCAAAACAAACAGCGGCCTTTCTTTCTGGCCACCATTCGCAGCTCTTCGACAGTTCGCTTTGCATACACCTGCAAGTAATCCGTGTTCTGCACATTCCACAAGCACCCCACCCAATCTACAACACCAGCATGCATTCCAAGGCAAATTCCCCTACTGCTTTCCCGAATTTCTTCCCCCCCATCCTCAAAAGTGTGAGGTCCAGGTTCCTCGCACACGCCCTGTTCTCAGGGCGGGCGTCGCCAAGCTGATCGACGAGCGCTCTCCAACTCTTTGTTTTTCTCCCCCTTCTCACCAACACTCCCCAACACCTGTCCTTGTACCATCACCGAGCTCTATGGCGCCCGGCGCTTCGATATTGAGGCCCAGGAATTGAAATAAGCCATATTGCACACCCATACTCGCGCTTGATGAACGCTGCGGCTGTTGACCTTCTCGGAACAGCGGCCCGCATTTCCCGCCTGCTCGGCGTTTGAGATTTGAGCTCAGGCTGGAAGAAAGGTCGCTCACAGCTGCACGGGCTCCTCCCTCCAGCTGCTCGCCCACCACGATCTCATCTTCTCACAGGTCTCCCCAGAACACGTCAAACAGGTCAGTTCATACGCGAGAGCAGCGGGCTGCGCTGGCACTGAGCCTTTGTTGGGCGCCGTCTCACTTCTTCACGAGCATTTAGTCCAGCGACAGTATAAAAAGAACTCAGCACGCATACTCACTGAGTTTCTCTCCTTCTCTTCTTTTTCCTGCCCCCCCCCCCTCCCCTGATCTGTGTCTTTGCGCCGTACTTTCGACACTCTCCTGCTACCTACGATCTCATCATGGCGGCCTCGTTGAAACATTCCGTCGCGTTCGGTCATCGTTCCCTGCCCCGGTTGGCCCTCGCACCTGGACCTGCGCACGCACGGACGTATGTCACCTCGCCTTTTCCCACCGGTGCCGCTCGTTCTACCGGGTCGCGTCTCCCGTACGCTTCTCATCGGCGCATTTCTGCGGCACCTTCTGTCCTGTATGCTGTTCGTCCACCCACTCCAGCCTCTGTCAGAATGTCCTCTTCTACCGTCTACAAGGTCGCGTCGACCGACAAGGCTCCCAAGGCTATTGGCCCTTACTCGTGAGTTCGAATGAAAGGACGCCTGACGATCTTCGCTTCAAACGCTCAACAACAACCTTTTGTTATCCTGCGGCGTGATCTTCCTTTTGGTATTTTTTTGGCATCAGTCAAGCGACGATCCACAACGGTCTCGTCTTCTGCTCGGATGCATTCCCTTTGACCCTGTTAAGATGGAGTGCGTCGAGGGCGGTATCGAGGCGCAGACCCAGCGCGCGCTCGACAACCTCTTTGCTGTCCTTGAGGCTTCTGGCTCTGGTGAGTTACGACTACATGCGATTTTCTATGCCCAGATTGAGGGACCGTCTTCTCTAACTTCCATTTGTTGCACTCCAGACAAGTCGCACGTCTTGAAGACTACTGTCTTCTTGAAGGACATGAACGACTTTGCCAAGGTCAACGTGAGTATCCCTCGGATCAACGAGTTGCAGTCAGATTCCAGTCGCTCACGCCCCTTCTTATATGAACCCCCCACGCACATGCGTTCTTTTCAGGGTGTTTACGAAGCCGCTTTCGCTCCTTACAAGCCCGCTCGGTCCGCTGTCGAAGTTGCCCGGTTGCCTCGGGACGTTCTGGTCGAGGTGGAGGCCATTGCTGCTGTTAAGGCTTGACTCTCGGACGGTCGGGAATACATCTTGCCTTCGAGGTTTTGAGCTTGCAACATCTTCCCTCGGTCTCGGCCACCACTTGTTGCATGAACAGCAGGCATGAACGAGGAACACGAGCATGAGCCTTACTCTTCATGCCCCCCGTGACGATCATGACCGCTGAATGCTGATCCGCGTTATCGAACATGCTGTCAGAACCAAGTTTGAAGTTACCAACTCGAAGCTTTTCGGTTGTCGGTGACCTGGAGCGAGCCGGAACCGCAGCAGTAGTGGCCGTGACCGTGAGCAGGGAGCCGTCCAAAAGAACCTTTCTGTTTCCGCGCGCCAAACCTGGCACCTGGGCCATCTCTCCACAAATAAAAACAAAGCAGGAGAGCGACGATGCGTTTCAGATCTTCAGAACATCCTCAATTCATTCGTTTCTGCTTCTTCTCCACACTTTTTGAGCTGACTGTCGTCCTTCTCCCTCTGCCTGCTGCGCGCTGTGGTGACCAACTGGTCTCGGCGGGTGTCGCTCTGTGTGAGTCGGGAGCCCGGCTAGCGGACAAATAAGTTGCAGAGCGATCACCATCGTCGCACCGAAAGAGAGAGAGAGAGAAGGCCAGACAGAAGTGCAGGCTCTTGCGCTTTCCTTCGCTCGACTTTGCTCTTGTGTCGCATACACCATCATCGCATCATCGCTCCTCTCTGCTGGTATCGAGACAGTTTCCATTGGAGAACTTCGCGCCGTCCTTGGTTGAGCTGTCGCTGCCTGTCACTTGCGTCCGCCCTGAACTCAAGCGAAGGGAAAGAAGATCTCCTTCGGCCTCGTCGCTCTCTGGTTCGGCCCACTCGTATCCGAACTCGGACTCGTCGCGCGTCTTCGGCCGATCTTGCGCAGGAAACCCAGGAGCCAGAGCAGCCGCTACAGCCCTTGTTGAAGCGGCCCTTGGTCTTCTCTGCCGTCAGGTCTTCGCGCATCCGTTTCCACTTCTAGATCTGGGCCACCTGCGCCTGAGCTAGGGAAGGCAGCTTCAAGGCAACACAGGCGAGTCTGTTACGAGCGGCATGGATATGCATCAGCATCAAGGGACAGCAGGGTCCGCGGGTATGCCATCCCAGGCCTCGCCCACAACCTCTGCTTCGCCCAACGACAGTAACAACAACGGCATGGCGAGCAATGCCAACAGCGGTATCCTGCACACTCAGCTCTCATGGGGA
This sequence comes from Tilletia indica, assembly GCA_001689995.1. Classification (NCBI taxonomy): domain Eukaryota; kingdom Fungi; phylum Basidiomycota; class Exobasidiomycetes; order Tilletiales; family Tilletiaceae; genus Tilletia; species Tilletia indica. Next base: position 53,152 of record MAPW01000008.1, read on the forward strand.
CCCAGACCGGGCCTCCATCATCAATTTCGATCTGCCGATGGGATGAGCGGGGCGCCCTCGTCCAGTGGCGGGTTTCAGCAGCAGCAGCAGCAGCAGCCTGGTTCGGCCCAACCTGCGATGGGTTTCTATCCCACAGCTTCCAACATGGGCGTCGGTGTGAACGGGATGCAAGGTGGACGTCCCATGTCAAGTCATTCGCACTCTCACCTGCATCATGAGGGCCAACAGGCGGGCGGAAATATCTTTGATACCAATTGGGCGGCCATGCCCACCTTACACACCGCTCGAGATTTCGCCATCAACTTCCAGTCGTCTACTGGGTTATGGCAGCCCCCCGTCGGACATGCTCCCGTAGGTCCCGAGATTCGACCCTCGGGCTGCCTTGTCGAAGCGGCTCAAAATGCTGCTGATGCATCTCTTCGCAACGACAAGAACAACGGTGTGGGCCACCCTCCGCTCGGGCTCCACGGGCGAAACAGTCTACCAGGTCCTGGTCCTTCGAACATGGGTGTGCCCACTTCTTATGGGCTCCCTCGACACAGCCTCGTCATTCCTCATCCCAACATGATGCCCCATCACCAAATCCCATCACCTCACATCCCTCCCACGCCCGCCCTCTCCGGATCGTTCTCGCACTCCATTCCCAACACTCATCCTCACACTCCCATGACAGCCGGGTCCAATCCAGGCATGTTCTCACCTGTGGACTCGCAGACTGGGCCCGGTTCCGTGGACTCTGCATACATCGAGGCTTTCCTCGGCGGCGCTCCTTCCTCCGTCGCACACAGAAGGCATTCCACCCGAGAAGATTCGATGATCTCTGGGGCAAATGCTTCTATGGATGGAGGACCCGGCTCCGGCACCAGACCATTGACCATGATGAGCTCGTCCTCAATGCTCTCCAACAACAACAACACTCACGCCATCCATCCGAACGGGATGGTGTTCGACAACATGGCTTCCCCACCCCCAACTTCGGAGAGCGCAATGACGTTGGGAGCCGCGTTGGCCAATCCTGCTTTTGCTCCTCCCCCGACGAGCAGCAGCCTCATGACAGAACCAGACATGATGTCCAACTACCTCTCCTCCTCCACGGACAATCGTGGTCTGGATACCCATATGTTCACTCCTCTTGGCGACGCCTTTGGTGCAATGCGACCTACGTCAAGTAGCAGCGCTCATCCATCCGTAACTTCCTCGTCTATGGGTTCCGGTTCAAGCGCACTGGCAACACCAGGTGGATTGATTGCTACGACTCAGATTGCAGGGAGTCAACTCAGCATGACGGATCCTTTCCATGCTGTCTCTCTCGAACTCTGGCGTCAGCTCGGTTACAGCTCCAGTCAGACGTACGGTATGCCTGGTGCGAATGGAGCACGGGGTCAAGGAGGTGCCATGATTCTCGAGGATGATGGGATGTTAGGCATGAACTCGGCTCATGATGGAGGACTCGATTCCGCTATCTCGCTCAATGCCGAAGGGGGTATGAACGATTTCGGACCTATTGGGGCTGGATCGCTCGTGCTCAATCAGATGCAGAAGTCCGGAACGTCTCCCATTTTCGGGTTCAATCCGGGAATGTCGCCAACTGCTGAGAACACCACGAATGCGGGTCCTGCAAGTGGATCGGGTTCGGCTGGTGTGGGCACCCTTCATCAGCAGCATCAGCAGAACAGAAGCCAGGGCGAGGAGGAGGCTGAGGATGAAGATATGCTGGCGAGTGAGGAGGAGGACAATGACGACGATGATGAAGAGGATGGCGAGACTCTAGATCCGCTGGTGAGGGCGGCGAGGTTGAGGGCAAAGCAGTACCAACTGCATCGCAGACAAGGCGTGGTGAGTTTTGATGTTGAATTGCGAAAGGCTGCTGGTCCAGATTTGGACCTCATCAAAATGGCAATGTCTGACCTCAAACGCTCATACGTACCCCTCTCCTCCTTTCGCCCCGCAGACCTGCGATCAGTGTCGATCCAAACATCTCCGCTGCGATTTATCTGATCGCAAGTTCAGAGCATTCGAGGCGACTCTTCAGCATTCGCTGGGGCTTTCGGATCTATCGGACCCAACCGCCATGGCTCGGTCAGAAGCTGCCATGGCCGTGCAAGCTGAAGATGAAGCTAAGCTGGATGCCGCTGCTGCTGCTAAGGCTGCCACCAGCGGCACGCCTGTGGTACTGAACAACCCGATACGGTGTACAAGATGCGAGAAGCGTGGAATGATATGCACCAAGAGCTACAATCCTCCCTCCAAACGTCATCCGCGACCCAGTCGGACGGGCAAGCGGATCGAGCAGGCCCGGCAGCTACACGGTACTCGACCTATGGGCGAGAGTGCTGAAGCTCCCTTGACCATGCGCGAGTTGGCGCTTGAGAATATATACAACCTGCTCACGGGTGAAGAAGATCTTTCGGAATCCCACTCGACCGACGCTCGCTTGTACAATCGGATCTTGGCGTCGAGCATCAACATCCGCCTGTTGACGACGTACTTCGCGGTTTTCCACATCCAGATGCCTGTCATTGACTTTGACAACTTTTGTTACCGCTTCAATTTTGCGAACGGGGACACGAGGAAGATGGCCATCATGGCGAATGGAGGTGACGAGGACGAAGACTTGCCTTCGGCTGCTCCACACCATCGGAATATTGTGATGTCGGATTCGACTGATCCGCGGACAGCACGATCAGTACCACTGGTACCGTCGAGGCTCTCATGGCAGCCATGCACCTTTGTGCAGCCCTGTACACGGACATGCCCCTCGTCCAGCCGGTGAACTCCAAGAAGCTGTTCCGGTCGACCTCGAATCGAGTCATTCGACCGATGCCTAACCGAGGCGAACGGGCGGGAGCGGAAACGGTCAACTCCTTCATTCTGCCGCACCCCAAAGGTTCGAAGCAGGACCAACAAACAGAACAGGCTATCGAGATTGCTGCTGCCGAAGCTGCGGGGAAGAGAAGTAACAAGCGACTGAAGCGGAAGCAAGGTGTCGCCTGCGATTCCTGCCGACTGCGCCGAGTGCGATGTGATCTGACGGAACGGCCGAAGGGCGCCAGCTGCACGAGATGCGAGGACAAGAAGATCAATTGCACGGCGGATTACATCGAGAGCATCCGCGCAAAGGGCAAGACGGTTGTGCTGGATGTGGTTCATGCTAAGCAAGAAGCTGCGCAGAAGAACAGGGCGAAGGACAGAGAGATTTCTAAGGAGCGCATGGCTGCGGCGGCTGCCGCTGCCGCTGCTGCCGTTGTCAGTGGCGACGGCTCTGAGGGAGGAGCGGAGGGCAGCAAGGATGGAGGTGCGGGTGGACCGTCGCTTTCATCCACAGCGTCGTCCTCGAGGGATGCGGCGGCTATCGCGGCTGCAGCTACTGCCGTTGCTGCTGCTGCTCAGGAAGAAGAAGAGGAGGATGAGAAAGAGGAGGAGTACGACAGTGATGAGGAGCAAGCGTGGGAACGGGCTCAGGAGCGTTGGGTTCGTTCAGGTGCGAATGGGAAGGAGTTCGGTCAGCTGAAGATTTCTGACGGTCCACCTGGTGATGCTACGTCATCGACTTTGAAGAGGGCCATCAGAGATGGCGGAGAGGAAGACGATGGTGCTGAGGGAGCGGTGCAGACACAGCGCACGACTTCCAGGGACGTGGACATGGGTAGCTGGGGGCGGGTGAGCCCACAAGTACCTGATACCATTAGCCTGGTTCATCAGAACGACATGCTGCAATGGGGACGGGCGCGACAGGGTTTCTTCACGAAGTTGAAGGACCGGGCTATTGAGCTTGTGTATAGACATGATCTGTTGCAGTGAGTTTCTGTGATTGGCTTTGTGGCCGTGTTGTGTGCTTATCTGGCTCTGATCCACTTCTTTCTCTTTCTTACAGCCGCCCCAGTTCTGAGGCGATTCAGACATTGATGATCTTGTGCCACATCCTGTATGCTGTCGATCCCGTCCAGGTCAAGTGTGAGTTCACCCAGTGGACTCAGCGTACACAGCGGCGCACCATTCTCATCGTCATTACCATGTGCGCATGATTTTACAGTGTTCGCCAGCGTGGCGCTCAAGCACATCCAGGCTCTGAACCTCCAGACAAGACATGAGGTCTATGAACAGGACCAGGAAGCGGTCGAGCATCTGCTCGCAGACATGCAAGCCAGTCGAGTCTATCTGACGTCTTGGACACGGTGAGTCACATAGATTAGGCGTGCTCACTATCTGTACGAATGTGGTCTCACGTCCATCTCTACTGTGTCTTCCAGGGACGGCATCATGTCGGGAATGTACCGTTCGGAGCCCAACTTCCCCGAGGAGCGCACCATTCAGGTCAAGGGCGGGCAGCGACCTTTTGACCCCAGCGATCAGCTGAAGACGGCGTCGATTGGCGGAGTCTCACAGGAACAGAGCTCTGGCGCGAAGGAGCTGAGTGGCCAGATGGGCTTGACCTTCTCTAGTGAGTTGCGATTTTGATTCACGCACCGTGCGCCCACATCTTCCAGCCTGTGCTGACCGCTCACACACTCTCTGCACATTCCAGTCATGGCGATGACACAGATCGGCGCCTTGTCCCGATTTGTCGCCAAGCACATCGACCGCACCGAGGGTCTTCCTGCAGGAGCCTCAGCGACAGATCGCTTCCCTTTGCTTCCTACAGCAGGCGACATGAAGAAGTTGGTGCGAGCCTGCAACGCCGTATGGCAAGGTACGGATGCATTACTGCAGTTCTTCGACAAGTGTGCCGCACGCAGTCGAGAGAACATGGACCGCTTGAAGCCCTTCCAGCCCTTACCATGGATCGCCATGCTGAAGATGTGCGGTGCGATGCTTGATCTGGCAGTCTACCGCGTTCTCAGCGAGCGCTATGGAGTCAATGCGGCCTACATGGCTGCTGTCACCCGCCAGATCCAGATGAGCAACGGAACGGCTGTGAACCCCAAAGTCAAGGCATTGAGCGACGAGGACTTCGAGCAGGCCAAGGTTCTGCGCGGTCTGTTCGAGAAGGGAAGGATTCGCGCAATGATTCGTTCTCGTCGGACGGCTCACCTGGCCGCCTTCCTGCTTCGCAAGAACGTTTTCCAGTTCGGCGGCGTCATCATGCGGCAGTTCTTTGCTGTTTCGCAGTTCCTTGCGCGCATGCCTTGCGAGGACCCACGGATGGCCGGGACTGCGAACGAGGAGACTCGGTCGGGTGTTATCACTACGCTGGAGAACACCCCCACTGCGAGCATGAGGGGAAGTAGGTCCCTGAGACCAGCAGGTCGGCTGCCATGAGTCCGCCTTCCACTACGCCGGCCGCTTCTACCAGCGCTTCGAAAGGAGGTCCTTCCAGTCAGGCCGGCTCTGTTGCTGCCGGCACTCCTGCTACTGGCGCATCACCTGCGGCCTCCACCACGAAGGCTTCGGCTTCCATGGCTATTCAAGGTCGCGCCGCGTCGCCTAGCACGTCATTCCCTACCAGTCTCGCCCGGACCGAGTCGAGCGTGTCCGGTCGGACGACCGCAAGTGTGGAGGGTGAGGGACATGTGCCTTGGTACGTTGGTGCGAGGGAGTTGGGTCCCTTTGATCAGGCAGCTAAGAAGCGGGAGGTCGGCTGGTGCTTGGAGGCTATGGCGCAGATTGGGTATGCCTGGTCTGATATGGAGCTCAAGATCGCATCGGTAAGTTGCTAAATGCCCTAGATCGGACATCGCCCGTTTCGCTGACCAGTCTTTATTTTACCTACTCAGGTCGAGTCCATCATGCGTTCGGAAGGCCTCTTCCCTTGATTTGTTGGACTAATCGCCATGGTCCATTCGCCATCGGACTTGCCAGGCTTTCTCCCTACATGTTGGACATGCCCATCGTTCTTCGCAATTTGTTTCGACATCTTCAACATCGGCTCGGCCGTCTGCTTTGTCTGCCGCATCACATTGCATCACGGAAGTTCGCCACGCAAATGCATCGCTTGCTATTCGAGCACTCTTCAACAAAATCTCTCCAAAGCCAGTCTCGCCTTTCGATTGTTCACTTTCCTTTTTCGACTTTCTGCTTCTTTCGGTTTCTTAATTACCCGTCTGACAATGCTCACTTCAAGTTGAGACGTGGCATCCCTCGGCCCTGGTCCTGCTCCGCAATGCCTCAAGGGCGACGGGCCTATTCTTCGATTTCTTTGGAGCCACACCCTTTCTGCCAGAGATCGGGATTTCCGGCTTCTGCGACTTCGCATTTCTCAGCACAACTCGCGCATTCCTCCCCACGCGTAAACATTCGGTCCTCCGCTCCGTCGGCCCACAGCCGGTTATGAGCGGCGTGCAGCCTGCGAATCTCCACGCCCGCGTCGATACGTATCGAGCGGCCTTTGCACGCGCGTGGATGTTTCTTCCCCTTCGATACCTCTGCCTGTCTCGTTTCCTTCTCAATTCTCTCAAGACACGGTGTCTGTAATAAATCTCAACCTCCATTCGAAAGCTTTTATATTTCAAAGACGAGGGCTGAGGTCTGAGTGATTGATATCTGGAACCTCAGCTGAGATCCGAAAGCATGCGACTCGACGACAGGAAGGAGGTTGATGATTGCGGGACAGAGTGTTGTGCCGTGTGCGCGGAAATGTGTTACGTTTGGGGAATTAGGATGTCGCTACCGACGTCGATGCCACCGTGCTCACCAGTCACCTTACTTGTGGGATAGTGATGACTGGTACAGATCGAAGGTGAGTGTTCGAGAGCTCGTTGTCCGTGAACGCCAAGATGTCGGCATGATGATGACAGTAGCGAATGGGGCAGGGTTGCAGCGGTAGCAGAGATGTCGACCAGAGATAAACAGGAGCAACAGGGAAGGAGCACACCTTGTCAGTCCTGGATTTCAAGAAAGCAGATGAGAGGATGGGAGAATGATACTCGCCCCTAGTAGGGCCCCACCTTTTCCCTTCCCCTCCCATTTTGAAAGGGGAAAGCCGAGGTGCTATCGCCGATCAGGAACGAAGAGTTTCTGTTGCAACCTTCGGCCTGGGAGGGGATGTGACGGGAAAAGGGTGGAGTTCCGCCGAGGTCCCCGAACTCGACGGCGTAGATTGATCGGCGATGAGAGGGGTTTGATGGTTGATGGACATTGCACAACTGTCCGAGTTGAACGCGAAGGTCAGAGGTCGAAGTCGGAAGCAATGAAGACCGAGCTCGATGTGAGGAGTGGAAGAGCTGGCCGACGACCTCGACGACCGAGGACTTTGACCGACGTGCTGAGATGAGGGTCTGAGTGGAGTTGGACACAGCGAGTTGGGCGAGAGGTTGCCATCTTGATCCCCCAAGGAAACCCAAAGCTCAAGCAGCCGCAAACCGCAGAACAGAGACCACCGCACACATTCCGCACCGCGACTCACCAAAGGAGGGTGGCTCCCAGCGCATCCAGAAGGGGGTCAAGGATGCTGTTTGCCACGTCTGATCGTCAACATGGGAGCGGAAAGGTGGGGCTGTCACGCCTTCACGCTAGTCGCGCTTCGACCACTCGGAAAGGGAAGGCAGGTGATCCAGCACTGTCACGGACTCAACTTGAACCCCCCCTTCCTTCAACGGGGGATGACCGCGACGCAGATGAGGGAGTGGTCCCCTGAGGTGGACCGGCAAGGTCTCGCCACAGAGTTTGGGATGACCAAACCGACATGTTCCCCTCTTGGTGGTTTGGCTTGGATGTGCTTGATGGAGACCGTTCGTTGGTCCTTGGTTGCTTTTGCCTTGGGCTCCTTGTTGCTTGTCTCTTGATCCAACTGACCGATCATCATGAGATCCAACCCACGGACCTGCGAAGAGAAGTAGGAAAAGAACAGCGAGTGGTTGTCAGCCAAGACGGCCCAGATGAGAGCAGAGTTGGAGAGGAGGGGTAGATTCTTACCTATAGAGGTTGTCTGACCCGCCGAACCGAAGTGACTGGGTCGACTAGTGTCGAAGGCCGGTACCATGGAGCCATGCATAGATGCAAGTGTATGCGTGTGTATGCGTGTAAGTGTAGTGAACGCGATGGCTTGAGGCGTAGTAGATGACCTTGACGAATGAGCTAAAGTAGCTTGTGAGAATTGCTCGAGCACGAGCGTGTGTGGTGTGGGTATGTGTGGTGTGGGTATGTGCGTGTGTGTGTGTGTATATGGGTGTGTAGGGGTATACATGTATGAGGCTTGCTTTGGGGAAGGAAGGACGAATGTAGTGAAGAAGGCGTCCTAAGATCCTGAGCAGGTGTGATGAGGGAAAAGATCTGAGGGCGAAAGGTGGGTTTGGGGGCCTCGTTATATACCTTCGAGTCCCTCTCTTGAAAGTTATGTTCGTCGTTTGTGAATGCGAAGTGATGAGTGACTGCTATCCTGTGTCCGTCACGCCATACACTGGCCTGATGCGGGTTGATCTGAACCTTGGCCTCTCCTCGAAGCACGCTGTCACTGTGTTCTTCATGCGGAGGACTGCGTGGATGCACTGGAGAAGTGCGTTGGACAGGATATCTCGTGCGTTCCATCCTGTATCTGTATACACAGCACGTAGCCGAGGTCTAGAACCAGCTCCAAGGCCGTTGCATGCGCAGCAAGAAAGAGATGGAGCGACCGATGGGAGCTAAATGGATACAATGGACTGTCAGGAAGGTAGCCTCTGTTTGCTGATATTAATGTCAGGACTTACGATATAGTCGTTGCGAATTCTCGATGTCGAAGCAGGCCGGAAGCCCGGAATGGCGATTGTTTTGGGGAAAGCTGTCTGACTGTGCTGGTGTAGGATGCTGGTTATGGTGGTAACCAAGGCGCCTCCCTGTAAATGTTGTCACTCGCTATCCTTCTCTGATGCTGACAGAGGAGTACTGGGCTGTAGTGCTGTAGCTGGCGGTGGGAATTTCTTGTTGCTCGACCCCTGGAACGACACTTCCCACTACCAAAGTCGAGCACAATCGCAGCCTTGCAGCCAAAGCATCGATCCTGGCAGATTATTGACGGCAACTAGGCATGAGAAAGAATGTGGGAGCGAGCAGAGCCAGAGAGCAGAATAGGAAAAAAAAAAGTCAGACAGAGAGGGTGAGGTCCGTTCCAGCAGCAAAGCATGAGAAAGCATCGAGGCGCGGGCACAACACTTGGAACTTCCAGCGGAATAATGCCAGTCGCCTTCAGCAGCACCATTCTCAGGGGACTTCTACCGGTGTATCTCACCATAGCTCCCAGCGCCCAGTTTTCCGCCGCCCAGGACATTCGAAGTTGCCATCGGGCATGTGGTGGCCCGGTGGGTCCTGACTGCTGGTGGATCGACGTGAGCTTTCCACCTTCTGCAGCTGGAACACTGAAACGACATCTTCACATTCTTGTCCGCCCAGCAGCGACTTTCTCGCTCTGTCGACGGGCGTCGCATCCCCTACAGCGCATTCCGGGAGGCTTGCGAGGTTGAAGTTGTCGAGCGTGTATGTCGGACTGGACGCAGGCAGCGAGGCTCGAGATTCCTGGCGAGCTCGGAAGACGCCAAGTCCAAGCAAGGGACTGGAGGCTCATCGCTCATCTCTTGACTCTTGTCCTGATGATTCTAAGTGCAAAGTTTAGAAAGAGGAAGGATAGTTGCAAAGTAGTTGTGAAGATGGGAGGTAATGAAAAACGGGGGAGAAGGTTGCCCGAAAGACTTGTGCCGATCTGTATGTACAAGTGCGCGCAACGAGGACGTCTGGTTGAGGAAGAAAGGTTCTGATGGAATCTAAGAACGAAAAGGTATTGTTAGAACAGAGGGAGATATTAAAAGGTGTGAGGTGAGGAGGAAAGGAGGGAGGGATGAGAGGGAAGAGAGCATGGAGATTTGTTGAGGGGTGGATTCGTGGATTCAGGAGAAGGCATATTGGCATATTACGTTAGAGTGAGGTGAGCCCAGCGAGGACGATCCAGGGAGAGAGCAGTCGGGCTTCTTGAGCCTTAACAGACCGTCTGCGAATAGTCCCGTGGATTACTGGTCACCTTGGGAGAGGAAAAACAACCGTGACATTGGGATGTGAAGGTGAAAAGCTTGAATGGTGGGTGCAAAATTGGTTTTGAGTGGTTGAGACCTTGAAGAGCAGAGAAACGTAACGGGGGTTTGTGTTGATGATGAAAAGTCGGCCAGGCGAGCGAAAAGTTTGTGCTTGAGTGTCTTGTGGGTCAGAGGACGTCTTCAGAGCTCTAGGAAATGTCCTTCCGAGCGGAGACCTTCCGCGCATTCGCACATCTTTGTTGTTTCCGAGCAGGGCATTGGAGGAAACGACGGGTGCTTGGGAACGGTGATTTGCGACGATAAATGTGGACTTGGGATGGACATGTCTGAAAACCAGGGGGGAGGGGGGCCCTTCTCTGCGGTGCTGAGAATCGAAAACGTGACGCGTGATGAACGGACGGACAGGCGGACGGTGTTGGTACAGAATAAAATGTGGTGACTTCCCCTTTTTCTCGGCGTGTCTTTTGGCTCGTGCGGTCTTGGATGCTGAAAGAACCGATCAGCGATTGTCGAAGAGAGAAGGATGATGAGCGGCAGACCATCCCCAGTCGATATTTGTAGAATCCTGTCGCTCAGGCTTCTCCCGAGTCTTCGTCTGCTTCTCGTCCCGCAACCTCTTCTCCCTCGCCGAGCGAGCCCTGAATGAAGCTGACGCAGCAGAGTCCGAGAACCGAGCAGCAGGGAGCGAGCTGTTCGTCATCGTCTGCATAGCACTTGGAGACCAGAACTCGGCATCGTCCGAATCGTCGTCCCGAACCACCGTTGACGATGCCGGTTTGCGAGATTTTCCGGGCGATTGGGACAGACTTCGAGATGGAACACGCATGGAAGAGGCCGAAGACACATTCCGGGCCTGTCTCGGGATCGGAAGCGCAGACGAATGACCCAAGGAGGCCGTCGAGTTTGAGATTCGCAACCTATAACCCGACTGCTGCTCCGTAGGTGGCGAGACCGAGAGCGCGACCCCTGCCGAGGCTCGTCGTTTAGACGCAACGCCAGTGGCGGAAGGAGGCGGACCCGTTCGACCGGTACCAGAGCTAGCGCGCGCGTGAACAATCTCCTGTCCAGCGGCCTTGGTGGTAAGACGCGACTGTTGGAACTTGGTCTTCCGGTCTTCAGCTGCAATCGTCTCCGGGTCGAGATCATCATCCTCAGAATCGGTATCGGAATCTGATCCATGAGCAGCTTTGCCTGTGCCCTTCTCCTCTTCTTCTTCCTCCTCCTCCTCATCGTCTCCTTCCGATTCACTGAAGTATCCCCACCCATCCCAAACACGACCTTCCCGTGGCCGACGCGGGCGGACACCCAACTGCGGCAAAGGTACCACATGGTGTCCACGCACATCCGGTCGGCGAGGAAGCCAATCGAGCGGAGCAGGAATGCTGACCTTGGGATCGACACTGATCCGGCGTCTGTCCGGCGACCGTGGCGATCTCGCCGACCGGTCTTGAGAAGACGCGCGTCCTACGTTCAAAGTAGGTGAAACACTGGATCCAGAAGAAGCCGCTCCGAGAGTGTCCATGTGGGGTGCCGAGGTAGACGGTTTCATCTCCGAGCTGGTAATGGCAACAGCAGGCTCCGGCGTCGGCGAATCTCCACGTCGATATTCGCTCTGAATAAGCTTTGGCGTAGTCTCGCCCCCGATTGCAGGAGACGGCATGGGTGTCGATTCAGGCGAAGGGAATGCCGACACGCCACGCTTGGCATCCTTCAAAGAAGCAGGACTGCCCTCGACGGTCAACTTGAGACTGCTGCTGCGCGATTCTCGGGCAGTAATACCGCCCTCCAATCGACGTCCTCGCGGCGGATCCGATTTGCCCTTCGACCTACCCGGCTCACCGGGGGAAGGCGGGAACGTCGGACCGACCGGATGAGCGGTAGCACCAGCCTTGTGCTTATCCTTGTTAAAGATACTGCCCCACGCTCATGCTTCGTCTTCGAGAGTACGGCCCCATCTTTACCCGGAGCAGCCATCGTACTCGAGCGGCTCATCTCCCGATCACTATGATTGTTGGAGTTGTTCGAGTCCTTACTGCCACTGGCGGCAACAACAAGATCATCAGTGGACGATCTCCTTCGAACGGGCTTGACGTTGGCCAAAATCTCCGCTCCAAGCGCTTCCACTTCAGCCTCGTGACGTTTGCGGATGATCTCAGCCCGTTCGAGAGTAAGTCCCAAGCCGGGAGTAGAAGCCTTGGAAGGAATGGCAGGCCTGCCGGCGCCCGGCGCCGAACCTGTGAAAGCCCCAGTGGCCAGTGCAGAAGCGTCCGAAGAGGCTGTGGTGGCCTTACCAGCTGTGATCGCGCCAGGCATGTGAGATCGTGAGCTGGCAGCTGGGGAGCGCTGAGTAGCGGCCACCGACGACAAAGCGGTCAAAGGCGCCAGGACGTTGCCTCCCACATGCGCCTTGGGCGTAGAATGCGGCGTGACCGTCGTATCTCCATCACCATCGCTCAAGCCAGCCCGACGGTCGCTGTTCGCACCAACGGTAGACAGGGATGCGCGACGCTTTTGCTGGCCCGTGAGAGGAGCAGTAGCCGATAGTCCGCCTTGCTGCTGTTCGACAGAATCGTCGTCATTCGATGTTCGCGAAGGCAAGGGAGCCAGCTCGTTCGAGTCCGTCGAAGTAGAAGTCCTGAGTGCCTCAGCCTCCGCATATCTCCGCTTCACTTCTTCCGCTGAACCCGCAGCGCTCTTCTTCTCCATCCGGGCCGCAATTACCTCACTGGCAGGAGTGATGCTGTCCGTCTCTGTCTCGCCCGCATCGGCCTTAACGCTCTCTTCCGGCAACGGGGCCGACACAGCATTGTGCACGTTCGCCGTCGTCGCCGTACCCGCTGTGGCCGTACTTGCATTAAGCCCCGCACTGCGTCGAGCCAATCCAGCAAAACCCCACTGCGAAGGATCAAACTCCTCATCATGCGCGCTAGCCCCTCCCGCGCCATTCAGACCAGACCGATCCTCACTTCCCACAGTGTCTACCACCCGTCTAGCTGGGATCTTGGTACCATCAGGCAAGGTGACCATCCCCGTTCCGCCAGGCCGGACTGAGCGGACCAACTTCCGCCGTCGAGCCCGTTCCTCGTCATCCGTGAAGTAATCCACCTCCCGCTCACGCTCCCTCTCGCGAGACCGTCCACTTCCACGACTGCCGGAACGCCGAAGAGACCGAGAGCTCGTCCGACTCGAAGAGTTCCGCGCCACGAGCGATGGACGACCTCGATCCTCGCCATCACCATCGGAAAGCCCGAAGAAGGACATAAAGCCACCACCACTGTTCTGACTTCCAAGCGACCCCACGAAGTTCGAGCTGACCGTCGAAGGACCCGTCGCAGGGGAGCCAGCAACTTGACTACCGCTACCACTACCGACCGAGGACAACGTAGCAGTTCCACTCGCACTCGTGTTCTTTCTAACGACTTCGTTAGGCGAAATTACTCCGCTTGTACTCGATCGTCGCGTCAATCGGCCCGAATTTGCATCGTCCCCTTCGGCAATAGTACCCTCACTAGCCGCAGCCCGCCGACGAGAGGAGTCGCCAGTGCCGGGTCGACGCATCGACTTGAACACACCAGCTGGCATGCCCATCAGGTACCTATGGTGAAAAGAGCACCAGGTCAGTATTATGCCCTCTGAGCAAGGCATGACTATCGACTGCTACTTACCATTTCCCCTTCCCGCCTCCGCTCAAACGTCTTCGCCAGCCTTCTTCAGCATCACCATCCATCTCCGTCGCCCGATCAGCATCCTCCGCAACACCCGAAGCCGAGGACCCCGCACGCGAACTATCTTCACTATCGACCCTCGGGAACCGCGGTCGTTTCCGTGATGCAGGGGAGGAGGATGATGCGGCGGTAGAAGATAGCGAGCCCGGGATCGCCAGTCCGAGTAGTAATGAGGGTGAAGTCGGACCGCCAGGGCTAGTAGCACTAGCAGATTCGAAGCTCTGACGCATCGTAGATGCGCCACTACCCGCTCCACCCCCACCTTCCCCACCCTGATAGGTCCCCGTCGCGCTCCGTCTTCCCTCCGTGCCACCATGGTCCGAAGTGGACAAATGTGAGACACTTCCATCTTCCCTTCCGTCCAAGCGCGAATTACTACCAGACGCTACATTCGCACTCGACCCTTCCATCCCCGTTTGCGAAGCATCATCCCCCCTTGCAGACGTCGATAGCTCACTAGAACCTCCCATTTTCGAGTCGAGATTGGGATCCAGCCATTCTACCGTGCTAGGAGTCTGAACGTCCATCGTAGCGGTGTCAGCGCCGTCCGAGTCCATTCGTTGTAATTGCGACTGAGGATCAAAGTCGGGGAAGCGACATCGTCATCGCCACCATTCGGACCGATCCCGCTTCCACTTCCCATTCCTGATGCTCCACCTCCGCCACTGGGAGGAGACACATCGATGGGTGGTGGGAGTGGAAGGGGCGCAAAGCGAATCCTGGGCACGTAGCGTAATGATACGGGAGACTGAGGAGAAGGAGCGCTCAACGAGCTCACATTACTCTCCATCCCCGTTCGTTGCTGTTGTTGTTGAGGATGGTGAAGACCCTGATTGCCGACTCCGCTATTTTCCGTCGCCGTGGATAAGATCGACATAGTACTACTGGTGATGCTATCAGGATGAGACCGATCATACCGATTGCTCTCTAACGATTGTCTTCCCGCTGACGAACCCGGGCCCAGTTGACTGCTAACGTCCGTAGACGCTCTTGATGCGCTCCGTGACTCCTCGAGGAGCGGTTGATCCATAAGCGAGGCAGGGGTCATGGCGGCAGGTGCGGTTACGACTGAAGACGCATTCATGCTCGTCCGACGCGGTCTCGGTGGCACAACCGCCCCGCTCGCCAAAGCCTGGGCAGCAGCCATAGACCTCCTGGTATTGATAATAGCATTCAACGCAGCAAGTTCCTCCGGATCCAATCTCTCATCCTCCGCTTCAGCCGAGCGTTGCTTCTCCCGTTCCCGTTGACGGATCTTCTCGCGTTCGCGCTCCTTGAGGAAGCCTTTGCTCGGTGTGCTGGGCGTGCTTGAATTTGTGGGACCACCGGATCCATTACCCCATCCTCCGAGCATGGCCATCTGTGCGTTGAAGTTAACTTCCGGTAGACCGAGGAGGAGTGCTTTGCGAGGAATGCCCCAGATCCGAGCTTCGAGTTTGTTCCTCTCCGCCCGTTCCTTCTCTCGTTCGCGCTCCAGTTCCTTCTCGCGTTCTCGTTCGCGGGCTTCACGTTCCAGCTGCTTTTCGCGTTCGCGCTGTTTTTGGGTGATGGGGCTGGGATACGAAGAGCAAGCGGTACGCCATTGTGCACTTCGTACCATTCGAGATGTCTGGGGGATCCTCCGTCTGGCTTTAGTAAGATGGAGCTTCGTGGGATGTGAGGACGAGGTGAAGTGGATCCCGCTGACAGTCCTGCTCCTGTTCCACTGGTGGAAGCAACGAGGGAGAATGATGAGGTAGGCTGGGTGGTATGAGAGGAAGAGGAAGGAAAGGCACCAAGTTTGGCTGAGGATGGGACGAGGGCGCTTAATGAGCTAGGTAGGACCTGCGCCGATGCGCGACGGAGCATGTTTGGGTTGGACATGAACTCGAAAGCGGAGGCGCCTGCACGCACTGCCGCATCAACGCCGCTGCGGGGGACGAGTGCCGACGTGGATGTCTGCTTCTGTTCGAAGCCTTCTCCGCTTGTGCTGCTCGCGGGTTGGAGGTGGGTTGCACTACCAGTAGGACTAGGGTCGGTGTATCCGCGCTCCGACATGATCCTTGGACGAGTCTTCTCGGCCGTTGCAGCCGCTGCCACGGAATCCCGATCTGGCTCATGAGCATTCTGGATGGGTTCCGGCGCTGAGAGGGTATGTGTGAGAGTGGGAGCCTGAGGTGGTGATGGTGGGTTGGCAGCTTGTGTGGTGGTGCTGAGGGCAGTCGCCATTCTCTATCCGATGGAACGACCTGCTGCCGGACCAGCCAGATAAGAGAAATGGAGGGAGGGGGGGTATGAGATGCGCAGGAAACGGAAATTCCCTTGATGTGTCTGCCTTTGCGGGAGGGGGTATGCTGAAGAGGCCGACTGTAGGGTGTGTGTACTGTCTTGACGCGTTGCAAGCGGATGCTGCTGCTATTGGTGTTGGCACATTGGATGCCTGCGGAGTGTGGAACCTGTAGAAATCGACACAGACAGCGAGGGCGAGGAAAGTTGAGGTCGCCTATTCCAATGCAAGGAACCTGCGCAAAGAAGGGAGATGGTCAGCGCATGAAGACAAAGGGTAGGTGAGGATAGCCTGTCTAGCTCTTACTTACTACTATCGATCTTTGAGAAATGCAGGGAGGAGAGGGTGGAGATCGCCGTCGTTGTTGATAGGGATGAGGAAAGAGAAGAGCGAAGGAGGAGGAGGAGGAAGTTGTTGGTGGTCGTGGTGCTCGAGGAAGAAGGAAGACCGATGAGATGAGATTCAGTTGCTGAATGTGAGTCACCCAGATGGAAAGAAGTCGCTGCTGCGTTGATGACCTTGACGTGGTGGTGCTCTCTCCAACTCTCCACAGTCGATCTGGGGAAACTTATCAATCAGTGTTTCCCGTTTCCCATTGTTCCACAGGCAGAAATAAGCAGGAACTCACGCTGCACTCGTTACCCTTGCATTTGCAGTAGCGCAGTTCCAAGGCTTGCTTTTCAGCCCTGGCCCCTCATTTTTTTGAACCACTAAGGTTTTGGGGAAGATTGGGTGACTTCAAGAAAGGTATAACGGTTATGAAAGTTTTGATGGAGGGATATGATTATACCGCGGTGGCTTCATAAATTCGAGTGAGGGAGGGACGAGCTGGAGGACGAAGCAGTGCCATATTTCAGTTCAGCCAGCGGGCAAATTTCAGCTCTGCAATCTCCCTGCACTAGCCCACTCCCAGCTCAGCCCCTTTTTCAAAAACGCGGTCCTAATTTTGCGTGAGGCGTTATGATGGTTTTGGATGGAGAGGACATGGATATGAAGGGGGGGGGGGGGCTTCATAACCCTCTTAAGAGAATCATAACCGTTATGAAAAACCTGGGGTTATGACAGATTCATAACGCGGTTATGCCATTCTTGAAGTCACCCATTAAGCACACGCAACCCAAGAGGTTCAAAGAAGGGTCTGACCATAGAAACTGGCTCCTCCTAGTCTCCTAGACTCCTCCTTCTCCCAGCTTCCTTCATGTCACACCGACAAGGCCCATCACAACACTGACCCCTTGTATTCATGCCCTTCCTCTGCACAAGGATCCTTCATATCAACATCAAGGCATGAGTCATTCCGGAAGTATCGAAGCTGCTCTCGATGCCGCTTGCACCCGGCTGGAGGTGGTTCTGGCTTTCGGCTGACTTCCAGAAGATCGTCAACGCGTCAACACTGACCTTACCTCCATTCTGCCATTACTCTGACCTGTCTGTATCTTCTCCCATCCCTTTTTCCAAGGCTGACTGACTCTTATGTATCTATAGCAGGAGTATTTGATGAGAGACTGGACTGATATATGAGGTCATTTGGAGCCTTTCTGTCCGCTCTGTGCGCTTGCGATACTTGGATGGCAGTTGGCACACCTCACGCTCATATTCTCTTCCATCCATCTCCATTGCTCACCCTCTTTTCTTTCTGACGCCTTCTTACTCCTCCTGAATGTCTTTAGTGTATGCATCTTTGAAATACAGCTGCTCTTTTTCTTTCCACGGCAATCTGGACCTCTCTACCGCGCCGTCAAGCTCTACAAGCCCTTCTTGGCTTGTGGGACCCGTTTGCTTTCTGGTGCTCACACCGGCGAAATGGTATGAACAGCTCTGAAATTTCTTTCAGAGCATCCTTATATACTAACGCACCATTCTCACTCTCTCCCGTTGTGCTGCAGAGGTTTTCTGGGCCCACGTCGCGGTGGATGGTCTCCGCTCCTTGTTCATTATGGTGAGTACCTACTTTCTCCCTTTCTGACCGCACACAACAACCAAACACTCTTCTAATATCATTTCCTAACTCTACAGTATACTGTGATTCCGTAGAGGTTTTGTTCGTCTCGCTGAGAATCTCTGGGCCATCACAGCGGATGTTATTGCTGTTTCTGTCTCATCTTCATAATACATCAAATGTCTTCTATTCCTTACTACGCCCCATTCTCTGATTCAAATTCTGATCTGAAGGTCTCTATGAGCTCGCAATGAACATACCTTTCAAACGCACCCATTTTTGTTTTGACGTTTGGGATGAAAAAAATCGAGGTGCACTTGATATACACAGAAGTGCCTGGTGGTGTTTGTTGCGCGGACGTGCCTTACTGTCTGTCAAAATGGATCACCACAGACGACCACACAACCACTCAGAAATTGAAGCATAACAAATTTAGTATCTACGAGCTGGTATCATGCCAGAGACCTCTCCTGCGAAGTATGAGCGTGTTGCGAGAAGTATTGACTGCACAGGGTCGTATAAACAGCTGGGAATGGCATTGGAATCGAGTTGGAATCGATTCCATGTTGCTTCACAGTGAACTGGCCATTAATCACTAACGGCCACTCTTTCACCAAATGCATCAAGAAAACTCCTGCTGATTCCTTTCCATGCCATACTCTTGGTTCTATAGCTGCTATGCAATCCAAATATGAGGCTGTTTTGACCGAGAACAAGGGTTTTATGATTCCAATTGAAATGTGAGAAGGATACACGGTGCCATACTGGATTGACTATGACCACAGCGCCAAAGACGTCCTAGATCGATCCAAGAGGGCTGTAAGGGGAGAATGAGTCAATTCGAGTCAGGAAACCATGGTGATAGCCTGAAAGAAGAAGAATGGAATATGTGAGAGATCCAGAAGCAAGTGAGAATCAGTGGCATCTGGGAGTCAAAATACAAACAGTCTTAGCTCTCTTCAACACCAGGAAAGCAGAACACCAGATCCTCGCGCGATATCCTGGCTCCAGAGGATATTTTCCCGCTTTGATCCGAGTTTGAGCGTTGTGGAGCACAAATTGACCGGATGGCATCCTGAAAGCAGAATGGGAATGGGGACAAATAAAATGTTCAATTGCTCGTAATCCCTGTAGATACATCAGAAGGGGGAGCAAGGAGATTCAGAAGGAAACAAGATGGAATACATCACTGGATGATAGGGAGAACAGTTAGCTATAAGGGAGAAGCGTCAGCTATAGAGGTAAAAGGCGAATCGAATCTCAGCTTTCCAGTCATTCTGGATTTCTTTGATCGACCGCTGTGGAGCAATGCTGCGGTCAAAAGTGTCAGTTCAAGTTGCATTATGTTTATGTAGTATAATACTATCGAATAAGGCTGAGAAGAGTAGTCTGTGATAGCTGATTTGCGATAAGATCGCTGACAAGGTCAGTATAGCTGGAGGGTGGTTAGATGTCAGTTCCAGTCAGTGGTCAGTAGCACAGCATCAACATGTCCTAATGACCTCAAAATGAACAGCGCCCTTGATCATTACCCGATGAGGCGCTGGGCAAAATTTGAGGAGAGGGTTGCCCTGGAAAGCGGAAGAATGTGAGGGTTATCGAGGAAGGGAAAGGGGATGGATGCTGAATTATCATGCTCTGGGGCCACATGGTGCCGAGGTGCAGGGGCGGTATGAGGTACAGCGTGGGTGATCGGGGTGACTCTGAGACGATGCGGGAGGAGGAGTCAAAGAAGAAGGAGGCGTCTCCATAACCTCTTAGCAAGACGCCCCCCGCCGCTTCCCAAAACCTAAGAGGGTTCAAAAATGATGCGCCACAGGTGTTGCTTTTTGGTTTTAGCAGCGGGGCGGGTCGCAGCGACCTGCAGATGGGCACGTGCCACCGTCACATTGTTGCTGTCTATATAATTTGAGCAGGACCTGCTTACCTAACGGCCGGGATAGCTCAGTTGGGAGAGCGTGAGACTGAAGTTCTCAAGGTCCTCGGTTCGATCCCGAGTCACGGCATGTTTTTTGCTTCTCTATCTTTTGTTCCCTCCCACCACCATCCCACCGACTCGTTGTTTCTTCCTCCTGACAGGCAACGTCTTCTTCAGTTTCGTTTTGACCCAGGTTCGAATCTGTCATGCTGCTTTTTTTGCGTGGGTCAGCCGGCTCCCTCTCGCGGTTGTAACCTCACCCAATCACAGCACGCAGATGCAGAGACGACTGACAGCTGGACTCACAAGTATTCTCCGCTCAGACATTGACCAGAAGCTGATCAGCTCTTCTTTCCCTTTGATCTAGATGCTCATCTCTTCTTCCCCCTTCCGCTTTTCTCTCTAGAATCATTACTTTCCCGACAGCTGGACTCACAAGTATTCTCCGCTCAGACATTGACCAGAAGCTGATCAGCTCTTCTTTCCCTTTGATCTAGATGCTCATCTCTTCTTCCCCCTTCCGCTTTTCTCTCTAGAATCATTACTTTCCCTTCTCTCCCCTGAATTGCCCGCGTCTATCCCTTCAGCGACGATACCTCCTACTATCTCACTTCGACACAGGCTCGTTCTACACATGCTCTGCGCTTTGGACGGCCCAACAGCATCACTCTTACCCTCCTTGCAGATGAATGTGGCCGCGAACGTCCTCACCAATATCAGCGCCGGTGGGAGGAACGGAACAGCGTGTGCAGCGATAACAAGGACCTACATATTCCGGACTTGGAGGGACATCCATGACCATGCCAGTGCCGATCACGAGCATCGGACATCATGTAGCTCTGAACATGATGGAGCGGCCCATCTCAAGGAGCTGGTGTCAATTCCTCAAGGCATCCCGGTATGGTACTGGACCTTGCCCCATCGATCAGCTCGCTCCTCTTTCGTCCTCCATGCCTGAATCCAATGCCCGTCAACATCAGTACCAATCTGGGTCAACACTCTACCACCGAAATGAATACCACCGAACGAGTGCTCCTCTTGTCCAATCCACCACCCTATCATGTGGTTCATTCGCGTTTCGATTCGTCGAGGTCGCCCTGCTTTGTAGGCCCTGATCTATGACTTACCTATGTAGGGACTCGCCTTGCTCAGCACGCAACGCAAAACTTTGTGAAAAGCTAGAGCGCTAGAGTCCAGTATTCGCTCTCTTCAAAAGTTTATGCAGCAGGAGGTAACGAGATGAACTCGTTGCTGATGAGCACAAAGGATTACGCAAAACAAAAGCAAAAAACATGCCGTGACTCGGGATCGAACCGAGGACCTTGAGAACTTCAGTCTCACGCTCTCCCAACTGAGCTATCCCGGCAATGTTGGAAGCGGAGTTCAGTTAAATTATATAATCGCAATGCTTCAGAATCCGCCCGTCGCGTCCCTAGATTTCTTTTCGACGCGTTCTCTGTTGGTTCATCGCGTCGACCAGCATCGAGGATTTCACGAATTGCGGAAAGGGACAACCAACATGGCCAGCAATGCCGTTTCCGCTGCCATCGCCGCAGCCTCAGCCAAACTCGAGCTCGACTCAGCGTCGGCCTTCCACGACACGCGCTGGCTCAACCACAGCGACACTGAGAGCAACGAAGGCGACCTCGATGATGACGATGAAGAAGACTTGTCCGGGCTCAGCGAAGTTGAGCGCGAAGAAGACGAGGTTGGGACGGATGGGGAGCTCAAGCTGGGACCTCGTAAGGCAGCTGCAACAGCTATCAGCAAGATAACGGCTGCATCGAAGAAGGGCAAGCAGCAGGCCGAGAAAGTAGCACCTCCAATCCCTCAGAGCCGCCTAATCGAAGAGGACGAGCTCGTCCTTGAACCATCCGATGCGCTGAAACTCAAGGTCGTCATTGAAGCGTACGTATCTTCCTTTGCATTAAATTCCAAGGCTGGACCTCTGCTAAATTCTTGCTTCCATCACGTACACAGCATCGCCCCGGCACTGCTACACTTCCGCATGGGAAGCCGCCAAGTACCCTTCCGAGACGTCGTGCCCCGCGACCAAGCTTTACATTCGCCAGATTCTATAATCGGTCCACCACCGCCAGCCGACGCAGATGAAGTAGCCGCATCCGCATACTATAACATCCTCAAGCAGAGTTGGCCGACACCAGAGCGCATCGAGCGCCTCAAGACTGTCGCCATTGTCCAGCTCCCACGCGATCTTGAGGCGGAGGCTGACCATGCTGATGGGACGGAGCAGGATACGTTCGCAACGCTGTCGGATGCGCTAGAGGCTGCGCTTGGGACTGCTGCGGATGGAATGAAGGAGTCGGATGCGCATGCGGACGAGAGCAGAGAAGAAGAAGACTTTGTTCGCTTACGGAACGTGATTGTGAGTTGCTCGAACTTTCTCACTTCCGTCTTTCAGTCGCCTGTTTTCTGACATTGGCGCCTCATACACAGTTCTTGGTATCGTCCATCCGAAGACAATTCTTCCGCCTTCTCCGCAACCCTTCCGCACCCGCTGGCTTGCTCCAGCCAGATCATCTCGGTCGCAGCTTACCCCCTTTGAGACACAAGAGCTTCCGCATCGTCTCCCAACCCGCCGCGCCCAAGCCCGACGAAGAAGAAGCAGTCACAACTGCGGTTGGACCCAACGGCACTCCGACAAGTCCCGCGACGGTACCAGTCGCATCCACCGCGCCAGTCCCCATCTCTCTAACACGTGCAGATACTGCCCTCACATCCCTCTGGACGGAGACCTGGTTCACAGAAATGCTGCGCGGTTCTACCCTCGCTCTAGCTCTTCTCAACGAAGTCGCCGAGAAGAAACGATGCGATGAGTCTCTCGTTGCTCGGATAGCCCAAGCGAGTGCTACTGCGGCGCAGAACGGGGACTCCTCTCCAAGTAGGAAACGAGCGCGTCTAGATCACCACTCGAGCACCAGCCAAGTTGAGAAAGGACGACATCCACCCAAGATCGCTCTACACATGCGTCTCGGAGTCTTCGGTGATTTCTTCACGAACGCGGTAGATATGCCTCGGAAATTCTGGGAAAGACAGCAACGCAGTGCTGCAATGGGCCAATTTGCGGCGGAGGGTGAAAATGAGACGACAGATGATGAGGAAGGGAGTGATGGGCCTGGGGGCGGACGAGAAGACGGAGTGGGCTGGGCAGGAGAAGTGCGGCAGCGGCTGTAGCTGCCAGTACGGTCGCGCCCGGTACTGATGCTGCTCTGCAAAGTGGGAGAAGGGGCAAGCCGAAGGGATCGGGTAAGGGGATGGGAAAAGGGTGGAGGAAGGGACGGACAAAGGCTATGGAGGAGATTGAGGAGGTCAATCGGGAGGAGGAGAGGCGGAGGGATCGGTGGGCGAAGGGTGATATCGATTTTGGTGAGTAATCTCTGCCCGTACTCACGTCCTTGGACCGCTCGTAAGACTGACACTGTTGTTTGGGGTGATTTTTCAGGTCCAGCATCGATTGTGACGATCACGCCTTATCGAGCTACGAAGACAGCTTCGGACCGCATCCCAACCCTTGGCGAGCGTCTGCGCGCAAACGGACCCGTCGCGGACCTCTCCAGCCTCGCCCAAAGCAAACCAAGTGCCTCACAAGACCCCTTGACATCAATCACCTCTCCCTCCAGCATCCCTCTACACAAACGCTTCCCAGGCCGTCTAGCCGATTTCCTCTACTACAACCAGTACTCTTCCTTCGCCCCGGCCTTCGACACTTCGCGCTCTTCGGCCAGTGGAGAAGGCACGGCTGCACTGTGGTGGGCGGGGAGACAGAATGAGAATCGGAAGAAGAGGTTTCATGAGGAGAGTGCGATGGGGGAGTATGCGCTGTCGAGTGAGTTGACGAGGGCGTTTGGGGCCAAGACGCGGACATGTTGGCGTTGGAGCCGCCGCCGTTGCCGGTCGGGATGGAGGAGGAGATTGGAGAGCCGGTGAGGCTGTTGGATGATGAGGAGGTTGCGGGTGCATTGGCGCGCGTTGGGGAGTGGGCATCGCCTTCGGGGCAGTCTGTCGCGTTGGACCCGGAGCTGCTGCAGAAGGCGTACACAGAGCTATCCGGCTCACAGGTTGACGGGCACGCAGACGGAAACCAGAAGATGCAAGAGGGAGAGGTAGAAGATGATGAAGCAGAGGATGGCGATGACGTAGAGGCTATGGAGGCTGTCTTACGACAGAATCAGTACTTGCTACAGGCGCTTGTCGTGCTGCAGGGTCAGCGGCTCCTAACTCAGGTCCGACACGTCGACAGCAAAGACCAGATCGGTTCAAGTCGAGACAGAGCACCCGAAGCTCTGCCTGTGGAGCGCCTCATTGGTAAGTTGAGATCTCCCAGCTCGGAGCCAGCTGTGCAACGCAGCTTAGGTCTGACCTGTCTACTTCCCTGTCTGATTCTTAAGCTCGAGAGCTTCTCAGTTCTCTCGGCACGCTCGTCGCTCTCCGTCCACGCTCCGAAAGCACAAGTCTCGTCCCATCTATCGAGACTCTTCGCGCAGCCTCAGCCTCTGCCCTCCTGCCAACCGAAGAACCGGCCTACTGGGGTACCCTCACCGAAGCGCAGTACATCCAAACGCTGCCGCTCTTACTCGTCGATCAGATTCATCGCGAGCCTGCCAGGAAGGGTCCACTGGTGTTGAGGGATAACATGGCGGCTTTGTTGGCGGATAAGGCTGCTCTCGGAACGCTGCAGCATCAGCAACAGCAGGCTGGGTATCCATCTGGTTTCCCTCCTTCTGCGAACGTTGGGCCCGCGGGGGAGGCTGCTCATATATATGCCCGTAGGGGCCATCATGAGGTGTCAGCTTCCCCTGGAGGCGCCTATCCGGTACAGCAGAGTCCCATGGTCAGCGGTGGTTCAGCGGGGGTCTCGGTGCCCACAGCGTCGGGGAGCGCGAATGCGATGTACGGTGCTTCGCCGACGCCGTCGTACTCGAACGCTGGTCAAGCGCATGCGTCTCCTGCACAAATACAGACTGGACGGGGGGTGTTCGTTCCTGCTAGACCTGCTGTTGGAGGTGCGCTCGGGATATCGCCGTACAACCAAGCGGCGTACGCTTCGCCACAGCAACAGCGCCAGCATCTGCTACAGCAGCAGCAGCAACGGCAGAGCTATCAAGGTGCGATCGGGACGGCGTCACCTGCGCAGGGTCAGGCTGCTCATCTTCACCAGGCGAATCACCACTAGCTGTGAATGTGACGGCCTTTCCATCTTGGCAAGGACAGACCAACTTGTATTTCACTGATACTCTTGCAGCAGCCATGAGCCAATGCCAAACATCTCGAGGTCACCTCTCCTAGCTTCGATCGTATGAAAACATAATGAGCGTGAATCAAATTGTTCTAGGTGAAAGCTTTTTCTTTGTCTGAGCGTACTGATTGGGATGTGTTTGGAGGAAAACGGAAGACAAAGGACATGAGAAGATTGGGAGGACCACGTAGTTTTGGCGGGAAGAAATATGAAGGGAAGAAAAAGGTCTCCAGCAATCGTGGTCCCCGACAGGCGCAGGCTTGGTAAGCACGCGCTACAGCCGTTCAGAGGAAGTGGGCAGCCTGCGTCGCTGGTGCTAGATCAGCGAAGCCCTGCGACAAGTACCAAGATGGAGATGAATGGATCAGCGAACGGGAAGAAAGGCACATCCTCAATGTTCAGTAGCACTCACCACAGAGTCCAAGTCACCACTGATATCCATCTGACTCCCTGCCTGCGTCGCACCCAATTGAGACGACCCAGCACCCAGCAAAGTCCCATTCGGCAAAGTCGTTAGACCCGCCGCGACCGATGGAGGAGTAAGGCTATGAGCGGGATTAGATCCCATCTGCAACCCTTGCATCGGCAAACTCGAGCTCGAACCACCTTGCATCGGAACGAACTCCTGCTGCTGCTGCTGCATGATTCGCATGGGCGCAGGCGCAGGCGCGGGCGCCACGGCGGGTTGGATGTAAGGACCTACACCCCCTGAGCGCGGAAGGCCTTCTCCCTCTCCCTCAGCCGGACAACTTCGAGCGCACGAAGCGTATCATATTCAGCCGCCCGCCTCCGGACCTCGTTATCCGTATTGGCCGCCTGAGCCTTCAACAGCTTATTCTCCGTCCGCAGCTCGCGCAGATCGGCTTGATACCTCTCCGACGCCGCATTTGAGAAGAGACGATGGGCAGCGAGACCGTCGTTGAGCTGGCGCTTCAGCGTACTGACCTGCGTCTCAAGCGTAGTCACCTCTCGTGATAGCTCGACGGCCCGCGTGGAAGCTTGGTCGTACTGACGCTGCAAGAACTCATTCTGCTCCTCGATCTCCCGCTTGGACACACCCTCCGCCACTAGCTCGCCTCGAACCTTCTCAAGCTCGCCCTTGAGCTTAACAAGCTCATTCTGGTACTCCACAACAGCGATCGACTGGGCATCCTCCAACGATTCCGTCTGGGCACCGCCTTCAACCCGCTTCTCGTCTGGCATCAGCGAACCGTCATTAAGCCGGCGTCGACCAAAGGAGTCGTACCACGGGCTGATGGCAGGAATCGTATGCACCTGCTTCACCAACGCCCTCGACATTCCGTGCGTGGTAAAAGTCCGTTGCGCCAGCTCCAAGTTCAAGATGACAGTATAGCCATTACCACCGTCTTGCACTTTGCCCAGGTCGAGATCGAACCACCAAACATCTTTAGACGCCAGCTGGGAATGGTGGCCGGATCGATGTTCACCGTGTAGTCACCAGAGGCCCTAGGGTCTGCCTGCAGCGAGAGGGCCTGCAGGAGAATTCTGATCTCCGTTTTGAGGAAGGAGGGGATCGCAGGGGAGCGCAGCATTCGTTTTTCGAGATCAGCCACTGCAAGGGGCTTCAGAGGGACTCCGGCGGATGGGCGAGGCGATGCCATCGGAAGACGAGCTGTTGCAGCCGTAGCACTGGACGGCAAAAACCGGGGCTGGAATGATCGGACCAGCATATTGCACCGGCTGAAATCCTACAGCAGGTGTTCCAACAACAGGAGGTGCCATGATAGAAGGTACCGCCACGATCGGCTGCGCGACAGAAGATCCCAAAACAGGCACCACAGTCGCGACATTCGAGGCCGAAGACGATCCCGGCTGCAACACACCACTCTGCTGCAAAGCCTGCGCCAAATCCTGA
This sequence comes from Tilletia indica, assembly GCA_001689995.1. NCBI lineage: Eukaryota > Fungi > Basidiomycota > Exobasidiomycetes > Tilletiales > Tilletiaceae > Tilletia > Tilletia indica. Next base: position 80,071 of record MAPW01000008.1, read on the forward strand.
GGCGTTCGAATAGTACCACTATCCGCATGCCGATCCCGAAGTTGCATATACGCATCAGTAAGCTGCTCCTCCCGTCCAAATTCACCCTGAGGCGGTCCTGCACGGACAGGAACTACAACCGCAAACTTGTCCGTCGCCGACTGCTGCCTCTGGCCTCGCGACGCTTCACCGGCCGAAGGACCATGAGGTGATGTAGCTATCTGGAGAATGCTCGGTCCGCGCGAGGAAGGGCCTGCTCCTGAACGTGGCGGGGCGATGGGTACGATCCAGCCACCTACACGAGGAACAGCCCTCCGAGCAAGTTCTTGCGCAGATATTATGGCCTGCGGCTGCGACAGGAACTCTTCCACAGGCGAGCTCGCATCTCGCTCACGAGCCTGGGGAGTATCGTCACTGCCGTCCCGACCTGCACGGTTCTGAGCGGCCGAGCGGAGTGCGCGCCCATTCGGAGGTGGGGTGGGCTCAAGGGATGATCCCGTGCGCGGACCCAGTAGACCTTTGAACTCGGCTTCAGTGACAGCCCTGACCCGACTTGCGGGTCCGCCTCGTGTTCCCTTGTAGTTGGCTTCGAAGACGTCGCAACGCTCGTAGGTGCCGGGCTGGGGCGAGAGTCACTGCTGTCCGCAAGAGTGTCGTCTTCGACGATCTTTCGTGGTCTTCCACGACTTTGCTTCGGGCCTGGTTTGTTGGGGATAACAGCGGGCGATGGAGAAGCGGAGTCCCGCTCGGTTTCGATGACTCTGTCGATGACAGAGTCATCGATGCCGGTCGCAGCCTTCAGAACTTTCTGCACTACGGGTGTGTACCGGGGTGACCGAGCTGCGGGGATTTCAAGGAAGGCCTCCGTCTTGACTTTCGTAGGGTTTACGATCCGCTCTGGCCTCGTCAAGACTTTTGCGATAAGAGCTTCCTGCTCCAATTCTTCCTGACGATCTTCACGCTCTTCTTGGCGAATTTCATCCCGTTCTTCTTCGCGGGCAGGGGGAGCTTCCGGGGGAACATCCTGACGACGTGCGGCCGCAGACGGCTGGAGCACAGACATGTCCACCGTCAGATCAACATCATCATCGTCGTCGTCTTCCAGCTCGTCCACCTCGTCTACTTCCTGCGGCCCGCCATTAGCGATTGAAGGTGGCAACTTCAGCAAGGAGCCCCGCGGCTTGTCTGACACTTTGTTTTTCGACCCTTTAGGACGGCCACGCGGGCGTGATTGTTGAGAGGTAGAGCTTGATGGGAGTGCGCGTTTCTCGGGCTCCTTGTTCTTGTCCGCCGCCGCCGCGGGAGTAGCAGTTGTGTTAGGTGATACCGAGTCTCGGCCGGATAATCTTTGGCGCTTGCTTGTTGAGCCTGAATCTGCGTCGTTGGAAGTAGAGGGTAACGATGCCTTGCGTTTCTGTGTGATTTGTGCAAGGGGGGCCCGGATCGGTTCAACGGAACAGACACGGCAAAGAAACCAGAAAGAGATGCCAAACCTACCTTTTCTTTCCGGGCCTCCTCCTCCTCTTCCTTCTTCCTCTCCTCCTCATCCTCCTCCTCTTCCTCCTTCCTTATGGCCTCTGTCTCAGCCAGCCACTCATTCTTGACCCGAAGTCGTTCTGCCCTGCCCTCCCTCCACTCCTTGACGAGTCTGGAGTGCACGGAATTCTTGGGCATCCAGAATGCATCGGACTGGTCCGCATCTGCAAATTCAAAGGGGTCGAAGCGACTTAGCTTGTAATGAAGGCTCTTGGAAGCGACGATGTGGAGATGCTTGTAGCTAGTGAGGGGCTTTTTCACAACGGGAAGGTCGGGAAAGAAGGCATCGAGCTCCTCACCAGCTACGTGCGTTGGCTTGCAGTAGGTAGGAAGGGACGGTGGTCGGACGATATCTTCTCCTGAGGATACTTCGAGCGGTTCGATACCGGGACGTCCTGATGAGGCCTGTTTGTCTTGCTTCTGCTTCGAAGAGGAAGACGATTCGGATGCAGCGACTGGCCTTGATGAGCTTTCTGACACAGCTGTGTCTTCCGGTTCGAGCTTCACGGCGACTGGCACTGTTCCGCCAGGCGAAGTGACTGCGATGGTGGGAAGTGATGAGGTTTGCGCGGTGGCGGGCCTTGAAGTGGAAGCAGAGGGAGTCGACGCGGGTGCTGTCGTCCTGGCCGGTACGACCGCAGGCGTAGGCGAGTCGCTGGGAGCTCGACTCATATGCCACTGTAGATGTGGGAAGAGTGCCGCGCTCGGTCCTCCGGCACCGTTCTGGGCGTTCAGACGTTGGAAGGGCGAGTTAGCCAAGGAGAGTGCTCCTGGGGACGGGCCCTGTGTGGACAAGCCGGACATGGCAGCTGACGCGCCTAGATATGCTGGCATGGGAATCGTGGCATGAGGGAAGAGCACAGCGCCGGGGTTGTTGGACCCGAGGGGTGCACCCATGCGCACTGGGCCAGACTGTGGCGGCAGATGCGAGGGCAGGGAATAGTTGGGCACGCGACTCGGGGGAAGAGCGGCTGGTCGTGATGCTGCTCCTGATGACGCGGCGGTCGATGCACCAGGAAGAGGCACGCCCTGCTGTCGCTGCCCATTGCCGTTGGGGGTGTTCATGGTTGGGAGGCGCGCAGCAGACGAATGCGGCCGATGGGAGGACTCGCTCGTCGTGCAACTACTATGTATGAGTGAAGAGAGGGTGATGGAAAGGTCGGGTCGGAATGGAGCGAGTGATGGTCCTCTCTCGAAGCGAGATTTTCGACAAGCTGCAGGACGAGACGCGTTCTGACGCGTTTTTCACAGTCAAGGATCTTCACCACCTCACTTCCATGACAGACAACAGACAGAAGACAGCAATGCATTTCATTCAGGAATGGCCCAGTAGATGATGGGCGAGAATGCGGACAAATGCAGTCTGAATGCATTGACATGGGATGAATGCAGCCTAATGCAGTGGACAAGAAATGCTTGAGCATCTATACCGCCGAGTAATCGATCTCTGCAGAACCAAAGGAGCCCAACTCAGTAAACGAAGAGGTGAGGGATACTCGTCAATGATAAACTCACTCGACTCGTGCTTCTTGGCCTCCTGAAGCTTGCGAACAGCCTTCATGAAGTCCTCTTGCAGACAGTAGTCGCGATCATCCCGGATGGCGAACATGCCGGCCTCGGAACACACATTGCGCAAGTCTGCACCGTTGAAGCCGTCCGACAGCTGTTTGGGTGGCATAACATGGTCAGATCCTCAAAAAAATGATGCAGCTGCTCCGACAGTCATGCTCACTTTAACAATCGCCTCATAGTCAAGCTCTTCCTTCTTGGCAATGGGTTTGGTGTGAATCTTCAAAATCTCTAATCTTGACTGTTCGTTTGGCAGCGGAATCTGGAAAAGGGGAAAACGGGATGAGTATTATCATCGCATTGCAAAGCGGAGGAGAACAACGCACCTCGATCTTCCTGTCGATTCGACCTGGTCGGAGCAGAGCTGGGTCGAGCGTGTCCGGTCGGTTGGTGGCCTGAAAGAAGAGGTCGTCAATATCGTGCTGCCAGCATCAGCATCGTGAAATATCACTCACCATGATGATCTTCGTCTTTCCCAGGTGGTCGAAGCCGTCCATCTGATTCAGAAGCTGTTGCGAGAGCGAGGTTAGAGAGGTCGATTGACAACCAGAGGAAATAAAGTCTTACTCACCTCCATAAGAGTTCGCTGAATTTCGCGATCCGCAGAAGTACCCTCGCTGAATCTCCGCCCGCCGATGGCATCGATCTCGTCCATGAAGATGATACAGGGCTCGTGTTCCTTCGCATACCCAAACATCTCCCTCACCAACCGCGCTGACTCTCCGATATACTTGTCCACGATTGCCGAAGAGACGACTTTGAGGAAGTTGGTATCGAGAGTTGCAGCGACGGCCCGCGCGAGGAGAGTCTTGCCCGTGCCTGGAGGACCGTAGAGAAGAACGCCCTTGGGTGGTTTGATGCCGACTCGCATGAAGAGTTCTGGGTTCATGAGGGGCAACTCGATGACTTCGCGCAATTCGCGGATCTGCTCGCCAAGTCCACCGATACCGGCAAAGGAAGCGCCTGCGGGGTCTTCGATGCTCATGTTGTACACTAAAGGGTCAACTTCACGGGGTAGCACGCGCATGATGGTGAGGGTGGTCATGTCGAGGGAGACGCGGACGCCCTGCTTGAGCTTATGCCGGGGCACGGTGGAGCGGCAGCCAACGACGTATCGCGGACCTGATGATGCCTTGACAATGAAGCGCTCCTCGTCGAGCTGCTTGAGTACCTCGCCGATGATTTGACCGACGGATTGGAGCGCCTTGATGTCGTCCTCCGTCTTGTCGTAGTCCTTCTCTAGATCCTTCAGACCGAAGCGCACTGCAAAAGCAAGCGCAGGTGTTCAGTGTGGTCCAGCATTTCCCATGCAAAGAATCTTCTACTCACATCGCTTGAGGCCATCGGAGAGCTCCTCATGCTGTTTGAGTGCCTGTCGGTATGCGGTCAGGGCAGCTGTTTTGCGGTCGTCTGTGCCTGCGGACGTCGACGCGGCCGGTGCAGATGTTGATGGGCCTGAGTCGGACATGTTCGCTCTTGTCAAATGCTGTTGTTGGTGTAGGATGCGATGGTCGTGGTGGGTGGCAGGCACCATGCGCTTGGGCCAAAGCGACTCCATACAAAATCGACGCGTCGTCATCTTCACACGATTTGGACCCACACGTCCTTGGACAGCAGTGAACAACCATCTTTCACAGACATTCGCATACATGAAGAACAGCAACGGAAGCATGGGATGAACTCCAGTGAATATTTCCAGCTCGTCTACGCTGTCTTTGTTGCGTTTTATCTTGCTGTGTACAGAGTTGGTGTCCGACCATTCGCAACCCTAACCATTTGAGCGAGATCACCTCGCGCAGGGCTCGCACTGCTGCACCACCTCGCACTCACCAGACCAAGTCCCGCTTTCTCAGCATAAAACGAGCTGAAAACGACGCGGGTACCTTCGAAAAAATCCATAGTCCATTCCCAGCTTGCTATTTTCTGCTTTCATCAAGAAGAATGAATGGAGAAGGCAGGAGATGTTGCTGGGATGTGTGTACGAGAGAGACGAGGGCGAGGTGAGTGCGAGGTCTATCGAGTATTGTTTTTAAAACAAAAATTCAGTCGAAAATTGGAGTTGAGCTGAGGTTGGACGCCACGTGGTTGGAAGTCGGGCGCACAAACCCACCTGGCACCTTCCCCTCCCACCCTGCCTTCCAACTCACTGGCCTCACCTTCAACCTCACCTTCAACCTCAACCCGCATCCATACACACACGCAAAGGCCACGCGCAAGGAGCACACCCTCATCACTCCCATCGCATCAGGCGCGCTTTTCTTCTCCAACCACGCTTGCATAAACAGGTGCGTTTGCGCGGCGTTCTTGCGGGGCTGCATGCATTCAAGGACCCCCGTCACTAATGCTTTCCATTCGTACCCGCAGTCACCGTCTAACAACCGCCGCCGCTCGCTACACACACCATGGGCGACACAGGCCCCATCGTCTTCGCCGAGCATCTCTCGCTCTCCAATGTCGGCATACAGGCAGACAGCATCAGCTTCGCAAACGTCACTCTCGAGTCGGAGAACTTCGTTTGTGTAAGGGAATCCATCAACGGCCAGAACCAAGTCGCCATCATCGACCTCAACGATGTCAACAATGTGTGAGTGATGCGCTTGGTCTCATACGATTCTTGAGTGCAGTCCCCGTTCTGACCACCGCTTTCCCTCCTGTGATACAGCATGCGACGCCCCATCACGGCCGACTCGGCCATTATGAACCCCGTCCAGAAGATCATCGCCCTCAAGTCAGGTCGTCAACTGCAGATCTTCAACATCGAGGCCAAGGCTAAGGTCAAGGCACATGCCATCCACGACGATGTCGTCTTCTGGAAGTGGATCTCCAACTCGCTCATCGGTATCGTCACCAACACAGCCGTGTACCACTGGAGCATCGAAGGCGACTCCGTGCCCCAGAAGATCTTCGACCGGCACTCCGACCTTGACCGTGCCCAGATCATCAACTACCGGTCTACCACCGACGGCAAGTGGCTCTTCCTCGTCGGCATCTCAAACAACACCTCTACCGCAGCAGACGCCTTCCGCGTCAAGGGTAACATCCAGCTCTACTCTGTCGAGCGCGGCATTTCCCAGCCCATCGTCGGCCACGCTGCTGCGTTCGCCGAGCTGAAGGTTGGTGACGTCGCCACTCCTTACAAGCTCTTCACCTTCGCCAACCGAACTGCTACGGGTGCCAAGCTCCACATCGTCGAGATCGACCACAACGCCGCATCACCCGTATTCTCCAAGAAGGCCGTCGATGTCTTCTTCCCTCCGGAGGCGACATCCGACTTCCCCGTCGCAATGCAGGTCAGCAAGCGCTATGGCATCGTCTACCTCGTCACCAAGTACGGGTTCATTCATCTCTACGACCTCGAGACCGGCGCATGTATCTACATGAACCGAATCTCCGGTGACACCATCTTCGTCACCTCCGAGTACGAGGCCACGAGCGGTATCATCGGTATCAACAGGAAGGGTCAAGTTCTTTCCGTCACCGCAGACGAGAACACCCTCGTCTCATACATCCTGCGCACCCTGAACAACGCAGACCTCGCTCTCAAGATGGCGACTCGTGCCAGCTTGCCAGGTGCGGATGACCTCTACTTGCAGCAGTTCCACACGCTCTTCAGCACGGGACAGTACCTCGAGGCCGCCAAGTGTGCCGCCTCGTCGCCGCGCGGTATTCTGCGCACTCCTCAGACGGTCGAGCAGTTCAAGCAGGTGCCCTCCCAGCCAGGCGCACTCTCCCCCATCCTCCAGTACTTCAGCACTCTGCTTGAGCGAGGCAGCCTGAACAAGTTCGAGTCCCTTGAGCTCGCTCGTCCTGTTCTGGCCCAGAACAAGAAGCAGCTCCTCGAAAAGTGGCTGAAGGAGAACAAGCTCGAGTGCTCCGAGGAGCTTGGTGACATTGTCCGTCTGCACGACATGAACCTTGCTCTCAGCGTTTACCTGCGAGCCAACGTGCCCAACAAGGTCGTCGCCTGCTTCGCGGAGACTGGCCAGTTCGACAAGATCGTCTTGTACGCAAAGAAGGTCAACTACACTCCCGACTACGCCGCGCTGCTCCAGCACATCGTCCGGGTCAACCCTGAGCAAGGTTCTCAGTTCGCCAGCAGTCTCATCGGAGACGAGTCCGGCCCTCTGGTCGATCTCGAGCGCGTGACCGATATCTTCATGAGCCAGAACTTGATTCAGCAGGCGACTTCGTTCCTCTTGGACGCCCTCAAGGACAACAAGCCCGACCAAGCTCACCTCCAGACCCGACTTTTGGAAATGAACCTCGTCCACGCTCCTCAAGTTGCAGATGCCATCCTTGGCAACCAGATGTTCACCCACTACGACCGTCCGCGCATCGCCAACCTCTGCGAGAAGGCTGGTCTCCTTCAGCGCGCTCTGGACCACTACGAGGACCCTGCCGACATCAAGCGTGTTATTGTGCAGGCTAGCACCTTGGACCAGGACTGGCTCGTGACGTACTTCGGCAAGCTCACCGTCGAGCAGAGTCTTGACATCATGCGCGAGATGCTCAAGGTTAATATCCGCCAGCACTTGCAAGTCGTCATCAAGATCGCGACCAAGTACTCCGACCTGCTGGGACCTGTCAAGTTGATGGAGATGTTCGAGCAGTTCAAGACCTACGAAGGTCTGTACTACTACCTCGGCGCTGTCGTTAACCTCAGCACCGACGCTGAGGTTCACTTCAAGTACATCCAGGCTGCTACCCGCACTGGCCAAATTCGGGAGGTCGAGCGTATCTGTCGGGAGTCGAACCACTACAATGCCGAGAAGGTCAAGAACTTCCTTAAGGAGGCTAAGCTGTCCGATCAGCTTCCCCTCATCATCGTGTGCGACCGGTTCGACTTTGTGCACGATCTCGTGCTCTACCTCTACCAGAACATGATGATTCAGTACATCGAGGTGTACGTCCAGAAGGTCAACTCGAGCCGTACCCCGCAGGTCATCGGTGGACTGTTGGACGTCGACTGTGACGAGGGTGTTATCAAGAACTTGCTCATGTCCGTCACTGGTCCCATCCCGATCGACGAACTTGTCGAGGAGGTCGAGAAGCGAAACCGCCTGAAGCTCATCCTTCCTTGGCTCCAGTCCCGTATCGAGGCCGGTCAGCAGGACACCCCGCTGTACAACGCTCTGGCCAAGATCTACATTGACACCAACAACAATGCCGAGGCATTCTTGAAGGACAACAACCTGTACGAGCCCCGCGTGGTCGGCAAGTACTGCGAGAAGCGCGACCCTTACCTGGCTTACATTGCTTACGCCAAGGGTCTCTGCGACGACGAACTGATCAACTTGACGAACAACAACTCGATGTTCAAGTACCAGGCTCGTTACTTGGTCATGCGTCGTCAGCTCGACCTCTGGGCCCAGGTCCTCCAGGCCGACAACGTCCACCGCCGCGCGTTGGTCGACCAGGTTGTCAGCACCGCCGTTCCCGAGTCCACGAACCCGGACGACGTCTCCGCGACGGTCAAGGCCTTCATGGCTGCTGACCTGCCGCACGAGCTCATCGAGCTCCTCGAGAAGATCGTGTTGGAGCCTTCGTCGTTCAGCGACAACCGCAGTCTGCAGAACTTGCTCCTCCTCACTGCTGTCCGGACCGACAAGGGCAAGGTGATGAACTACATCGACCGTCTGTCTGCGTACGATGTGGATGAGATTGCCAAGATTGCTATTGAGCATGGGTTGTACGAGGAGGCATTCCGGATCTACACCAAGGCGGAGCAGCACATTGACGCGATGAACGTCCTTGTCGAGCACGTGGTCTCCATTGATCGCGGAGTCCAATACGCCAACAAGCTGAACCAGCCTGAGATCTGGAGTCGACTGGGTAAAGCTCAGCTTGATGGGTTGCGTGTTAAGGATGCGATTGATTCGTACATCAAGGCTGAGGATCCTAGCAATTATGCGGAGGTCATTGAAATTGCGGAGCATGCTGGGCGGGAGGAGGAGCTGATCAGGTACCTGCAGATGGCACGGAAGAAGGCTCGTGAGCCTCAAATCGATACTTCGTTGGCTGTGAGTGGCGTATTCTAGGTTCTTTTGATGTTCACGATCTTATACTGACATCTCGTCTCCCCACCTGCAGTTCTGCTTGGCCAAGGCTAACCGGATCTCCGACATGGAGGAGTTCTTGAGCAGTGAGTTGGGCTAAAAGTATTCATATAGAGAAAGCTTGAGCTTGCGCTGACTGAACTTCTTGAATCCCCGCAGTGACCAATGTGGCCGACATCCTCAGCGTCGGTGAGAAGTGTTTCAACGACGAGCTCTATGAGGCCGCCAAGGTCCTCTTCAGCAGCATCTCCAACTACGCCCGACTCGCGACGACCTTCCTCTACCTGAACCAGTGGGACGAGGCCGTTTCTGCCGCCCGCAAGGCAGGTAACACCTCCGTCTGGCGCCAGGTTCTCAAGGCGACCTTGAGCCGACGCGAGTTCAAGTTGGCTGAGGTTGCGGGTTTGGCGATCGTGCCTCAGGCTGAGTTGCTTGATGATGTTGTTAAGGACTACCACCGGGCTGGTGCGTTTGATGAGCTTGTTGCGTTGTTGGAGAACTCATTGGGTATGGAGCGCGCGCACAAGGCTTTGTTCACTCAGACGGCGATTGCTATTTCGATGTTCCGCGTGAGTTATTTCCTCTTTTCCATGAGAGCTTGATTTGGGCGTGTTGCTGACCCGCAGCGGTGATGTTACTTCTTCTAATAGCCCAAGAGCCTTACGGAGTGGCTGCGCACATACTGGGGCCGTTGCTCCCTGCCTGCTGTCATCAAGGTGACGCGCGAGGCGCACCAGTGGGACGCTACCATCTTCTGCTTGATGAAGGACGCCGAGATCGACTCTGCGGCTTTGACGATGCTCGAGCACGCTTCGGACGCCTTCAACCACGACATCATGCTTGAGATCTTGCCTAAGATTTCGAACACGGAGATCCTGTACCGCGCTGCCTCTTTCTGTGAGTTTTCCTCGGTCTTGTTCTGGCGGATCTCCATCAAGTATTGACGCTTTCGTTTCTCCCCCAGACCTGGAACAACACCCGCTCCTTCTCAATGATCTATTGGCACACATCAACCAACGTGTTCAGACCGACCGTATTGTCCGCCTCTTCCGCAAGTCCGACAACCTTCCCTTGATTCGCAGCTGGCTCGCATCGGTGTATGCCGACAAGGACCACCCTGAGGTAACGGATGCATACTTCAGTCTGCTGCGCGAGGAGGAAGAGCCGGCTCTCCTGCGGACTGCCATTACTTCCGTGACGAACTTTGATCAGATGACGCTGGCTAGCGAGCTTCAAAGACATCCTCTGCTTGCGTTCCGACGCATCTCGGCGGAGCTTTACAAGCGGGCAGGACAGCATGCTAAGGCTATTGAGGTGGCTAAGGAGGATCGGCTGTTCCGGGAGGTCATCGAGATTGCAGGCGACTCGAACGACGTTGAAAGTGAGTAGTCTTACATCTCTCATCCCGCTTCTGGAATCCTTGAATGGCTAACCTACTACTTTCTTCTCACGTGTCTTACAGTCGCCCATGAGGTTCTGGACTACTTCGTCAAGACCGGTATGAAGGAGCAGTTCACTGCCCTTCTGTATGGTTGCTACCACTTGCTCGAGGAGGACGTCATTATCGAGACGGCATGGCGGTCTGGGCTCAACGACTTCGCTCAGCCTTACTTCATTCAAAAGGCGCACGACCGACGGCGCTTCGAACGGGAAACGTACGAACAGCTCAAGAAGCTTGCGGAGCGAAAGGCGGAGGTCGATGGTGAGTCTTGGGTCATTAACACGCTTAATTTGCATGGAGTCTGATTTTTTTCCGTCCTGTGGATTGCACAGAGGCGAATGATGCTCCTATCATTGGGCCAGGTGGGATGGGTCCTAAGATGATCACAGCAGCGCCAACTGGGTGAGTTCCCCCACAGGTTCTTCCTGTCTCGCGCCTTCCAGCCCTGCTAATTTTTTGTCGATTCTGCAGCTTTGGATACGGCGGCATGAACGGCGGCGGAATGCAACCACAAGCGACTGGATACATGCCCGGCATGTTCTAAGGAACGATGTTATGCTGATCCGACCGAACCATCCTTTCACTATCCCTTTCTCCAATCCCGCTCCCTTCTTTTGTACCATATCAAAGGCGGTACCAGACCTTTCTCATGCCTGGACCACAAAAAGAGACTTGAATATGAATCAGCGCTTGCGCATCATCCGAGATGATTCCTGTCTGGAAAGAGGCCGAGGGTGACCTTCCTTCGGCCATGATGTTTAGCGTTTAGCCCGAATCACGGAAGCTCACCTTTGAGGGGTTTCACGAAAGTTGCCCTAGACGTAAAAGTGCCCTGGGCAACTTAAGAGGGCAACTTCGCTCGCACTCAAACCACATTTTGAAAGTTGCCCCAGAAAAGACCCGGAAGTGCCCTCACCGCGAGCCAGACTTTGCAGAAACGGGCAAAGTTGCCCTCGAATCCGCAGAGTTGCCCTCCAAAAAGGCACGTCTGCTGGGCAAGTCTGCCCTTGACGTCCATTCCAAGCAAAGTTGCCCCATTTTTGTCCAGAAGTGCCCGGGAAAAACAAGGAAAGTTGCCCTCACCGCGACCACAAAGTGCCTTACATGGAGCTCGAGAGGAAAGTTGCCCTGCCAAAATGGAAGTGCCCATCGTCGCTTTTCAAGCAAAGTTGCCCTTTCAGACCACGGAAGTGCCTTCCAGACTCATTTTTCCTTCTCGCGCATAGCAACAGTACATGTCATGCTTAGGCACTTTCCAAACAGTTCAAGCTGACAGTATGAGCTCCCCCCTGACTGGAAGAGCAGCTCACCGCCGAACTATCAAAGGGACATGAGTGTCTGGCATCTTGCATTCTGAAAGGGTCAGCTTGGGGGAGTAGGGAGCCATAGAGAGGAATAAGCCAGGGCAAAGGCGGAAAGAAAAGAAACGGCTCTCACACGTGGGATTAGAGCTCGACTTTGACCTCTATCGCGTAGGGCATCTCTGATATTTTGGAGGGCAACTTTGCTCCTTTCACCCAAGTCATTGCCTTCGGCTGGGCAATTTGGGCACAAATTTGGGGCAAGTTCGCGATGCACATCCGTCCCTAGCTAAGTTGCCTTGCCTTTCTGCCCCTGCTCGCGGTCATGGGCAACTCTGGAGGGCAACTTTCGTCGTTTTGGCGTCATTTTGGTGATTTTCCCTCACTTCTGGGCACTTTTCTGGGGCAACTTTCATATAGACTCTTCAGACTTTACAAAGTTGCCCTCCAAAGTTGCCCAGGGCAAGGGCAACTTTCTCAAACCCCCCTTTGAGGTTAACCGGCTACCGCACGCCCCATTCGGCCATCCCCTCCTGGGCATACTCTTGATGCTTGATGTTCAATGGATGATGATCAGCTCGCCTTCATGCTTCATGCCGTCGTGGTTGCGGACGCGAGCGAAGACTATAATAAAGAGCCGGTTCCAAGAAGAAAAGCTGTAGTTAGCGATCTGTTAGTCCTCACGCCCACTTCCTCTACCACATCAATCCCACTCTTTCACCACCACATTGAAGCCGTAACGAATTATAGTTAGGTTCAAGTGTAACATCAGTTCCTGTTAGCAATGTCCCTCAAAGGTGTGTCAACCCTCAGCTTGCTTCTGCTCCACGTCGATGCTGAAACTCCTCACTTCTTATTGCCCGTATAAAGGTCGTGTAGCATTCATGTGAGCCGATTAAAAGGTTCAGCATCAGAGAAGGAGAGGGGGTGTAGCTGATAAATCTGCGCCTACCTTCCTGCAGAACTGGAGCCAGTCGTGGTATTGGCCTCGAGCTAGGTCTGGCACTCGCTCGCCGCGGGGCTAGTGTTGCGGTTGCAGCCAAGACGTGAGTGGGAAATGCGTGGACGGGAGACCTTGAAAGAACGACAATTTTCCCTGAGCCTCCATTCTTTTGCGCATCTCTTTGGCGTTCTTCAGCTCAGATCCCCATCCCAAACTGCCTGGTACGATCCACACTGCAGCGGAAGAAATCTCCGTTCTGGGCGAGCAAAATGGTACAGGCGCCAAAGGTCTGGCCATTCAGATGGACGTGCGCAACGAGAATGCCGTGGAAAGCGCGATTGAACGGACTGTGCAGGAGTTTGGAGGTCTGGACATCGTCATTAACAATGTGAGTGCCTGTGAAGGCAACCTTACTGGCCCCTGCGTTGGATCTTGACGAGCTGACATGATCGGGCCTCATTTCTGCTTCAGGCATCTGCGATTTCGATGAAGCCGACCCTGAATGCCAGTGTCAAGAGCGTGAGTTTGCCCTTCAAAAAGAATCCAGAGATACTACCTAAGGCTGACTTCGGCTCATAACCTGCTTCGACTCAGTATGATCTCATGGTAAGCTCTACAGGGCATCAAATGGTGAAGCACGCTCGCGCTGACAATTCGATTGATCTCCTTCAGAACTCCATTAACGCCCGCGGCTCATGGCTCGTATCCCGTTTCGCCCTCCCTCACCTCCTCGACTCTGCCTCCAAGTCGCGCAATCCGCACATCCTGACTCTTTCCCCGCCTCTCAACTACGGCATGCTCGATTCTCCATCCCTGCTCGGCGGAGGTTCTCATGGTTTGACGAAGAAGGTCTCTCCTGGCGATGTGTGGCCGTCACAATACGCTCAGACTGCGTCGGCTTATACGATTGCTAAATTCGGCATGAGTTTAAACACACTTGCTCTCGCGGCTGAGTTGCGGGGAAAGGTCGGCGTCAATGCATTGTGGCCTTATACGCTCATTGGCACGAGCGCAATGAAGTGAGTTCTGATATTATCGTCGAAAACATTGTCGTAGCGATACTAATGAACCTTTCAGGATCGTGGCGGCAGGAAGTGGCACCGTGGAAGAGGCAGAGAAGAAGTGGCGAAGCCCAGAGATCGTAGCGGAGGCCGGGGTACGTATCCTCGAAGAAGACGGCACAAAGTTCACGTCCCAGTGGGTCATCGACGAGATCTACTTGCGTCGGCAACATGGTTTTTCCGATGCCGACATTGCCAAATTCTCGATGGGAGGGCCAGACACCCCGCTGGAAGCCCTTGAGGAGGATTTGTACATTTCACAGGAGCTTCGTGATGATATCCGGGCAGCAAGAGCTGGCCAGTGATATGATTCCGCGCTCTGCACCTGTATGTTTTTAGCTTCCCTCCTTAGGTCTCCTTAATGTCGACTTCAGGACGCAGTTGCACCTACCATTGACTGTGCTCGTGGCTTCCGCTTTCAACACTGAGCTGAAGCATCAGAAGGAAACAAGTCACCTGTTCTTGCAGAGCCATGCGACTCTTAGTGACTATCATGAAGAAAGTATCCTTCTTGTATAATAGCTGTGTAAAATCACTGCATGCTCAGGGCATGAGTTTGTCGCGATGTGCTTGTACAGACTACCACTTCTTCATGAAACAGTGTATATGTTTTTGCTCAGAATCCGATAGTCGGGTATGACCTCTTCGTCAGCGTCCATCTCATCGCCAGAATCTTCGTCCTCGGAACAGGGCGAGATGAAGTCGATATCGTACCTGAAGTTCCCAAGGTCGGTACTGTCAGCGGATCTATGCGAAGAGGCTTGGTGAAAGTGAACCCAGAAAGCTCACCCTTGCGCCAAGTAGAAACCTCGAGCTGCCGAATTAAAGCTGAAGCACGTCAACATGACCTTGCGCATCTTTGCCGTCCGAGCAAAGCGCTGTAGGATACGCATTAGCAGATTTCCCAGCCCGCATCCCTGAGCTACGGGCGATATTTGGAGCTCGTAGCTGAGGATGAAAAAATGATGAGAAGTGAACGGCAGCATTAGTCTGATGTTCGCAGTAGACTGGAGATGAGCGCGCAGGAATACGAACCAGTAAGCGACTTCGACCTCGTCCTGTCCAATGCGTGAGCACGGGTCTTCGGGGTCGCAGTCCTCTGTATCGAATCGGAAAAGGACGAAACCGGCAAGTCGGGTTGCGGCTTGACCGTCCTGTGAGGACGTATCGAACGCGAGGATAAGTCGGGAATCGGCGTGGTCGATATCTTGCCTCTTCTCTTCATCGTTCCATTCTATACTCTGCGACTTGTCGTACCTGGACGTATAGGACTCTTTCAGCGAGCACATTTAAACAAAATGCGCTTGCACAACGACTCACATCTCTTTCATGTTGCTACGCAACAGAGCTAGCACCTGCGCCTTGAGGTCACCGTGAAGCGCGGAAGTGTGCAGCGTGGTTCCGAGAATACTGTATAGGAGGCATTCCTTTTCAGCTCAAACATCAAGGGTGATTTCAATCTGCACGAATTCTCACAATGACTTTCCTTTTTTCGAGGCGAACGAAATCCCGTTCTCGTCGAGGACGGGCTGGAACCAGCATCTTGCAGCTCGGAAAACGCCAGTTGGCTCAATTCCTGATCGGAAAGCTGTTTGAAATAATAGCATTCAGCTCAAGCTCCTCGCAGCTTGGATCGTTAGCATAGAGACGCACTGAGTTGGCAGATTTCACTGTAGCAAGTGAAGATCCGAAGACACCGGAGCGGGCAAAGATGGTGAGCAAAGCCAGTCCACAAAGACACCAGCGTGTTGGAATGCAGCTCACCTGCTTTTCGGGCCGTTGAACCTGCCATCTTGATTGACTGGCGGAAGTATTCACATGTCGCAGGAATGAAGGGAGCACTTCCTTCGAACGGACCGTGAGAAAAAGGTAAGTGCTTACATAACAATCTGAAACACCGGTACTTGATCGGTATGATCACGTTCGAGCAACACATCTGGCGTCCAGACCTACCAAGTCCGGGCACAGCACGGTCAAGATGAAGTATGTACAAAGGAGGGCTTCACTTCGGTCCCACTCTTCCGCCTCGGGAATCTTTCGACCAGGAAAAGAGGCGATCTACTGTAGGTGCGACATCAAACGCTCGACGTTCCAGGGAGGAAAACGAAGGCGTAAGGACCTTGACTCGCGTTCTGTCGGTCCCCTAACTTCGGCGTACATGAAGCATGAAGGCGTCAGGACAGAACGACCTTCGCTTAACCTCGATTGTTGATCTCACCTTTCTACCTCCGGACTCCTTTCGTCGACAGCAGCGGGCATTGGGTTTTGGCGAGGGGCAGGGCACCGCTGCGTCTGAGCCTCACAAGGTTCTTCTTTCTTTTATTTTCTTCCGTGCAGGTGTGCAACTGATGTGTAGCAAATTCCTGGCGTCTGTAACTCGTAGGCTCAACTTTGATCTCTTCTACCAGTCCCTCCAGTAGCAGCTTTCTACCTACGCAGCGGCGATACGCTATTCCGACCGCTGTCATACATGGGCTACAATGACTGTGCCTCCCTCCAAATGAATAAAAGGTCCAACTTCTTCCTCCCGTCGGGCTGACATGCTCTCCTTCATCACTCCTACACCTTCACCTCCGTCAGCCCTTCCTGAACTCCCCTTTCTTACTCACCTACCACGCAACAGTCTTCGACAGACGCTCGATATCAAACGATGTTCTCCACTCTTTTTCTCTTCGGTATCGGCCTCGCGGCCTCTATCAACACGCTCAGCGGAGTCGCCGCCGCCGCCGTCTGCAAGGACTATGTCGTTCTCAGCGCTCGAGGCACCTTTGATCCTCCCGGCCCCGAATACAACCTGAAGCAAATTGTGGCCACGACACTCAACAACCTTCCAAATGGCGCCGCCGTGGACGTCGACTATCCCGCTCAAGCCTCGGTCGCCAGTACGCAAGCTGGAGTTTCCTGGGTGCGACGCTACCTCCAAGAAGCGAATCAGGCCTGTCCCCAGCAGAAATATGCGCTTCTCGGATTCTCTCAGGGTGCTATGGTCATGGCAGAGGCGGCTGGAGGATTCGCAAGCGCGGGTGATCCTGTTTACGACGCTATCAAGGTCGTATTCATGGCTGGCAACCCGTTCCACGTTCCCAACCGTGTCGGTAATGTCGATGAGCAAGGCGGTCACAGCACGGCAGCTGCACCTGGTACAGCGATGAAGGGCGATCCTAACCCGGCGGAGTTGGACCGATTCGCTGCCGATGGAAAGGTTATGGACGTCTGTCTCGCTGCCGATCCGATCTGCAACTCAGCTCACATGGTCTAGTGCGCACGGTAGCTACGGAGGCTCGCAGAACGTCCAAAGCTATGGCCGCCCGGTTTGTCGTTAGCAAGCTCACTGGCTGAGCGAAGGCCAGCGCACTCTTTCTGAACTCTCTGCCCACTTCGCCCAAATCCGCAAACCACAAGCCTTCCTGTTCTCTCTCTCTCTCTTCCCTCTTTTCCTTCCGAACACCACACACACACACATACACACACATCATCATCATCTTCCGTTTTCTGCTGATGATTCGTTCTAAAGATCTTTCTTCGAATGCACCTTCCTTTCGAACCACACTTTTTCAAACCACATACGTACTCTTGCCCAACTGTCCAGGTCAGGCTGTAGATCACGTTCCACACGATTAGATCAAAACGGGGTCCACCCCGAGAATTTAATGAGATTAGGTGCGGGTCGATCTTGACATGCTCATCCGAAATATAGGCACCGGGGCCTTCGGTCAACGATCGATTCTGGAAGGCTTCGCCAGCCTGGTGGCTATTTAAAGGGGTCTTCCAGCTGCTGAGAAGGACTTGAGGCCCCCAATCTCTTCATCCTCTTCCTCGGCTCTCCCACTCCCACTCCCTGTGCAGATCTCTCTCTACTTCACAGCTTCACCATACACAATGCTCTTCTTCTACCTTCTCTCCATCCTGCCGTTGCTCAGCATACTCTCTCTCACCGTAGCTGCACCAACCTGCACTTCCCGCTCGACCTCCGCAAGGTGCACTCGCTCGACCGCTTGTCACGACTACGTGCTCGTTTCTACACGTGGGACGGACGAACCTCAAGGGCCTAGTTTCGCTTCTGGAGGGCTGGTCTCCCATACTCTGGCCAACATTCCCGGCGGTGTCGAGTACGACGTTGTTTATCCAGCCCTCTATGATGCTGACAGTCCCATTTCGGGAATGTCAGCGCTCAAGAACTACCTCCGAGACTCGATCGAAGCCTGCCCGGAGCAGAATTACGTTCTGTTGGGATACTCTCAAGGTGCTTATGTGACGAGCCTCGCCCTTCAGAAGCACAATCAGACGGACGACCCACTCTTCCAGGCGATCAAAGCAGTCGTTCTGTTTGGTAACCCAGTGCATCAGCCAAACCGGGTCGGCAACGTTGACGAGAAGGGAGGGAACACGACCTACGGCGCTCGCGGGACAATTCTTAGTCCTTTCACTCCCTCGGTTCCGGACTCCTTCGCGACTACAGGAAAGCTGCTCGACGTTTGCATCTCTGGAGATTTCGTTTGCGACTTCCTCAGCCCGGCCAGAACGTTCATGGTACTTACGGCGCGACCAAGACCGCCCAAGAGATTGGTTGGCAGCACATCGCTCAGCAGCAGTGCGCCGGCGTGAACTGCAAGCTGATCCTCAGGCATACGACTACCCTTGAATCGACTTTCCCTCACACACACTTCCTTCTCCCATCCCTGCCTTTTCCTTCTGCCTTCTAGCGGCTGTACCTTTCCGCTCAAACCTACACCTGCCTTCAAAAGTTCTTCCATCCACACTCATTTGGTACTACTTTTCAGGTGACACATTCGTTCTGTAGAGCTGCAATAGAAGCCAGACGCTGGCGTCCGTGCTGTATCTGACGCTCCTTTTCCCCTTCTCCGACCGAATGTGTAACGTGAAGACTGGTCAGAGGTCTACACATGAGAGGCCTAATCATCCCCAGCTCCCCACTCTGTCTGTCAGAAGAATCATCGCTCCCCACTCTGTCTGTCAGAAGAAACGTTTATTTTCCCAAACTTTTTCGGCCTCTCCATCAGTTCCGTGTGAATCTTTTGGGAATAGGCACGGCCGAGATGAAAAGAACGTTTCGGATTCCTCGATACATATACAGGAACGAGGTCTGCTACCCTCTTTCACGGGCGACAAATTCTCGGTCGCGGCTCGTACCCTGACTGACAGGTGGCTGTAACGGAAATCCCCAGCCCTGACAAAGATCGATCCTCAAGATGATTAAGGAATAACGCTGATGGGCTGACCTTGATGTAGTTCTTGTTTGGAAGACACCATCGTATCCCCAACTTCGTATAAAAGGTACCAGAAAACGCTGATACTGTCCCATCCCACCCGCACATCACCTTCAGTTCCCTCCTCTCGCCCAGCTCAACAAAGCAGCCACATTCCTTCCACACCCGCAATGCGCTTCACTCCTTTCTTTCCTCTTCCCCTCGTCTTTCTCGCCGCCGCCTGCACGGCAGCTCCTGCCTGCAAAGACTTCGTTATCATCTCAGCTCGCGGGACATCCGAGCGCCAGGGACCCTCGTTCGTTTTCGTGGAGACCATCAAGCAGGTTCTTGGTACCCTCCCCAATGGCGCTACGATCGACACTGTCTACCCGGCCGACCGCTCCATGAACATCAAGCCTGGGGTGGACTGGATCAACCAATACATCACAACCAGCCTGGAGTCCTGCCCAATGCAGAAGTTCGCTCTGCTAGGCTACAGTCAAGGCGCGATGGTTGTGTCGGCCGCCCTTCAAGAACTCATGGACCGCGGGGGTCCCATCAACGACTCCATCAAGGCGGTCCTACTCTTCGGAAACCCCTACCATGTTCCCAACCGTGAGGGCAACGTCGATGAACACGGCGGAAGCTCAACCACGGGGGCCGTGGGTGTTGTTTCGGGCATGAATCCGACTGCTGCAAGCCGTTTCGCTGTCCAGGGACGAGTCCTCGACGTCTGCTTCACCGGAGACACAGTCTGCAACAGGGCGCCTTCGAAGGATCCAATGGCCCACGGCAAGTATGGAGCGTCTAAGGAGGTCCAGGAGATTGGAGCCGACTTCCTCCTGGAGCACCTTCGCACGTGAGCATGGGTCCTGCTCACAACCAGAAGACTGGTCAGAGCCTACACATTAGAGGCTCAGTCGTACCCGGACCCCCACGCTCCCCACTCCGTCTGTCAGAAGAAACGTTTGTTTCCAAACTTTTTCATCCTCTCCATCTTTCCCCCAATCTAACCACCACATTCGCTCCAAGAATCTTGCCTGTCCAAGGGTACAGCCAGCGCGAGTTCCACGTCTGGAATTGCAGTGCAGTGAACGATGCTGGGAAAGGAAGCTCGAAATACGGAAGTCTAGCAAGTTTAGCAATCATACACGTTGTTGTGTTCATGTTCTGAAACCCGCCCATGAACTATGAATTTCCCACGGCACAAAGATCACTACAATTTTGAGATAAGTCCGCCTCTCACAGCCTAAGGCTACGTTCAAAGATGTGCCGCACCCGAAGTCTCTGTCCCCGGCATCGACGCTCATCGTGCTGCGTACTTTCATGCGAGTGTTGACCGATAGTTTCGATTCTCGGCGGAACATTACACATGTTGTTCGGCTTGCCCGACTTCAGCGACGTAGCGACCAGTGCCTGGTGATGGACGCCAAACGGCGTTCTCAGCTCCCACGCCCCACGTCTAAATGAGAGCGCACAAAGTAGGCGTTGATACCTCTCATCTTCCGCCTCCCGCCCCGCGGTTTAGCGTTTAGTCCTCGGCAATGGTCCCCTTTTCAATAATTCCTGAGCGCCTGAGCGCTTGACAGCTGACCGGTCTTTCTTTACATCCCTAAGCCTGGGTATATGTATAAAAGCGAACTTCCATCGAATTCTTCCAAGCTGATGTTCTCCTCCCCTTTCACTCACCCAGCATTCCAACCCTTCAGATCCTTCCAATATCTTTCCCAGCAATGCTTGCCGCCTTTTCCCTCCTCACGTTTGCCCTCGTAGGCCTGATTTCGACTCCACACTACGTCCAGGCAATCTCTCAGCCCGAGGAAGAAGCTGCTTCGTCTTGCAACCGCTATCTTCTCATCACTGCTCGCGATCAATACGAGCCTCAAGGTCCCTCCTCCGCCTTCACTGGGATGATTCAGAAGACACTTGCGACGATCCCCAACGGCGGCGAGGCCGACATCGTCTACCCAGCCGACCCTTCCGTCAACGGAGCCCACCAAGGTCTGGTGTGGCTCGAGAAGTACCTCGAATCGGCTCAGAAGCAGTGTCCGCGCCAAGAATTCGTCCTCTTCGGCTATGGACAGGGAGCGATTCTCGCCTCACTCGCTGGAGCTCGATACTCCGCCTCGGCCACGAGCGGTCTCAAAGCTGTCGTGCTCGCAGGAAACCTGATGCACACGCCCAACCGTCAGGGTAACGTTGACGAAACCGGGGGCAATAGTACGGCTGGAGCCAGAGGTGCCTCTGCTAGCGACAATCCGCTGCCTTTGAACAAGTTCGCGGACCAAGGTTCGGTTCTCGACATCTGTTATAAGGGCGATCCTTACTGCGACTTTTCGGCAGTTGACCTCTCCGCTCACCATAAGTACGGTAGCAGTGAAGGTATACAGTCGCTTGGTGCATCCTTCCTCATCACCAAGCTCCGTGGTTGAGCAGTGTTGTACCTTCAGTCGTCGGGGAAAGATCCTCAGATATCAGCTCGACTGCCTCCTGCTCTGATATCTACCGAATAGTTTTTCCATCCCTCTTCATCTTCTCGCAATGAAATCGACAGCGCCGTGGGCTAGCCCCATTAAAGACTTCACAACTACTTCCGGTAAAGATGTGACAGCGCGTGTGTGTGCGTGAGAACAGTCAAAGGATAAGCTCGACTCATAGCCCAACAATCATCGCACCCAGAATGGAGGAGCCTTACGATGGTTGTCAGGATACGCACCACACTGGAAAAGGAACGTTTCTTTTTCCCACGCAAGCTGGGTCGTTACATAACGACTTAACGGATCTAAACGGATCTTCGATGTTCCGACCCAGTCCCCCGGAAAGAGGTGACGCTGCTTTCTGCTGTGTGCACATGAACTCACTTCGAGGTCTGGTACAGCATGAGAAGGTGTTCAGCGCCTCAGCGTTTGGACAAGCCTTGAGAAATGTTTGTGATGGGTCGAAAACTTGATCCCGTCACTGTCTCTCTGACTCCCTGGTCCTGGCCTCATCAGTATATGTACCGGCGGCCCTTCTTTTCATGAGCCACCTGGCTTTACACCACCATCGGGTGTACGTTCTCCATCTTTCCGGACGTCTCAACTCTCAATCCCTGACGCTCGATCCCTTCTACCGTCATGACGCTACTTGCGACCTCATCGTTTACCCCGAGAGAACTGCCTGGTTCTCTATGAGAAGCTGATACTTTCTCCTTATAACCCAGCAGTCCGTCGCTTTAGCACTCAATCCCAGTCTTCATCCTCTACCCATCACCCATCTGACACATCTTCCCCGTCGCCTGCAGCACCTGTCTCCCCATCCTCCCGCCTCCATCACCACACAGCCTCACCAATACCATGACTTCCTTCACCTTCCTCCTGTCCCTGATCTTGATGGCCCTGATCTTCTGCGGAGCGCTTGCAGACAAAGCTACCGACTCCGCCTCCGGCTGCAAGAAATACGTGCTCATCAGCACGAGGGGCATCCGCGAACCTGAAGGAGCTTCGAGCGCTTTCACCGGAATGATCCAGCAGACTCTCTCCGCGTTGCCCGGTGGAATCGAGGTCGACACCGTTTACCCAGCCGACCCTTCGGTTTCCGGTACGAGCCTCGGTGTTGCTTGGGTCTCGGACTACATCACGAACGGGTTGAAGCGGTGCAAGGAGCAGAAATATGCTCTTCTTGGCTTCTCGCAGGGTGCCTTGGTGGAGACTATTTCTGCGGCACTTCTCGTCGGAAATCCTGAAGCACGCGCTGCCATCAAGGCCATCGTCTTTGCCGGAAATCCTCTCCACGTACCTAACCGCCGAGGCAACGTCGACGAACACGGTTCAAGCTCCAATGCTGGTGCATCCGGCGAATCTGTCGAAGACAATCCTGATCTGTTCAACCTGTATGCGGAAGATGGGAAGGTGCTCGACTTTTGCTTTACAGGTGATCCTATTTGCGATGCTCGTTACGATCAGGGAGGACTCGCCGTTCATCGCAAGTACGGAACAACCCCTGAGGTCCAGACGCTGGGCGCCAAGTCCTGATTAGTGCCCTTCACTGAGTCCTCAAATCTCTTGCAATGTATCTTTGGCGCTTCATCGCTTCAACCTCTGATCCTGCTTCTCAGCTTGCCCCTTTGTCAAATGCTCAGCGTTTGTGAGGTATCCGAATGAACTCCAAGTCGACACCGCCGAACGATCCCAAGCCTATCATAGATTTGGCCAAACTCTTTCGCAAGACCATCCCTAGAATGTCTTGTCTAATCCTAAGGCCAATTGGGTCAAGTCTTGTGGAAGAGAGTGAAGGCTTGTCGGATACCAACCAAAGCCTCAAGAAAAAATCAAGTCCAAGCCTCAAGTCCAGATCATTTCATAGCTGTCCTCACTTTCCAGGATCCTCTATTGCAGCATTCCATGCAGAAGATGCAATGTAATCCGAACCATACAATCATATTGCATTCAAATTCAACCAGAATAGGAAGCTGGTAAAGTCTGTCAATGGCTTGAGGACGACGACGAGTGAACGAGGAAGGTATGGAAAGATTCGCGCTGTGAAAATCAGTTTCAGTGGGCAACATGTCGCCCAGGAGGCAAACTTACTGTGGTTGATGCATTTGACTGCTTTGAGGAGGGAGCTGAGTCTGTGGGCGTATAGATGTTAGCGATGAGGAGAATGAGAGCACTGCGAGCAAGAACAGAGCTCACTAATCGCAGGTAGTATAGATACTGAGCTGAACAACCACAGGATGTCATGGACCATGGTTAGTGATCAGGGTAGCCAAATCCCGCGCGAACAGAGACCTTGAAGAGTATACACACAGATGATACTAAGAAGGAAAGACGAAGATGGTCAGCATACATCGCAATAGGTGAGCCGAGACGAAATGGGAGCTTACTGGTGTGGTCATCAGTGGATGCTGTGTGACTGTGAAGCATTCAAAATGGTCAGATGACAGAAGAGATGATTACCAAACGAACCATAGAGGGAAGGTAGTCACTCACCCTCTCCGGGGACGCCGAGACCGGAGATTGAGCGGAAATCGATCTTGCTGCAGAAGAGACCATGTTTCGAAAGAAGAAGATTCGATCGAAGACAGAGTTCTGTCCGTACAGGCAATGCTGAGAAAGGGAGGGAACTGGTCAGAAGAAGGGGGGAGCTCAAACGGGCTTGAGAAAGGAGCGCAATTACCGCGGCTATGTATGAGCCCCGAGCCGTTGACAAGTTGACAATGGGGAAGGAGAGTGCTGCGAAATCTATGTAGTAAAGAAGAGGAATAGTAAGAAGAAGAGGAGGAGGTGACGAGGAGAGGAAGAAGCTGCACAAGGTCGAACAAGGAGTTAGTGTTATTGGTGAGAGTGCAAAGACTTGTCAGTGATATGCTTGTGCTGCGGATAGGGAAGAGGGTCAGCGAGAGGGCAGTGACATCGAGATACTCGTCAGCATCTTCCTGAGCTTGGAAAGAGATTGTGTGTCGACGTGTGTCGAAGTCGTGTTCAGTGGTCGACGCTGCGGTGGACCAGGTATTCGAGCCCCCGAGAAACTCTGGTGCGCCACCGCTTTCTTTAAGCAGATACAAGGACGGCTTTCCGAGATCAATCGAACATCGAACGTCGAACGCAAACGATTTTCCAGGCGCCATTCCGGTTCACGGGCAGGCTTCGGCCTGGCTCTCTTCAGGAACAACAGGCGAACGTGTGGCGGTGGCTGCACTTGTGCCGGTCAGGACCCTCATTTGATGCTACATTCCCGCTCCGACATGTTTGAAGCTGCGAATACTTAAACAGAAAGCGCAAAGTCCTCTGTAGGAAAGCTGACACCTTTTTGCTCCCGCATCCTCTCCCACTCTATACTCCCTCCTTGCCTCCTCCCACTAAACTCTCCCACTCGCTCAGATGCTCGCCTCTCTTTTCCTCTCTTTCCTGGCATTGCTGGCCATACTGGTTCCCAACGCTCTTCAAGCTCTCGCGACCCCCAGCCGGTACACAGTCTGCCTCGACTACCTTCTGATCATCACTAGAGGGCCGGAAGATGGTTCGTGTCCTCATTGCACCTTTGCGCCAATGATGCGCGATACTCTTGCAGGGCTTCACGGCGGCAGCGAGGTGGACATCGTCTACGAACCCAGCATGGCGCCTGGAAACGTCAAAGAAGCAGCCTCGCAACTCAACGATTTCGTGGCCGAGCGTTTCATCGACTGCCCCAAGGAAAAGTATGCTCTTCTTGGCTTTAAGACCGGAGCGACTGCCACGACGATGGCTGCAGCCAACCTCACGAGCCATGTCGACAATGGGAGGATCAAGGCTGTGGTCTTGATGAGCAACCCTGAACGCGTTCCCACACTTCAAGGCAACGTCAACGAGAACGGCAAGACGCTCAAGGTCGGACCGATCGGTATCCCTTCTACCGGCAGCTCGAGCGGCATGCAGAAGTACGCTGATACCGGACGGTTGCTGGACATCTGCTTGACTGGCGATGGCGACTGCGGCTCTCGTGGACCTCGCCGTCTCGATGTCAAAGCCGCGGACAAGTACACGTATTCGAACTCGATTCAAAACCTCGGCACGCGCTTCCTGTTGAGCAAGCTCCGAGCATAAAAGAAGCCAGAGTCAGACCATCCCCCTGCTTCACCATTCCTTCAATCCTGATGGCTGGCCATCCCTTCCTTTCCGCAGAGAAGACTTGATCCATCTCAACCTCCTCGCCTCCCCCTCCTCCTCAAACACATTCATTTCTCAGCTCTCTCTTCGCCCTCCGCGCAGTGCGCACTCTATCCTCTGTCTTTCTCCCTCGCTCCCCTTACTGTCTACCACACCAACTACACTTTTCCCACGCTCCTCCTGAAACTGAAATTGTGAAAACAGAATCCCAACTTTTTTGTTTGAAGAAGATGGCCTCGACCTCAACCTCGACCTCGACGACCACCACTGACAACTCTCCTGCCATCTCCCTCCTTCTGTTCTGCAACTCAGCATGTCAGGTCAAAAGCAAATCGCGGTCGGCGAATATCTGATCGAGCGCCTCGCCCAGCTCGGTGTCGAGCTCATCCAGGGAGTCCCAGGCGACTACAACATGGGCTTCCTCGACCAAATCGAGCACTCCGACAAAGTCAGGTGGGTCGGCAACACCAACGAGCTCAACGCAGCATACAGCGCGGACGGATAGTTGCGCGCTAAGAAGACACTCGCGGCTGTGGTCACGATCTTCGGTGTTGGCGAGCTCTCCGGTGAGTTGTTGCATGTGTCAGTGAGAATAGAATATGAACGAGCTGCTTGCTAAAGGACACTCTCGATGCAATTTCTACAGCTCTCAACGGCATTGCAGGCTCCATGTCAGAGCGCGTTCCAGTGGTGCACATCGTCGGTGTGCCCTCCACTTCAGCCGAGGGCAACCACTCGCTTCTTCACCACACCCTCGGCGATGGCCAGTACGATGTCTTCGAGAACATGTCCGCCCGTATCTCCGTTGCGCACACTCGACTGCGCGCCAACGGACACATGGACATCTGCTCCGAGATCGATCGTGTGCTGGAGCAGGCGATCCTCAAGGCAAAGCCTGTGTACATCTCCTTGCCTACGGAGGTCGTCAGCCACAAAGTTTCGGCGGAGCGCTTGAGCAAGCCTATCGACACTTCGCCGCCGGAGACGAACGAGCCCGCGGAAGCGGCTGCTCTTGAGGAGATCGTCAAGCGCATCAACCAAGCTGAAGATCCGATCATCATCGTAGATGCTTGCTCCATTCGTCACTTTGTGCTTGATGAAGTGCGAGAGCTGGTCGAGAAGTCCGGCCTGACTTTTGCTCAGACGCCCATGGGCAAGACGGCACTGGAAGAGCAGCACCCCCAGTACGCTGGTGTATACGTTGGGTCCATCTCGGAGCCAGGTGTCAAGGAGCGCGTGGAAAAAGCAGATCTCCTCATCATGATCGGCTCCAGCATGTCAGACTTCAACTCAGGCGCATTCACCTACCGCACTCCACAAGACCGCCGAATCGAGCTTCACTCCGGTTTCCGCAATCACATATTCTGTCTGCTCATGCTTTCTCACGACCTTACAACGGCTGACGGATCTTCATTGTTATCTGACTTGAGTATCCAAGTAATCTCTTCAATCTTCATCCCGGTTCTGATGCAAATAATGAATGACCTTGGATTAGTTTCCAGTAATAATAGGCGCATACGGCATACTGGTAGTATGATCCACTAGGAAGCCTCGCGCAAAGTATATGTGAGATGCAGCCTGCAGGAGCATGTTATGAAGGGGAGTGAAGAAAGAAGAGTGGCACGACGGGCCTCGAGGAGCAAATGATAGGCAGGGGGAATGTGTGCAAAAAAATGTCCGAAAGGCTCGCGCAAAGCCGGGGACGGGATGTCGGAAGAAGAGGAATTGTTGTGGCCTGGGTATAAGTTGGACCGAAGGACGATAATAAGAGAGAAGCATGGTGATTGCTGACAAGCAAGTGGGTGTCGATTAAAGCTCCAGCATTCGAGGCCGGTGGGGGAATGGATGGTAACGTTTGTACTTTGATGTAGGTTCGCGCGCGTGCAGCCCTTCTCAAAGTCGGCGTAGCACTAGCAGGGACATCGATCCTTGCTACCGTGCCGAATATCTAGGTCGACGATCTGGTACTTGGTAGAAACGTGCAGAATGGGGCGTCTGACAAATTGGAGGGTTGACCAGCGAATCGGAGAAAGCAGAGTATTTCAGGACCGAGTCCTGTCACTTGTCTTGAGCGATGGGAGTGAAGGTCTAGGAGTCGTGCCTCCTGATCGAGCCTTCAACACCGGACTGCGTTGCTCAGATCCAAAAGCGGCCACTGCGCCAACCAAAGCTTTTTGAGGACTCTTCGCACCGTTCGAGAGCTCCCTTCGGCGCTGAGCGTCTGCCTTTGACCTCGGCACCACGTCCTCCGTGTCCAGTCCCCGCATCAAGTCCTCGATTCCACGCAGATCGACCTTGCCTGTGCCTGCGCTCGTTCCACTTCGAGGTGGTAATCTGTTGTCCATTGATGGTCTGCGCATCGTTATCGGAGCCAAAGAGTTTGATCGACTCCGTGCCGGGAATTGACTTGCAGATGTAGGCTCAAGTGAGGCAGAACTAGGGAGGCGGTTCCCGCTGTTGCCGACCTTAGACTTTGAAGGCTTGATAGGGGATGCACCTAGACTCCGAGTCTGTTCAATTGGAGAGCTGACGACCCGATCGTCAGTCTGCAAAACGATCGAAGCAGATCCAGGAAGCTTGAGAGGACTAAGTTGATTCAATTCAAGCCGCTTGCCAGAGTCCAGCCTCTTACGTCCAGCAACCTGTGGTACCGCGGACGCGGTTGCGAGAGTCGTATCCACATATAGCTGAATCCTCGCAGCGGGATCCGAATCCAAGCGGGAACGTCCTAGTCGCGCGGCGCCGACCGAGTCCATCCGAGGTCGAAGTCCACTGCCAGTCGAAACTCCACCACCACTGTGGCCCGGCCCTACGTTTTGAGACGCGGTCGAAGTCTTCCGCATCCGAGCTCCTCCTGAAGAGGGCACAAGATCGGGAGACGAAGTCGCTCCAGCACTGAACGCATAACTCGTACTGGGTGTCATGACCACGCTACTACCGCTGTAGGCGCGATCACGTTGATAAGGGGACGCAGACGCCGAAGCGCTGAGCAAAGAAGAAGCCTGCGTGCTCGCCAAGCTGGAGTTACTGGGAAATTTATCGTGAGGCATCCGATTGTTAGAGTCCGCTCGAACCGTTGCTGACATGGGTGGAGGGGAACTCGATCGAGGAGGACCCGCAGCACGGGCGAGGTTCTCAAACTTGAGAGCCGCCATAATGGCAGTAGCCGCCTCCACTGTCGTGTTCTTCTTCTTCGCTTCTCGCTGGGCTTCAATGCGACGCTTGCGCTCCATTCGAATGGCAGCTTCTTCCTCCGGCGAGAGATCCGGCGGGATGGGAGAAGGTGTAGAGATTAATCGCTCGCGTTCGTCCTCGGATGGCGTCCGTCGGATCATAGGCCCCTCATTACTATTTGACCGAGTCTTGTTTTGAAAGTCAGGCCAAATCGGTGATTAGAGCGGGTGATAGTGGACTTTTGACTGTTCCAAGGGTTCGTTCGAGCTCAAGGTGACGGTCAAAGAAAGGAGACCGGGGTTGAATACTAGGGCTTGGAGTGCGGGCGTTAGCGGAGAGACCAAATGGACGGACAAGGTCGGTAGTTCGGGCTGATTTTGCGACGAATTATTCGAGTGGTTCCTTCGCATGCAAACGTGCATGTCGAGTTGAGTGAGGAGCACATCCTGTCGGCAGTCTCCGCACCAAGCCAGCTTCGTCTCTGCATGCTCGGCCGCCCAGGCTTGCGTCCTCTGTCCAGACAACTTTGTTGTCAAAAGTGATATTGGCGTGGGCGCGGTGACTTCTTTGGTGGCGATGGTGGCGGTTGAAATCGATTAACCTCTTCGGGCGCTGGGAGAAGCTGTGATCGCCTGTAATGTAACGTCTCCGGCATCGGGATCATCCATAACTGCGTGCTGTCGCTGCTTTGTGCTCCTCCTCTTGCTGTTGTTGTAATTGACGCTGCTTTCGTTCCTCCTCATATTGTCGTTGTAGCTGCGCCTGTAGCTGTGTTTGCGCCAATTGCTTCTGCTGTTGTAGTTCCTCTCGCAACCTCTGCGCTTCGGCGGCCTGAGATCGCAGCTTACGCTGAAGCTCGACTTCAGCTTTCTTGAGCTTTCGCTGTTGTTCTGTAATAGACTCATTGTGAGCCTGCTGCTGCCGTTGCAACTCCTTCTGCTGCCGCTGGAGTGCTTTCTTGCTGTTCTCCGAGCCGCTGTTGTTGCTCAAAAAACTGTTGCTGCTGCTGTTGATGTAGTCGATGTTGTTCCTGCTCGTATTGCAGCCACTGCTGCTCGGCGACATATTCCTGCTCCTGCTGAAATCGAACCTTCCGCTCCTCGTGTTCGTGCTGTTGGCGTTGTAACTCGGACCATTCCCAGGCAAGGCGCTGCTTTTCGAGTTCGATGGTTTGCCGATCAAATTCTTGCTGCTGCAAGAACTCGGCGTGACGACGCTCTGCCTCGGCCCTTTCCCACTCCTGCTGTTGGCGTTCAGCTTCCCTGTACTGCTCCTCCTGCATCCTTCGAGCACCGAAACCGGCCATGTTACCCGCTCCTTCCATTTGAGGAGTAGGTGTAGAAGGAGGCCAGGCCATGGTGTCACCACCCCTAGACCTTGAAGGCGCTGGGTTAGGTGCCTATGAAGATAGTTTGCGGAAATGGAATGAGTTAGCTAACTTAAAAACACAGGTCGCACGGAGCACTATAAAGCTTGGGACACTCACACTTTTGGATGTTGTCCTGTCGAGGGGATGGGACAGATAGGGATGGACCAGATATACGCTCGCTGAGCAGAATCGATGGCCAGAAATCAGAATGATGCCGACTACGGGCTAGGCGCTT
The DNA here is from genome assembly GCA_001689995.1 of Tilletia indica. Lineage (NCBI taxonomy): Eukaryota > Fungi > Basidiomycota > Exobasidiomycetes > Tilletiales > Tilletiaceae > Tilletia > Tilletia indica. The sequence goes on from MAPW01000008.1 coordinate 110,568, forward strand.
GAATCTGTGAAGCCAGGGCAAAGGATGTGCTAAAGGTGTGTGTAGTGGTGTGAGCGGTGAGCTGTGAGCGGTCACCACTGCCGGGTTTGAGGTGGTAGTAGCCTTGATTGTGTTGCCTAGGAGGGGAGGTCGATTCGAGGAAGACGACCAACGGAAAGGGACGGCAGAGATATTCCGAGGTGGTGGTTGTCGAGGTCAAGGTCGGAGCGGCCGTCGGAGGTGCAAGAGATGGAGGTGAAGAGAATGGGCCAACAGTATCTTGACGCCGGGACAGGTTGGTGAAGCTGAATTGTATAGTGCCTAATTGTTTCGCACTCAGAAAATCACGACTGTGTCGGTGAAGTGCAGTGGGTGGGCGTCAGCGCGTCAGGCCGTCAGCCAGTAGTCCACCAGGTAGGCGGTGTTGTGTGGACGGCCACTATGTACTGTTTCTTGGCCATACACACATACTGCACCCACCTGCCCGCCGCCGAATGCCCTCGGCCACTGCTGTGGGCCATGGGCCAGCCAGGTGGAGCGGTGAATTAAAATAGTTAAGAGTCTAAGCTACAATAAGAACCCTTATTCGCTTTCTGAAAGCTTTGGTACTTTTAGACCAAGTGAACTTAGCGGTCTACTACTAGCCGCCAGCATGGGGTCCGTGTGGATGTGAGACAAACTAAAGGTGCAATATGACAATCATCGCAGTCTTAATCTTCTTATGGATCAGAACTGACATATGTACTGCTTAAACTTACTCGGGCCCAATGATGATCGTCGTTCGACTCCATTTTTTGCTCCACAAAAAAGCCCTCTCCATAGGGCACATATGGAGACCAAACCGGTCGGAAACTCGGAACGCTTGCTCGAAGTAAGACCGTACTCGGACTGGGTACATAGTGGGCTAGGAGTTGGGACTTGGTGACTTGCTTGGCCCTGTTAGAGATGTATTCCCGGCGCTGCCCAGAATTTCTGCTTCTGCAACATCTCTGAGATGCGCAGATGACACGATGACATATGACAGATTATACGAAATATGTTGTCTCGGTCCGCGAGACACCTTGACCGAGACACCTTCAGGACGACTAGGGTCGATGACATCCATTTTCATAATTATCGGTAAGCTACATATGTGCTATGTATAGCTTCGAATCTTACAGTAACGCGCTCACGCCTCACGCGTCTCAATCTCATGCCTTATGCAGCAATCTCAAATCTCAAGAATGACTCATGAAGCATGAAGCATGAAGCATGAAGGAGCGACATGAAGCAGAAAGTAGTGCGTATCGAATACCAGCATATTATTCAGCTCCAGGTATGAGATGAGTACTGCTTCAAGTTTTCAGCAGTGCTTACTAGTTGGATATTTGCATGGGTCTGGGATACTTTTAGGCACTTAGAACCATATCAAGCATTAACTATAAGCATTCAGTATCGAGAATTAAGCTTCAAACATCAAGCATCAAGCATCAAGTATCAAGCTTATCTAAGCGTTAAGCGTTAAGCATTAAGGGTTATAAGCATTAGGTATATTAGACGTTAGACACATAAGAAGATAGAAGTTTTATTCAATGAGCATGGATCAAAAAAAATCATGATGCAATATGCATCAAGAGTTCAAACTGGAGCTTAAGTCATTAAGTATTAGTGTTTTAGACGCTGTGACGATGGAGACACAACTTAACGCTCATAGGTTAGGCTGTGGAAATCTTCAGCTTTCAGAGCATGGAGCTTAGGCCTAAACAGTTAAGCAAAGCAGGAATTTGTCAAGCGCCCCTTTATCTAAATAAGGCTGCCAGAATGCATGGCTGCACTGTTCACAATTTTCTTGATGCCTGACTACTCAAGCCTCAAGTCCCAAGGTCTGAGTACTCAGTACCAAGTACTAGTTCTTAAAGTCTGAAAACTAAGTACTAAGGATTAAGTGTAAAGTATGTGTTAAGTATTAGGTATTAGGTATTAGGTTATTAGGTATCATTATTAAGTATTAAGTATTAAGTATTAAGTATTGAGTATTAAGTATTAAGTATTAAGTATTAAGTATCAAGTATTAAGTATTAAGTATTAAGTATTAAGTATTAAGTGTTGAGTGTTAAGTATTAAGTATTAAGGCTTAAGTATTAAGGCTTAAGTATTAAGGCTTAAGTATTAAGGCTTAAGTATTAAGGCTTAAGTATTAAGGCTTAAGTATTAAGGCTTAAGTATTAAGGCTTAAGTATTAAGGCTTAAGTATTAAGGCTTAAGTATTAAGGCTTAAGTATTAAGTATTAAGTATTAAGGCTTAAGTATTAAATATCAAGTATTGAGTGTTAAGTATTATTAAGTATTACGTCTTAAGCTTAAGGCTTAAGTGTTAAGTATTTAGTATTCAGTATCAAGTATTAAGTACTAAGGAACAGGGACGAAGCGGAGAAGATTCCGTTCAAAGGGTTCCTGAAGGTCCTTGGATGCTCTGCGGCATCTCAGATCTCAGAGGACGACGACGGCGTGAGCTCGCGCGCACAGATTACATTTGTCCTTACTTCGACCAGCAGATCAACATGCTTGAATAAAAAGTAGTGGTCCCTCCAATACGTAGTGCCTCCAAGGTCGATTGCGATGACTGTCTGGTATTTCGCAAGTCTTGCTATGCGTTATGTACATAGCCCGAGAATCGTTAAGTCGTGCTCCCGTGTTAACCCGTGATATGATACAAGCATCGGTCCCGAGCTGGCAACCCTGATTGCCTTGCTCAGAAGGGTTCTCCTGAACGAAGACTCCGCCGCCGCTCCATCGGTCCCTCCACGCCGTAAGTTAAGTGGGGCACGCTGCCATCCGTCACCCGTCAAGGGCGGCTGAGATTCCGAACGACGTCCCACAGCGATGTCGTCCATCTCGTATACGTAGCCATCCTTCTCGCCTGGAGTCGGAGTTGGATGCGCAATCGTCATGTCGCTCGTGCTCCGTCGTCGTGCACTGTCTCGAAGTTCGCGGATCCTGCCAGCATCCAGATGAAACCGAGTATGGCGAGTGCAGCCCAGAGCGCGAGCATGATGAGGAAGAAGTTCCGCTGCTATCGGAGAGAATCGAGTTGGCCCTGCACGATCCGATGTACCGTCGGTTCCGAAGCTGCCGAGTTGGAAGCACCACTGCCATTCGTCGCCGCTGACCCCGGATCGCTTCGTCCCAGATTCGTGATTGGATTGAGTAGGTCATCCATCCCGCCGTCGTCCAAGGTGAGCACGTCCGGGTCGACTCGGGCTAGGGAGACTTGCGCGTTGTGCTGGACCCAGGTGAGGGCGGTTTCGATGCCTTCGATCTTGCGGATGAGGATGCAGTTGAGGAAGTTCTGGACGGGGCTGTAGAGGATCGTGTTGTTGAAGATGTCCTAGGCGCATTGAGGAGGAATTAATACTGGAGCATGGAAGCGAAACAGGAAAGCCGCTGCTCACATTGATGGCTTCCTCGACGAGGTCAACGAGCTCATTGAGTCTTTTCGTATCAAAGAGACAATGATCTGGTCAGCACAGCCCGTCTACAGGAAACAATCAGTCAGGATGCTACTCACGTATTGTTCATCGTTGTCGTCGTGGTATTGACCCAGCCAAAGACATCCTGGTTGATGTTGTGCTCGTACGTATTGATGTGAGCGTTCACTTGGTTCGCATAGGCAACTGACTGCCCTAAGAAGCTGGCCTGCAGCTATGCAGCTGGTCTCGTATTTCGACTGAGAAGTCGATCAATGATCCTGACAGGCGCTATCAGATCGGAGAAGCCAGAGCCAGGTCAGAAGAGGTTTCCCAAACACAGCGCTGACGGTTGGGCGTGTGCATCAAGTTCCCTGCGAGCACGACAGCTTTGAGACCGGTCGTTGCCGAGGCGGAGTATCGAGCTCCAGCAAGTGAGGCGAGAATCGCTCCCTGTCCATAGCTGAGGAGGACGAATTCTTGGCGCGGACACTGCTCAATAATCCCTGACGCTCGATCCCTTGTACCGTCATGACGCTATTTGCGAACTCATTACTCATTACTCATCGTTTACCCCGAGAGAACTGCCTGGTCCTCTATGAGAAGCTGATACTTTCTCCTTATAAACCAGCAGCCCGTCGCTTTAGCACCCAATCCCAGTCTTCATCCTCTACCCATCACCCATCTGACCCATCTGACAATCTTCTCCGTCGCCTGCAGCACCTGTCTCTCCATCCTCCCGCCTCCATCACCACACAGCCTCACCAATACCATGACTTCCTTCACCTTCCTCCTGTCCCTGATCTTGATGGCTCTCATCTTCTGCGGAACGCTTGCAGACAAAGCTACCGACTCCGCCTCCGGCTGCAAGAAATACGTGCTAATCAGCACGAGGGGCATCCACGAACCTGAAGGAGCTTCGAGCGCTTTCACCGGAATGATCCAACAGACTCTCTCCGCCTTGTCCGGTGGAATCGAAGTCGACACCGTCTACCCAGCCGACCCTTCGGTTTCCGGTACGAGCGTCGGTGTTGCTTGGGTCTCGAACTACATCACGAACGGGCTGAAGCAGTGCAAGGAGCAGAAATACGCTCTTCTTGGCTTCTCGCAGGGTGCCTTGGTGGAGACTATTTCTGCGGCACTTCTCGTTGGAAATCCTGAAGCACACGCTGCCATCAAGGCCATTGTCTTCGCCGGAAATCCTCTCCACGTACCTAACCGCCGAGGCAACGTCGACGAACAAGGTTCAAGCTCCAATGCTGGTGCATCCGGCGAATCTGTCGAAGACAATCCTGATCAGTTCAACGTTTATGCGGAAGATGGGAAGGTGCTTGACTTTTGCTTTACAGGTGATCCTATTTGCGATGCTCGTTACGATCAGGGAGGACTCGCTGTTCATCGCAAGTACGGAACAACGCCTGAGGTCCAGACGCTGGGCGCCAAGTTCCTGATTAGTGCCCTTCACTGAGTATCAATATCACTTCCAATGCATCTTTAGCGCTTCACCGCTTCACGGCTGAACCAGGTCTCCGTGTGAAGCACGGTAACATGTGGCAAAGGCCGTCTTAAGTTCGGGCCTGCTCTCTGTGTAGCTGGCTGCGGACAATTGATGTTCCTGTCTTTTGAGATCTCGAGGACCGTATGAGATATAATCGTATGAGATGAGACTTCGGATTTCTTGGTCCTCGGTCCTGCGTCCTGTCCAAAGCAAGAAAAGTGGAATTCCTCAAAGCTACTCTTCCTCTGTCGCTCTTCCTATTATAGTTCTTCTCCTCCATCTTTCTTTCCGGGCGGTGCGCGGTGCAGTGCTCCTCTTCCTAGCAGCGCTAGTCCCAATCGCACGCTGCGGCGCCGGCGGACCAGGTATTCGAGCCCCCGAGAGACTCTGGTGCGCCACCGCTTTCTTTAGGCAGATACAAGGACGGCTTTCCGAGATCAATCGAACATCGAACGTCGAACGCAAACGATTTTCCAGGCGCCATTCCGGTTCACGGGCAGGCTTCGGCCTGGCTCTCTCCAGGAACAACAGGCGAACGTGTGGCGGTGGCTGCACTTGTGCCGGTCAGGACCCTCATTTGATGCTACATTCCCGCTCCGACGTGTTCAAAGCTGCGAATACTTAAACAGAAAGCGCAAAGTCCTCTGTAGGAAAGCTGACCACTTTTTGCTCCCACATCCTCTCCCACTCTACACTCCCTCCTTGCCTCCTCCCAACTAAACTCTCTCACTCGTTCAGATGCTTTCCTCTCTTTTCCTTCCTTTCCTGGCATGCGTTGCCACACTGGTTCCCAACGCTCTTCAAGCTCTCGCGACCCCCAGTCGGTACACAGTCTGCCTCGACTACCTTCTGATCATCACTAGAGGGCCGGAAGATGGTTCGTGTCCTCATTGCACCTTTGCGCCAATGATGCGCGATACTCTTGCAGGGCTTCACGGCGGCAGCGAGGTGGACATCATCTACGAACCCGGCATGGCGCCTGGAAACGTCAAAGAAGCAGCCTCGCAGCTCAGCGACTTCGTGTCCGAGCGTTTCATCGACTGCCCCAAGGAAAAGTATGCTCTTCTCGGCTTTAAGACCGGAGCGACTGCCACGACGATGGCTGCAGCCAACCTCACCAGCAATGTCCACAACTGGAGGATCAAGGCTGTGGTCTTGATGAGCAACCCCGACCGCGTTCCCACACTTCAAGGCAACGTCAACGAGAACGGCAAGACGCTCAAGGTCGGACCGATCGGTATCCCTTCTACCGGCAGCTCGAGCGGCATGCAGAAGTACGCTGATACCGGACGGTTGCTGGACATCTGTTTGACTGGCGATGGCGCCTGCGACTCTCGTGGACCTCGACGTCTCGATCTCAAAGCCGCGGACAAGTACACGTATTCGAACTCGATTCAAAGCCTCGGCACGCGCTTCCTGTTGAGCAAGCTCCGAGCATAAAAGAAGCCAGACCATCCCCCTGCTTCACCACTCCTTCAATCCTGATGGCAGGCCATCCTTTCCTTTCCGCAGAGAAGAACTTGATCCGTCTCAACATCCTCGCCTCCCCCTGCTCCTCAACCACATTCATTTCTCAGCTCTCCTTTCCCCTCCGCGCAGTGCGCTATTCTCGCTCTTTCTTTCTACCTCGCTCCCCTTACTGTCTACCACACCAACTACACTTTTCCCACGCTCCTCCTGAAACTGAAATTGTGAAAAACAAGTGCGTTTTCGATCTGTTTCAGTTGCATTTGCTTGTGCCGATCATGTGTGACGTCAGCGATCTCTCGATTTCCATTAAGAAGATGGCCTCAATCTCAACCTCACCTCGACGACCATCACTGCCAACTCTCCTGCCAACCTCATCCTTCTGTTCTGCAACTCAGCATGTCAGGTCAAAAGCAAATCGCGGTCGGCGAATATCTGATCGAGCGCCTCGCCCAGCTTGGCGTCGAGCTCATCCAGGGAGTCCCAGGCGACTACAACATGGGCTTCCTCGACCAAATCGAACACTCCGACAAAGTCAGGTGGGTCGGCAACACCAACGAGCTCAACGCAGCATACAGTGCGGACGGTTACTCGCGTGCTAAGAAGACACTCGCGGCTGTGGTCACGACCTTCGGTGTTGGCGAGCTCTCCGGTGAGTTGTTGCATGTGTCAGTGAGAGTGGAGTCTGAACGAGCTGCTTGCTAAAGGACACTCTCGATGCCATTTCTACAGCTCTCAACGGTATTGCAGGCTCCATGTCAGAGCGCGTTCCAGTGGTGCACATCGTCGGTGTGCCCTCCACTTCAGCCGAGGGCAACCATTCGCTTCTTCACCACACTCTCGGCGACGGCCAGTACGATGTCTTCGAGGACATGTCCGCTCGCATTTCCGTTGCGCACACTCGACTGCGCGCCAACGGGCACATGGACATATGCTCCGAGATCGATCGCGTGCTGGAGCAGGCGATCCTCAAGGCGAAGCCCGTGTACATCTCCTTGCCTACGGAGGTCGTCAGCCACAAAGTTTCGGCGGAGCGCTTGAGCAAGCCTATCGACACGTCGCCGCCGAAGACGAACGAGCCCGCAGAAGCAGCTGCTCTTGAGGAGATCGTCAAACGCATCAATCAAGCTGAGGATCCGATCATCATTGTAGATGCTTGCTCTATTCGTCACTTTGTGCTTGATGAAGTGCGAGAGCTGGTCGAGAAGTCCGGCCTGACTTTTGCTCAGACGCCCATGGGCAAGACGGCACTGGACGAGCAGCACCCGCAGTACGCTGGTGTATACGTTGGGTCCATCTCGGAGCCAGGTGTCAAGGAGCGCGTGGAAAAAGCAGATCTCCTCATCATGATCGGCTCCATCATGTCAGACTTCAACTCAGGCGCATTCACCTACCGCACTCCACAAGACCGCCGAATCGAGCTTCACTCCGGTCACACAGCCATCTCCTACGCACGCTTCGATGGTGTTGGCATGAAGAATCTCCTGCCAAGCTCAGCGCTGCGCTCGAGAAGGACCACGATCGCCGCTTGCAAGCTACCAAGCAGACTCTTCCCAAATTCGAGAACGTCCTGCCCTCGCGTGAGGAAGAAGGCGAGTTTGCTGGACCGAACGGAGACCTCATCTCCCAGGCCTATCTCTGGCCCCGCATGGGTCTCTCGTTCCTTCGAGCTGGAGACTACGTCGTGGTCGAGACGGGTACGTCGTCCTTTGGTTCTGTCGAAGTCAAGTTCCCCTCGGACACGACGTATGTCACCCAGGTACTTTGGGGTTCGATCGGATGGTCGGTGCCCTGCACGCTTGGGGTGGCACTTGCGGCGCGCGAATTGAAGAAGAAGCATCGCGTTGCGCTGTTTGTGGGTGACGGGAGCTTGCAGCTGGTGAGTTTTGGTTGCTTTCGTGCATTGAGAATAAGAGTCATACATGCTGATTTGTGTCGTGACTTGGTACCGTTCTAGACCGTGCAAGAGCTGAGCACTATGATTCGTGAGGGTCTCTGCCCTTACATCTTTGTGCTTTCGAACGACGGGTACGTACAGGTATAGCTTTGCAGCAGCAGTTTGAGCTTGCTAATTCTGATCTGATCCCGCAGGTACGAGATCGAGAGGCAGATTCACGGGCCCAAGACGCGTTATAACAACGTTGCTCCTTGGAATCACGAGGCTCTGCTGCAGACCTTCAGTGCGTACGACCAGGAAAAGTCAAGCTACGGTGCCCAGAAAGAAGACGCCAAGGCGAGCCACGTTGGAGACCCGCAATTCTCCAAGACGCAGTACTACGGCGTTCGTACAAGGGCGAGCTCGAGAAACTTCTCGATGATGAGGAGTTCAACAAGCCTGACCGACTTCGCCTGATTGAGATCTTTATGGCGCGAGGTGATGTGAGTGTGGATCGTGGCTAGAGTGCAGCGATGAATCATGCTCACCTGTACTTGTATCCGCAATTCTTCAGGCACCGCGTGCTCTCAAGCGCCAGGCTGAGGCGACCGCCAAGCTGAATGCCTACGAAGACAGCTGAAGAACAGCGCAAGATCGGAGCCAAGAGTCAAGAATGCTGATACATCTTGGTTCTTGAAGCTCCTTCTTCGCACCCGGACTCGCAACTTCCCACCACCACTCTGATCGATTCTCTGCTCCATCCGGTCCCATTTTGCATCACTGCACTTGTTTGCCTGCTCTTTTTTTAGACGACCTGATTGATCCCTTGTGTAGCATAGCAACCAAACGTAGAACAGCGTCGGCCGATCCCGCCGCTTGTACGAGCGGGAACGCCTTCGCCATCACCCAACAAGTTAAATTTCACAAATGCATTTCACGTTTGATTTTGCTCTACAAGCTCGACTTGCGGAGGATCTCCTCGCGAATCCAACGATCGACTTCGAGGCCGATTCGAGCTGGCTGTTCGAGCATGGCCCAATGTCACAATTTTGAAGCTCGGCGGACCGGAAGTTGGGTAATTGGTCGGATGAGTTCTCCCACATGGATTTGGTAAGGCGCTGTCCTTGTCTGGGATGAGGCCGAGGACGGGACAGGTGACGTTGCGGTCCAAGTCGTCCCGCCCTGTGTGAGAGAGGAAGTAAATGGACTTAAGATGTCAGTGCTCTAATAGTCGTGTAGCGCATGTGGTCAATCTTGACTCACCCTCGTCTTCTAGCGCGTTGATGTCGCGCGTTCGGTACCAGTTCAACGGACCATCCATCTTTCCTTTGAGGAACTGAATATGGGCGTGTTGTTCTTCCGGCGTGTAGAGGGGTACACCACCACTGGGAGGATCCTCCTTGGCAGTGAGGTACTTCTCGAGCTCGCCGAGCTTGACCCAATCCGATGAGCGCTTGACGCCGGGAAGAGACCGGGTCCTACAAACACCATCTTGACAAATCGTTCCAGGTGGGTGTTGATAATGTCTGTCGAGCGCGGGTCTGCGAAGAAGGCTTGATAGCCGAAGTTGGGTAGCATTTCGACCACGATGTCTAAATGGTTTTAATTGGATCAATAAGGGCCCTGCTACTAGTTCAAGAATCTCCCGTTGTACTTACTCAGTGGCACGGACATTGAGGTGGGGCTCATGTAGGGGACGCAAATGCTGAGGAGGGAAATCAAAGCGACCAGTAAGCCAAAGCTCAGTATCAGGTATTCGACTTGCGACCACTTACGTTGCGACCCCGAGCACACGCTCCGGGAACACGGACACGAATTTCCAAGCCAACCCTGCGCCCAGTCATGGGCAACCACGACTACCTTCCCACCCGTTTCACCACCACCCCACTTAGGCGCACCAACCGAAGCTCCACCCCAGCCTTAGCATGGTCCAACAACCCAGCCAAATCGATACTCATCGACCGCATCCCAAACTCAGCAAGTCGGCCCTGAGCACGAGTAGGCGAGGACGTCCGTCCATAGCCTAGCAAGTCCGGTACGATCAGTCGGAACCCGTACGAGGTCAGTTGGCCGAAGAGACGGTTCCAGGCTTGGGCGCCTGTGTCTGGGAAGCCGTGGAGGAGGAGGAGGTGGGCTTTGATGGGGATGGTCGAGGTGGGGCGGACGTCGAGGTAGTGGTAGCGTACTTGGGTTGGAGGAGCTGAGGGATCTGAGGGTGGACTGCGGAGTGGGGTCACGTAGAAGCGCGAGTGCTCGACGTAAGTGGGATTAGCTGACATGGCCATAGTTGTTGAGCAGTGCGATGTTGATGGTGGTCGTCTTCTGTCAAGATGGTCAGCGGCGATGGAAAGTTGGCGAGGTGGCTCGAGCTCATCATCCGGCTATCAACAAATCGCCGAGTGCCGAGTCAGTCCTAACAAACAAATCTCCTCTCATCTCGCGGCACTCTTCCTTACACAGAGGTGTCTATCGATTCAAGGAAAGCGAACGTACAGTAGTAAGTGTCAAGAGGAAAAGAAGCAGAAAGAAAAGCCGAGCGCGTCAGAGTCCCATTCGCGCCCGAAACGAAGCCAGTAGTGGAATCGCGATGTGAATGGATGACCGATGTATCACTCAGACACACTCGTGCAGCAGAGCATTCCCTGGGAACTTCCTCCCATACCCGCTCGTTCCCTCGGCTCGTTGAAGGTGGTGAGGTTCGCGTTGGTGTATATCTCCCGGTGTTTGTTGATGTAGGCGGAAGTGGGCATGGCGCCGTCCTGTCCGTCGCAGCCGACGTTGATGGCGTCCTCATACTGCCAGACGCGGACGTAGTCGCTAGAGAGCACCGGCCAAGATGTATGGATATGGGCAGAAATTGAGTTAGTGTCAGGTTTTCAGGTGTCTTGTGCTGAGGTAGCGAAGTATGGTACTCACACCAACATCTCCGTTGGGAAGGAAAGGTTCTTCAGTTGATCCAGGTGAAGCTGTCCGAGATACCAAGGTTCATAATGGGATACATCTATCGAGACAATCGCAATCCCTTCAAGTTGTCAGTAAAAAGAACGTCAGAGTGGAGAAGACCTAACTGGACCACGTACCGGTTCTTGGGGAATCATTCGTTGTCCAATCTCCGTGAGGGCATCCGGCCCTAGTGCGGCCCCAACCAGCGTCCAAGCCTTCTCCCCATCGCTGTACCACGTCACCGTCCCGTCGTTCTGCTTCTCCGAAGCAGGCACATAATCGAGCCCATAGACTGAAAACTCGCCACCTGATAGCTCGTAGGCCTTTTGATTGGTCTTGATTAGAGCAGAGACGGCTTGCTGATATGGCGAACCTTTGTTTCGTACGGGGAAGGCGGTTTCTGTCAGCTACGGCCTGGGGTATCCTGCAGCAGGTAGATCGCTTCTATCTCACCTGTGTAAGGATTCAGCTGATCGCCACGCTGAGGATTGTAAATCGTAGCCAAGTCCGGTCGAGTGACATTATACCCCGAATCGTCTACATGAGAAATATTCCGCATTCAGTACGAATTTCCCACGCTGCCCTTCCAGACCTGTGCGCTCATACAGCGACCAAAACTCACAAGGAGCCAGTTGCAGAGACGCGGAAATCCAGCCGAATTTGCCATTATCAGCAGACGCTTCAAAGATGTCGAGTTCCGGAGCGGAGCGGCCTTTCCATGTTCCGTCGGGATGACGTGGACCGGGATGATCCGTGCTGTTGCTGCAGGTGCATCGACTGAGTCGTTGGCCTGGCAGGTATCTGAAAGTACATATCAGAATGTGAGCTCGCAGAGGCTTCACAAATACACGAAACGAAGGGTATCAAAGCTTACGATAGGCCAGGACCGTACTGAGCGACCCAGACACCAGTCATTTCCGCAGCTAATGGGCCACCTGTACCTTTGGGACCGTATGTCTGATTGGCTAACGTTCCCACGCTACAATGGTCGTAGGTGTAAGGCCACATTCTGTCGAGAGCAGCCACAACGGGAAAAAAAGTGAGTAAAGATGAGTTGCAGGGTGATAATGTAGTTTTAGGAGGTTGGAATACGTACCCATGTGTGGAGGCACCATACCCAGCCCGACCAAGATTTCCTGTGATGGGCAGCAAAACGGAGGGTGGGTAAGAAGATTTGATCAAGCTGATGTGGGGATTCTGAATCAGAGCAACGTACCCATCAACCACGCAGCAGGCCAAAGACCTGAGACGTCTGGCTTTCCGGGCAGTCGAACAGACATCTAGCATCAAAGGCAGCGTGTAACATGATCCATTCAGCAAAAAGGCAGAGTGCTACGCATGTTCTTCGGTTAACTCACCTCTATCCGTCCGCCCGTGAAGCAAAACGCGTTCCAAGCCTGTGAAGTGACCGTTGCACATATTGATTAGAAACCAGGCCCCTCTAGCTGAGCGATTCAAAAACCCGACCGAAACCACACTGACATTGAGCATCCCACTCTTGAACCTGCGCCCGTTGATAGGTTGCTACGGAACGTTCGCGAAATCCAAGGGGTAGGTAATTTGAGCGATGTCCCACAGCTATGCATGTTCTTTTTTTTCCTCTGGACTCACTTCGCTGAGCTTGATACTGAGGTGGCCATTACGAGTCGTTATTGCTGTTGGGTGATAGTACTCCATGTCTCCAGTTCTGCAAACGAAATCCATCGCATGAGAACGTTTTTTCTCTACATTTCGCACTGACGCACACATGTGAGCGACTCACCCCCAGTAGTACAAATCTTGAGCGACCCTGTTGACATGTGAAGGAGGAGGGAAAACTCTCGTAAGCTCCGACCTTGAACGCTACGAAGCATTCACAGCAGAGGTATGTAGGTAGTACACCTTCAAAACTCACCAGATCGGATCATCCCCGGGAAAAAAGTCCGTCGCTCCACATTAAACTCATCCGAGAAAACCATCTTCATCCTCCTCCCATCATCCCCAACCTTCTCCCTCACGCTCTTAGGCGTATCAGGATCCACCAACCCCCTCCTGATCATTCCCCACCCCAACTTACTCGAATTCCTCACACCCGGTGGGGGCACGATTTTCGCCTGGTTGTAACCCAACTTCAGAGCGAGTTCTGAGTTTGGTGTGATTGGCGTCGTAAGGGATCCGGTTGGTCGGGGTCGGAAGGCGGTCAGGACTGGCCAGCCTGCGAAGATGAAGAGGAGGGTTAGGGCCAGGATGAGTAACGTTCCTACATTGAGACAACCCCGGAGGTCGGAACAGACGTGGATCGCCACGTCGTCGTCGTCTTGCTCGATATCTTTGGAGTAAGGCCGACGACGGTACTTGCGAGCTGTGTTGCTGAATCCTAAGAGACTGATACGAGAGCGGCCGCCGGTGGGTGTGGTGGTAGGGGAGAACGGTTCGTCTTGGTGGTTTGGTGGGGGACTTCCGCTTGTGTGACGTTCGCGAGGTGGATCCCATCGACCGTGAAGATAATCGTCGTCCTCCGGTCCATCATACAGATCAACCCCTCCATATATCTCCGGAGCGACCATAGACATGAATGGGGTCTCCTTCCCATTATTATTCTGCTTACCGTCTCCCTGAGGCAGGTTGAGGAATGAGATCACGGTCGAAGTTGGACGGGGGATGTCGACGATGCCACGTCGTGAAGGTCTTGCATGCCATCGTGCGAGAGCCGAGATGGAGTCTCCGTCCCCTTCTGGATCTCCTTCTCCGTCGACTCCACTGAGACCGCTGTTCCTGGTAGTCGGAGGAGGAGTCGGTGGCGTACCCGCACTAAGCTGATCAGCAGCTCCATCAGCGCTCCCCAAACCTCCATCATCGGTACCCGCCCCAGTATGATTTCCATTAATCAACACACCCTCCTCAGGCGAAGGACGCGAAGAAGAATCCGACCCGTCCCCACCGTCCAGCCGAGAAACACCAAGAACATCGCTATCCGACCTCGTCTCGTCCATATTGAGAGCCACGAACGAAGACGATCCACCACCACCACCCATCGCCGTCGTCTCCCCATCTGCTGGAAGACCGTTACTTGTGCTTTTACTACCATTGTTGCTTGTGTTCAGACGATAGCGGGCGAAGGACATGCGGAGGGAATGTCCGAAACTTGAGATAGACGTTGGGCGGCTTGAGGAACGGCTGGGGAGGGTGGAGGTCCTGTTGACCGTGGGTACGGGGAGTGAGAGCAAGTTGGATTCTTGTGACGGAGTAGGAATCTGTTGTTGATTCATAGACAGTAAGCAGCGGGGACCATCTGAACGCTCTTTCATGGAAAGCGAGTTGGAAAAGCTCACCTTCCCATCTTCGACGACGACGACTTCCCGAGCAGAAGCAGAATCAGCGAGAGAAATCCCCCTCGTACCTTCTTCCGTCCCCTCACGGCCTCCCTGCTCCCCTCCTTCCTCATCGCACTCAACCAGAACCGAAGCAGGCTCCGGCGCGAAGTCCGTACTGAATCCAGCAGTGGAAGCGCGACGGGAGCTCGAGGTGGATGTGAGGAGCATGGAGGAGGTACGGGGAGGAGGAGGTGGTGAATTGGACTGTCGAGCGGCTGGGGACGCGGATGGGGTGGTGGTCGGTTCGCCAAGTTGAGAGCTCAGTCGAGAGGTGAGACGAGCAAGCTCGAGGATGTCGCTGGGTTCGGGACCCATCTTTTGAGCGAAAGTAGCGTCGATTGTCTACGGAGGTTGGAAAGGGGGAGGATGGAGGTTGAAAAAGGGATGTCAAAGAAGAGGAGAAGACAGAGGAAAGGGATGGGGAATGTTTATGGCGACTGCGGAATTCACACAGTCAGCCATTCTGATCATCAGCTTTGCACGGAGAAACCCCGGCAGGGAGGTCCCTTGGGCAGACACTAGACCGTGACGACAGGGGGGTAAATGAGGATTATGCATCTTCGGGGATCTCCCTAACCTGCGCAGGATTACGCATGTACGTTGTGGCTTTCCTCCTCGTGCTCGTCATGTACGTGCTCCTTGTGCCGTCCCTGTGGCATGGGAACCTCATCATCGTCGACACCCTCCGAGACGAGACGGACTGACGACGAGGCATCGACCGAGGGAAGGGAGAGAGAGACCTGACCCGCTTTTCCAATCCCGTGCCTGATCGCACTCCTTGTCTAATCTTCCAAAGCCATGGACTCTGCGAAAGTGTGAGAAAAAAGTGGCGGTCATTTCGCTTCGCTTTTCGTGGCTGAGAAAACACGCGCGCGTTGATCCCACTGCCTTGGGTGTGGCATATCTTGCCGCTTCTCATTTCCGGGCGGAAGAACGGCACATGCGGGCGAGAGTTCGTCGAGCTTCGTGGACTGCGAAGGGATATACATATTCGTTGATGGATCTGAGGGAGGAGGAAAGGCACGGAGGGAAGGGTCGCTGGAAAAGGGTGATGGGAAGAGAGTCAGCTCACTGTGAGATCATGAGAATGTATGCGGTTCTTGAGGTGTGATGTGACACCGTTTCGAATTCAACGAGACGGCACGGGATGACTCCCCGCACGCAATGAAACTGGATCTGGGGGTGCACTTGTATCTTCTTTGCTTGAATGTAGGAGAAGGTAGAAAAAAAGGGGACAGGAAAATGGACGGAGTTGCAGGAACCGAGTGGGCGTATGATTTGGAGAAGGAATCCTGTCTACTTTTGCTCGCCCTCGCCTGCCTCTTCTGTCATGTCGAAGTACTTCCATTGCGATGCCGATGGTGGGTGCTCGAGAGGTTCGGATCTGTAGGAGTGCACGGGGACAGAGGTGGGTCAGAAGATCGGGCCTACGTGTGACTGGAATTGCTGAACTCACGCCTTCCAGTCAATCATCTTGGCGACGAGGCCGAACTCGTCGTTTGCCTGCATGATGACCTCCTCGATTTGTCCGAGATCGAGCTTGTCCTCTACGGACTTGATGACGTCCTCATCGACGATCTTGCTCTGGCTGAGGGCATTCTCGATGATGCTGAGCCTGTGTGAAGTGAGAGCCTCGGTCGCTTGACGATAGACGGTTCCTTCTGGGAGTGCGTTGAGGGTGGAGAGGGTGCGCTTGTAGGTTTCGCGGAGGTCTGTGAGTGGGGAAGGGTGTACGTCGATGCCGAAGATCTCGGTTGTCTGTTTTGTCCTGGGCGCGATGGAAGGGGTGGAGATGGAGGGCCCTGCGGAGACGTTGCCGGCTGCGGAGGCGGCGCGCAGGGCGGGGGATGCTGCGGAGCGGAGGATGCGGGATGCGGAGAGCATTTTCTATCTGTTGCGATTGTGATTTCTGGCTGGGAAGGAGGTCGAGGCATCCAAAGGCGGGCGCGAGCTGATCAAGAAGGTCGCCTTGTGTATGTACATCGGAACATCGGCCCGTTGACCCGCCCAGACCCGGCGTCTCAGTGTGGTAGAAAGTCTTCGGCCGAGGTGTGGACTGCATTCGGCCGAAAGAATGTACCACACGTCGCGTCGCGCGTGGAGGTTGACGCGGAGATGCGCGTGGCTGTGATGATTACAAGCGGATAAATTACACCTCAAGGAGGGAAGACTGGTGCAGTGCTGTGGGGAGAGAATGAGTCATTGTGACAGTAAAGTGTCCGCTTTTTGTAATGTGCTGCGCTTTTTTTGGAGGAGAGCCAAGCGGAGAGTTTCTTACGGGCGAAGTTACAAAAGCACAGCAGCGACTGCGCTTTCCACTTTCTCAACTCCCACTTCCACTCAACTTCACTCCATTCGCCTTTCACTGTGAGTTTTCCTCTTCTTTGCCATCCATCGACTTCACTTTTACACTGCTGACACTCACTCAGTCACTCAGTCAGAAAAATGGACGCAGCCAATCCATTCGCATCGCTCTTCCCGCCGCTTCAGTCAGGCGCAACAGCATCGACATCCACATCCACAACGACCAAAGAAGATGTCCTCGACTGGTCAGCGCTCTTCGCACAGCCAACTGCCATCCACCCAGCAACAACCTCAACTCCCATCCAAACTTCACCTCGGCTCTCTTCGCAGCCAGCCCTGAAGGTCTCTCTGCCGGCTCACCCGCCTCCTCCCGCGACTTCGGTTCACCCATGCTCGACTTTGAACTCCCCTTCGCAGCAGAAAACGAAGCAGCACTCTTCCCACCAGAACAGCCCAGCGAAGTTGCAGATTGGATGGCCAAGTTCAACCTCGCAAACTCACATGCTCAGCCCCAGAGCCAGACCAACACGGCTCCTCAGTGGCAGATCGACATGGCAAACGCACTCCGGGCTGCAGCTCAGCTCACTGCTCAGCAACACTCGTCCTCGCAGCAATCCGCCTCTACAGTCACCGACTCAGCCTTCTCTCAGTCGATGTCCATCCCAGGCACCAGCTCCAGCCAGCAGCAGGATCGTGCATTCGCTCAGGCACTCGGAAATGCCACCGCCGATCTGCCTGCTTCCCAGCACAGCATGATCAGCAACACTTCCTCTGAGGACGAGTTCATCCCCATCCAGGCTCCGGTCCGTCTACCCACCAGCATGTCGGTTTCCCCCAACACGGCTCAGACCGTGCCCGACTTCCTCGACCAGCTCAACAGCATGCAGACGTCTTGGTACAATCCTCCCGTCTCATCCATGGCCGATTCTACTGGTGGACTCAGTCAACAGAGCACCACAACCATCGGAGGCAGTCAGCACTCGTCCCGTGGTGGCTCGCCCACTCCCTCCGAGTCCCCTCGCGGTGCTGTCAACTCACTCGCCACCGTCTTCGTTCGCGAGTACGCCCGCAGTCATCCCGTCCACGACACCGACGTCCTCGTCCGCGGTCTCCGTCTCGCTGGAATCGAGATATCCGACACCGTCCTCCGTGAGATTGTCGGACCCTCGCCACTCAGTCTTGGCAGTCCAGCTTCACACTTTGGCCAGTCGTCCGCCTCGGTCTCTCCCCAACTCGGCAAGGTCTCCCCACCACTATGAGCGCAGTCAACTGCAATGCCAACTTTGCTATGCTCATGAGCGGACTTGGCATGGCTGGTCAGACCCAGACCGACTCGGAGCTCCACAACTTCAGCCAGTCCAGCTCCATCAGCAGCCTTTCGAGTGTACCCGAAGTCATGAACTTGCCGGTGGCAACCAACTATGAGCAGCAACTCTCCCAGTCCAGCATGGCCCAGTCCCAGTCCGACGACGGATGGAGCAGTGACGCTAGCTGCTGGTCACCTCCTCCTCCCTCTGGCCAGGTCCCTCGCAAGGTCAAGGTCACCCAGCCAGCCCCTTCGTCTTCCCGCGTTCGCTCATCCCTCTCGGTCCAGCGCAGCGATGCCAAGACCGACATCCTCGGCTCGACGAACGCCACCACGAGCATCAACAGCTACCTCCCCGGTGGAAGCTCGTCTGACGGCATCATGACCACCATCTGGCTTCCCTCTGGCAAGCGAGCGTTCTCGTGCAATGTCTGCCACAAGCACTTTGATCGAGCCTTCAACCTCCGCACCCACGCCGATACTCACAAGACGGTCGAGGAGCGCGAGAAGGGCAAGCGGTTCGTCTGTCCTCACAACCATGGCGAGGCTGACGAATGTGGCAAGCCGTTTGCTCGGAAGCATGATTGCATCCGACACTGGAAGACGGTCCATGGCAAGGCTATGGCTGGCTCGAGTTCGGCTGCTGCGATCAACAAGCTGAAGGTTCCCCAGCCTATTGTCAAGGACAGCGATCGGGAGGCTTCGTCGTCTTCGGGCGATGAGGACGGCTCGTCGGACGACGATGATGGTGATCATACCGCCGGCTACAATGAGCGCGAGGTCTCGGCCTCGACTGGCAGGAGCAGCTTTGGCTGACTCGTGGCGCACACTTACTTTTCTTTAAGTAAGCATCATCTCTGATGATATGTTTCTGTTTCGAATCTGCTTCTTACTCTTCTTTTACCCTTCATCAGACAACCAAACCAACCCACCACTCTATCTTGCCCGCCGCGTTTCCAAAACGGCGGTCCCACAAGAGGATTGATGAAGGGACGAAAAAAACACATCCCGGTCTTCCTTCTCTCCAACCAATGCCCACCCAACCCTCACAACATTCCTGATTTTGGGAGCGTCGAGATCTTAAATGCTTCTCCGCATCCACATCTAGGAATTGGGCATTCGTTCGAAGGAACTTTTACGAGATATCCGGCAACCTTTTTTTCCCCCCTTCTCTCCTCGGGACCCCTCTAGCCTTTTGGTTTCTGCGAGCGTGAAACAACCCACCCCCACCCCCGCGCACCCCCTCCCACATCGGATCGGGAAAATATGGCAGGGATCGGGGAAGCTGTGTTGATAGCCTATCTACAGGGCTCCACGGCTTCCCCTTTCCCTCTTTCCCCTTTTCGGCGGCGTGTGCGTGTGTGTCGCAGTTGAAGTCGACCGCCCCCCCAGCAGCAACTTTCCCAGCACGACAAAAAAATCCACCACTCGGCCTTCTCTTTTCCTCCTTCGGTCTTCCCTATCTCTCTCTCATCTCCCCTCAAGAAGAAGAACAATAACCTGGTTCAAGTTTCCTCCCTCTCCCCACGTCTCCGGCTCCCGTTTTCCCGTGCACAAGGAGTACGTCGAGCCCGGTGCACCGAAGCCGCGGAGCGACACAATTCTCAATTTTTTTCTCGAGTTGCTTCTTGACGATTCGGTGGGACCGTGTGGGATTCCTTACCTCTCTCTGCCTCCAAGAAACATAAAACGGGTCTCGATCCACCACCTGGACGACGCCAACGACAAAACAACTACTTTCCCGGTTACCTCTCCCTCATTCCAACAAATTTTGAACTTGATCTCGACTTCTCGACCTCGTAGCGGCGCCGAATGCACGAAACATACCGGCTGCATGACCTCGGTCGGGAGGAGCGATCTTTCCTTAATTCGAGCTTCCTCTTTCCCACTCCCTTCCTTTTCTTTTCCCCCCTCATTTCCTCTCCAGGCTCCATGCTTTGATCTCTTACAATCTCTTCTCTCGCTTTGCGCTGCTACCATTACATACTACCTCTCTCGATTTCCCTTCCCTTCTCGTGTCCTGCTCCAATACATGAATGAAAATAATTCTCCTAGCTTTGATACGAGGGTGACGTGTACTTTTGGCGATGATCACGTGAGAGTGTTGTTCTCGTACGAGTGGAAGGTGAACAAGGTCCGGAAGCGACTGCGTCTCGGGCAGCGGTGCACGGGTGCTTGGGGGGTTCGGATCCAACTCAGTGGGAAAGGTGGGTGAGCTCGACGACGACAACAACCTCAGGTTCTCGCCTTTACTTCCTTGCTTTGTGGACGACGCCTTTCCTGCCTGGGTGGAAGCTTCGAGCACCATGTCGTACAGGAATGGAATCCCACCGCAACAGGGTCAATCCCAGCAACAGCAACAGCAGCAGCACTTCTACCAGCAGCAGCAGCAGCAGCAGCAGCAACAAGGTGTTGGGGCTGGAGCAACAGGCGGCGCTAACCCTGGAGGAGGAGCATCAAAGCTTCCTCCTCAACAGCAGCAAGTGCCCCAAGTCCATCAACCTACCATTGCATACGGTGCCCAATTCGCAGCTCCGACTGGTTACGGTATGAACGCGGGAGCTGCTGGGGCTGGTGCTCCTCAGTATGCGTACAGTCAGGCTGGTCAGGGCGGCTTTGCACAGACGCAGGGTGAGTTCATTATTGGCCCCCGCTTCGATTGGACCGAGGGTGGGATTTGCTTTCATCTCATCCTTCCTCAGAAGCCGGGGCGGTTCGGTTGGGGTTGTTTTAACTTGATTTTACTGATGAACTTATCTTCTTTGACTTGACAACCACCACATCAGCCTACGCCCAGCAGGCATCGTACCAAGCCAACCTCCAAGCTCAGATCCAAGCTGCCGCTCTCTCGGCTCAAGCACAAGGTCCACCATCTCAACTCCAACATCCAGCCATGCATCACGCTGCCCAACTTCAACAGCAGCAGATCGCCTTGGCTCAGGCACAGATGCAGCAGCAGATGGCGAATTTGCAGACGCATGATGGGGCTCCTGGTGGCGGTGGTGGGGGATATGGGAGGTCTCCTGGTGGGTCGAGTCAGAGTCAGGGTTCGGGTGTTTCTGCTCAGCAGCAAGGTGGTGTTGGTGGCGGCGGTGCTCCCTCACCTCGAATGGCAGCGGGTATGAAACCTGCTGCGTCGCCTGGAGCGAACTATGCGCGGTTGAGTTCTCAACAGCAGCAGCAGCAGCAGCAGCAAGGTGGGGGACGGATGAGTCCCAATCCTGCTGCTCAGCAACAGCAACAACTCCAGCAACAGCAGATGCAGATGCAACACCAGCAAGCTCAAGCTCAACACCATCACCATCAGCAGCAACAGCAGCAGCAGTCACAGCAAGTGGCTGCTCCTGGTGGTGGCGGTGGTGGTGAAGATAAGGGACCGGACTATGTCTACTTTGAACGCTCGACGGCTGGGATGAGTCGGAACACGCTTGATGCTGCCACAGGTGCGAAGCTCAAGTTGGAACATTGGTACAAGGTCGCCGTTGAGCAGGCTATAGAACGTAGTAACCGGTGAGTTACTTATGCACAAGCAGGTCAGAGAGTTTTCTTGTGGCTCAATCATACTTTGGGAATTTCAACAGACGCGTCGAGGTGGAGAAGAAGCTGGCCAACCCTCCCGATGGGGCTCAACTCTCTGACGAGCGCAAAGCACGACACCTTGTCCAGCTCGGCCGACGCGAGTCCGGTTTCCTCCGACTCCGCCGAACCCGTCTGGGTCTAGACGACTTCCGCACGGTGAAAGTGATCGGCAAGGGCGCCTTCGGTGAAGTCCGTGTTGTCCAAAAGATCGATACCGGCAAGATTTATGCCATGAAGACGCTCCGCAAAAGCGAGATGTTCAAGAAGGACCAACTGGCTCACGTCCGTGCCGAGCGTGATGTGCTGGCCGAATCGAACTCGCCTTGGGTGGTCCGGCTCTACTACTCGTTCCAGGATTCGCAGTATCTGTATCTGTTGATGGAGTTCTTGCCTGGTGGGGATCTGATGACGATGTTGATTAAGTATGATACCTTCTCGGAGGATGTGACGCGCTTTTATATGGCGGAGTGTGTGCTTGCGTTGGAGGGGATTCACAAGTTGGGCTTTATTCATAGGTGCGTATTTCTCTTTTCCTCCTTCACTGCGACTTATGCTGAACGTATTTTTGGGATTTTTGGCGCGGTGCCCTTACAGAGACATCAAGCCGGACAATATCTTGATCGACGCCAAGGGTCACATCAAGCTCTCGGACTTTGGCCTCTCGACCGGTTTCCAGAAGCAGCACGACAGTGCGTACTACCAGCGTCTGTTTGATGGGTCCCAAAACCAGCAACAGCAGGCTGGTCGGAACTCTGTCGCGGTCAACTCGATCACGCTTACGTTGAGCTCGAAGGATACGATTGCGACGTGGAAGGCGAACCGGAGGAAACTTGTATGTTTTCTCTTTTCCGTTGAGCTTCTCCCGAAAGGGATTTGGTTTGTGAAGTGATCTAACTTGGCTTGTTTCTTCCCCATCTTTTTTCACAGGCCTACTCGACCGTCGGTACGCCAGACTACATCGCGCCCGAGATCTTCTTGCAACAGGGTTACGGCAACGAGTGCGACTGGTGGAGTCTGGGAGCGATCATGTTCGAGTGTCTGTGCGGCTACCCGCCGTTCTGCTCGGACAATGCGCACGATACGTACCGCAAGATTTTGGCGTGGCGGGAGACTCTCCAGTTCCCTGATGATATCCACTTGAGTCCTGAGGCTCTGGATATGATTCAACGGTATGTGCTTGTTCCCTTTTTTTTGGTTTGCGCTCTGTCGTTTTACTGAACTTTTGCTCCTGATTTTGTCAGATTCATCACTGCCCCCGAGACTCGACTGGGTCGGAACGGCCCGGGCGAAATCAAGGAGCATGCCTTCTTCGCGGGTGTCGATTGGAGTACGATCCGCGCGATCGATGCGCCTTTCATCCCGCACCTGAAGAGTGTGACGGACACGTCGTACTTCCCTGTGGAGGATTACCAGGACATTCCTGAGATTCCTTCGGGTGCGGAGACGGGCGTGGACAGCAAGGATCTGGCGTTCCTTGGTTATACGTTCCGGCGGTATGAGCAGAATGAGTCGAGCTTATGAATTGGATGAGGACGGTCGTTTTTTCGCTTCCTCCCTTATTCGACTCTTTGCCCTTTTCCCCCTCCGGCTGTGGACTCCCATTTCCTCTCCCCATCACCTGGATCCTCCTACACAAGTGACGCCCATTCAAAAATTTCCCTTCTTCCCCTTTCTCGTGCTGTTCGCCTCCCTTCCCCTCGGGTTTGGACCCTGGCAGAGCTCAAGGAGAGGGTAGCACTAATTTCCCCAGAACCCCAAGCCGGCCGCCCTTCTTTCCCCCCTCAAGTGATCTCATCTTCCCTATCTCTTACGAACCCACCCCTTTGAAATTTTCAATCCCATCGCTACGAACTCGAAATCTTACAAGTCTCTCTCTCTGTGTTTTCTATGCTCTGCCCGGCGTGTATGCAGATGGAAGTGTAAGCTTGAGAGTGTGCGACGGCGCGTATGGGATACAATTACAATTGGCGAGGAGGGGACCCAACGGGAAGGAGGCTCAGTCGCGAGCTTGATTGCGGTGCGGCGAGTCCCCAACCACTCATACAGCCGCCCCACCACCAGTCTCGAACGATTCCGTCTCGATGCTCCTGACGCCCGCTCGTAATTCGGCCAGGTTGACGTTGGCTCTGAGGACATGCTCGTTTAGGACTTGTTCGTCTAAGGTGCGTTGGAAGTCGGATAGGGCTGTTATCGCTGCTGTTTGGGAGGGTGGTGGGGGTGTTGGCTCTGCTTTTGTTGATGTTGTGGATGCTGGTTGTGGTGGGCCTGTTGATGCGGTGGTTGTCAAACCTGGGAGGAGGGCTTGAGGGAGTTTCCCTTGCTCCACCATAGACGAGCCCGCCAAAGTCGGACCTGTGTCTTCCCTCCCCGTCGTCGTCATGAATCTTGAGCCTTGCCCCTGCTGCTGTTCTTCGAATAACCTCGATGCCTGGGAGAAAGACGCTGCGCTAGCTTCGGAGAGAGCCGTGGCTAGCTTGGAGACGGACTCGCGCTCTTGAGCAGTGAGCGGGGCGAGGGCTGCCCATTGTTCCATGCGTATTGCTGTGCTCATCGTTCTCCGGAATGAATGCTGTGCTGTGCTGAATCTTCTCCACGTACGGCAGCGGACGGGACTTCGAAGGCTCGAGCGAGGGAGGGTGGGTGGGGGTGGTGGGGAATTTTTCGCGACACCGGTGAAAAGTTTATCCGCTCTTGCAGCTCGCATGGGGCGTCCTTCCTCGGCCACATTTATTTCCGCCACTCCCGCTCCTTCCTTGGGTCGCGCACTGACCTCCTTCCAGCAGGCTCCAAGCTCCAGGCTCCAGACATCGTTCGAAAAGTGAATGACTGTGTCGGAACGCCCTTAGCTTCGAGGACGCCCCCTTGTACGCCGCGTCGCAATTTGAGGCGGGCTGTGGTGTTTGCCAGACGCGTTTCCTCTAGCGCGTGGTCAGGCAGTAATGGATATGCTCACTCTCCGTCTTCTCTTGTCTGATGAACTGACGACGACAACAACAACAACAAAAAGGTCGACGAATGCTGATGAGATAGCTGATCCATTCATTCCTTCCCTCATCTTCTTGTTCGTCCCTCGCCCTCGCCCTCGCCCTCACCCTTACCCTCACCCTAAACAGCAATGGCACCTCGTCCTCTCCGCCGTCCCGCTCATATCCCACCTCTTTCCTCGTTGCTACAGCAGCCCGTTTACTCAACGGGTGGGACTACAGTCCCCCTCTCCCCCTCGCCGCACCTGGTCCGACCTGCTCAAGTCGTTCTCCTCGTCGACAATGTCATCACTGCCGCAGTGAAGGCAGAAAAAGGATGGAATTCTGGGATGGTGATTGGCAAACAGCCGCACGGCCGAGTGACGAAGCTCACGGGTCTAGTCCTCAAAAACACAAAGGGAGATGCCCAGAGTGAAGAGACTGTGTCTACGTCGGGGTAAGTTCGAAGCCGCCGTGCTAGGAAACTTGAGATTGTATGCCAGTGATTCGAGCTAACCGCCCATCTTTCTCTCCTGGAAAGACTCAAAACGGCTGTCGTGCACCTGCTCACCAGCCTCCCGCCAACCATCCCATCGACTCA
Organism: Tilletia indica; assembly: GCA_001689995.1. NCBI lineage: Eukaryota > Fungi > Basidiomycota > Exobasidiomycetes > Tilletiales > Tilletiaceae > Tilletia > Tilletia indica. The sequence goes on from MAPW01000008.1 coordinate 135,883, forward strand.
AGACGCCAGGAAGCATTTCGCCTTGCCAACGCTTTCCTTGGGCCATTCGGTCCGAGACGACCTACCTGCCTGGCTGGATGCTCTCTCTCTTGCCTCCAAACAAGATCTCACGCTCGAGTTCAGCCTAGAGGGTTTCGGCTCTGTCAAGGATGCCTCGCCTCAAGCTGAGAGCGATCGCCTTGTTTCCGCACAGTATGAGCAGGTTGAGGAACTTCTTAGCAAGTCGTTCTCGCGAGACTTCGAGCTGTCCCAGGGTGGGAACCAGGATGGCTCGGAGTCACAAGGCAAGGAGGACTCGGCTGCGCGTTTTGTTCTAGGTGAGTTCGAGATTCCGCTTTTCCTGGTTCGGTGTGCAGAACAGAATCATCCCGAGACCTTTTCCTCTTTCTACATAGATGCATTCGGGTCTCCTCCAACTCACTTGACCAGCACCCAACTGCTCCGCTCACCAATGTTGCAAGAATGGGCTGGCTTCTGCTCCCGAATCGCCTTACACCCCCGCGTCTTCGTCAAACTGAGCTGTCCTCCACAGTCCCTCGCCAAAAGTGGGGGCAGCATCAAGCGCATGAGCACCGACGACCGTGCCGAGTTCCGTCGCGTGATCCGAATCTGGATCGATGCTGTCCTTGATGCGCTCGGGGAGGAACGCTTGATCTTCGCGGCCACCGGTCTGGACGTGACCAGTCTGCCCGCCTCGGCAGTCTCGACTTCTTCTTCCTCTTTACCCGAACAAGCGGTCCAGGCTGTCGGAGGGAACGACGAGGACGAGGGTGCTGCCCAGAGTGGGTCCGAGGCTGCAGGACGAGTAGCCAAAGTGGGAGAGGAAGAAGACCATTTGACGGAAGTTGAGCTCTGGTACGAGATTGTGCGCGAGGTTTTGGCGGACATTGGGATCGATGCGCTTGCGATGAGCAAGATCTTCGAGACCAACGCTATCAAGCTTTACGGCTTGCCTTGAATCGTTTCTGGCTCAGCGCCACTCACGTCTTCACCACTCGCAGACTTGGGAAACGGGGGGGAACCTTGTGATAGAAACGACCTCTGGAGTGTTTACAGTCCTTGCGGAATCCACATGTTGCTTTGCATCGCTCCTAGCCCTGGCACCTTGCCCGTGGAGATGAAGCCCCCGTTTCTGTGATGACCTCTGTGCGCAGCAGTGCGACTCCAAAATTTAGTTGCCACTTGCCCTGCCAGGCATTCTTCCTCTTCAGAACCACCATCATCATCATTTCTTGAGCATCATCAAACACCCAAGTCCTCTTCTGTTAGAACTACTGTCTCTCGCCTCCCGTTGCCCGTCCCCTCTCTTAACCAGCCACTATGACAATGGTCGATTCAAAGAAGACCCTCTCCGACCCTGCCGCCTTCAAAAAGGACGGGGCCAATAATCCTGATGTCGACAACCTCGAAGCTCAGCCGCCTTACACGGTATATGATCCAGTCGGCGAGTCCTCCTCCGCGGCCGCTGCTTCGCGCTCCGTAGCGCAAGAATCAACACCTTTCCTCGCCACTGCAACAGCGCAACCACAACAGATGCCCCTGGTTGTGGGGGGTATCCCGCGCTTCTCGGATGCTCGTAGCGAAACGCAACGGGCAACAGCGAGGTTCCTGATGGCCGCGCTATATGCATTCTTTTGTAAGTGTCAGGTATGAGCTGGCCTTCCCCTCCTTCACTTATGTCCAAGCTAATCGCATCTACCTCTTTCTTCGTATCGCCTTCTTACAATATCTTGCCACTCCCTTCCTCGATGTCGGAACGCGCAGTCTACATCTTGAGTAAGTCGAGGTCAAGAGAGCGGGCATAAATGATGGATCCTAGGTACTGATCGTAAATTCTCTCTAACAGTCGTCATCATAGTGACCGGAAGAGTCCAGAACTTCATGGACCACGGCGGCAAACGGCATCACGGTCGGCATGGCGACTCAGACTGGAATCTCGACTGGGACAAGGAAGAGGGCCATTGGCGGGGCGCTCTGATTCATACGTCCCCGAGCGGGCAGAACGAGACGGGCGCGTCGAAAGTAGGGATGTGAGGACTTGATGTGTCCTCTCGGCTTTCCCATTTGGTACGGGAGTTGCGGCGGCACTCGGCTTCTGTCGACCTTTTTCACTCTTCATCACTTCATCGCGATTGCCCTCTCTTGTTTCCGACCGCGGCAGTGACTGGCTTCATTCTCAGTTGTAATTGTACTTTCCCTTGCCTGTACCTTTCATCGCATCTTTCGCAAACTCATCCTCGTTTTTGACTGCTGAATGCTGCTTGGCGACGAGAATCGCTGTTGGTGTGAGAAGACATATTCGCAGGAGCATTGCATTGACGTTTCAGGTGCTAGGTCAGAGGCCGAGAGAGAAGACGCTAGCTCTAATTCGACGCCGTCCGCCTCGACCGAAGCTCGATGAGAGCCGTCCGACCGGTGAACACGGCCACTGCACCGCCGCCAACAAGGTAAGGCAGCATCTCGAATAGCGTCAAACGAAGCCAGTACTGCAGAGCGAGCACTTCGAAACCCAGAATGGTCACCAGTAGCGGAGCCGTCCGAGCGGCGCCCTTGCCTGTGAAAGGGAGCGATTGCAGACCCAGGACGGGAACGAGCACGGCGAAGAAGAAAGCCCACGGAAGAGCGATCGTTGCGAGCGCAGCAGTGGCAGAAACCGTCTTGGCCGGCATACGCTCTGTAGGAGGCTGTGCAAAGGTATGTTTGTGCTCGCGGTGCGGCAAGAAGCCCAAGGTCGAAAGCTTGCTGGCCCGAATGCTTGTTGTCGTCTTTGCTCCGGCAGGAGTGGCAGTCAGTGCATCGGGAAAGCGCAGCTTGGCGAGCGGAATCGAGGCGGGTGCAACCTCGTCGCCGTATCCAGCTACGAGGAGACGGAGGGTCAGATGGTCGTCCGCCGCGGTCTTCTTGGTCTGTCCGATGTGTCGGAGGAGCTGGACGGGCAATCGATCCGCACGGATACTCCATGTTGCTTTCCCGGAGGCCGGCTTGACGGGGATGAGGAATGTCTGTTGTACTGTGGGTTCCGCCTCGTCTACCAGAACGGCTGCGACCTGGTGAGGGTGTTTGCTCTTGTCGCCGTCGATAGTGAACGTGACGCGGATCACATCATCGGGATCGAGAGAGAGCCTCGGTGCGTCGGCCAGAGTAGAAGAGACCGAGAACCTGGTATCAGAGAAAACACAGATGCATGTATTCGTCGTCAGCTCACGGAGTACGAAGCCGCGCAATCAGTGCAATACGCTCGCGAGGTCTAACTCACGCAGAAGACTGCTTCGCCCCGCCGTCGATGGACTGTACGCTCAGTTTGGCCGCTGAGATGGGCCACTGCGCCGCCGCCGCCGCCGCCGCCGCACTTGCAACAGCAGCTCCCAGGAGGAGAGCGGCGATGTATCTTGTGTTCCGCACCTGCATCGTAGAGTACAAGATCTTCTGGAGGATTGGGTGATGATCGTGGGCCTGTGCTTCCTGCTGCTGTCGTGGAGTTCTTCCTGGGTGAGGTTCGGATTTCGCAACACGGTGTCGCGAGAATGGCACCCCCAATTCCCGCTTCCTTCTTGCTCGTGCGCATATCGACTCGGCAGCATACAGCCTGGGAATCTGCCTTGTGAAGGTCTACGCCCCAACCTCTCGCACTCCACGCCCCCTGCGCTCCCAACGAACGATGTACTGGCCGACCTCCGCCGCACGCGCGCTCACGGTGAATGGGGCGGGCTCGCCGACTCACCCGACCATTGCCATTGCGCGCTCGCGTTCCGGCGCCTACTGGGCAAGTCTCACCGCGGCCAGTCTGACGATCTGGTCGACGCGCCCCTGTCAGATCGTCGCGGCTGTTCATCGGACGCAGCTCAGCATAGACGAGTATGGCGCCAATACAGCCCTGAGCTTCAAATACGATGGGAGTGCAATTATCATAGAGGTGAGCTTCTCTCTACGTGTGCAATCAGCGGGGAGAGAATCACTGACGATGTCGTTGATGAATTCACAGACAGACGCGTCCTACATTCTCCTGTACGATATCATGTTCACGCCCGGCGCAAGCGGGAGCGGCTCTACCTCAAGCATTTACTCGTACACCCCCTCGTCCGGGGCGGGTACCAAGTCGGCCAAGAAGGAATCATATGCACCGACACCAACCGCGCTCAGGGGAGCATTTCAACCTGAAGCAGGAGAGCTCGTTGGCTCTAGCACTACGGGCGTAGGAGCCGAGCTCTCCAAGGTTGGTTTAGGGGGAAATGCGCCGAACGAGGTTGTGGAAATTTCGTTCCGGCTGGTTCTGCGAATTGACGCTGGTCTGAGCTGGTACGTCGTCTGACGCGCTTTGTCACGTATGTTATCATGAACTCTGCTGATTCTCCTCTCTACTACCTATTTCTTGCACAGCGCTTTGCCCACCGACTCGTACATGCTGGTTTCCACGCTGTCTCCACCAGCCATTCAAGCCATTCCGTGGCCTGGTCAAGAGAATGCGGCCGCTAAGACTACGGTCCAGAGCTCCCTTATAAGTGAAGGTGAGTCGGGCCTCCTTTGCGACATTGCATACCGGTTTCCGCTCGATTCAGGCCGTGCCCTAACTCACATTCCTTTCGCCTCCCAGAGCGAGTCATCTCTCTGGTACATTCACGTGCGATGAACACATACATCTGGATCACAGAGGATGGTAGAGCACACAGCGCTGGTCTCACTATGGATATCAAGGTACGCATTTGTCTAGCGGACTTCTACAGAATCGCTATCCGCTGACTGTGTTCAGCCATATATGCCTTCTCAGAGACCGACCTGGCGCGGAAAATGCTTCTATGGGACGCCCAATCGGTCTGAAAGCGAAAACTTAGTGCCGGCGTGCAAGGCGACGATCAATGCGCGCTTCAGCCTATTGACTGTTGGTCTGGAAGAGTAAGTACGCGCTTACTAACGGGCTGAAGATTCAAACAAGTTCGAATGAAGTTTTGATTGACATTGCACCCTCTCTTCCTCTCTCGTACTTCAGTGGCACCTTGCGCGTGTACACATACCGGTCTCCAACCAAGAAACCTCTCTTCTCTCACAGCCTTTCCATTCGTTCTTCATTACGAAGTACGGCCTCGTTCTTGAAGACAGGGAAGGTCACATCACTGGCATGGACGAGCGATGGTTATGCGCTCGCAGTCGGCTGGGAGCATGGTTGGGCTGTTTGGAGCACATATGGAAAACTCATGGCTAGCAGTTTCCGTGACGACTGGGCTTCAGCGTGAGTACTTCAGCGGTCCCAATCCTTTTCGAATTTGCCATCGAGATTTGACTGGTTATATCCTTCCATTAGGTCAAAACACTTCTCCGATGCCTTCATGTTCGGGGTCGATTCCCTCTTCTGGGGTCCATGTAATTCGGAGCTGTTCATCCTCAGCAGCTCAAAGTCGAAGGACGACAAACCAGTTGATGTCGATCGTCAGCTCTTCGCTTTGCTTTTGCAAGGTCCGCAGTCGCAGGACAACATTCTCCCGACAACACTCGGTATGCCTTTGTACAACTCGATGACGCTGTCCTGGTCTATCGCGGTTCGGATCAGCCAGATATGAGCATCATTAATCCAGAGTCTGATGTCTGGTCCCACATCAAGATCCCTCAAGCTTACCTCGCTCTCCACTGGCCAATTCGGTATGCGAGCATCAGCAACGATGGGCGCTTGATCGCTGTTGCTGGACGGCGGGGCCTGACGCACTACAGTGCCGTCAACGGTCGATGGAAACGATACCAACTGGCGTCGCAAGAAGCCGGCTTTTCTGTCCGGGGTGGGTTACAGTGGTATCAACACGTCTTGATCGCCGCTTGCGACGCTGGAGGCGAGAACCAACTTCGACTTTACTCCCGCGACCTGGATCTCGATAATTCGCAATTGCTGCATTTGGAGACACTACCTTCCCCGATTGTCCTCACCAGCCTGTTTGACAACAGCTTGCTCGTCTACACGGCGGACAACACCTTCTACCATTTCCTCATCGTCATAACCAAGGATGCCATCAAGCTTGAGTTGTGCGGGAGCATCACATTCGAAGGCGTCGTCGGCGAACCAAGTCGGGTGCGAGGCATGAGCTGGATGATCCCCAAGCAACAACAAGGTAAATCAGCGTTGACATGAAATGAAAAGCCGCCCTCAGCTGACAAAGTTTCGGGTTCCATCACAGTGTATGGGAATCCAGCAGATGATTTGATTGTTGCCACCGTCATTTCCTCATCGACGGTAAACTGGTCCTGCTACGACCCAGACAAGTGAGTACGATCGGAATAGTACGATCGGAACATACAAGGCACCTCGAACTCCCTTTCTGATGATCGTACCCTCCTAGACTTCTGGCGATGACTATGAAGAAGTAGCCTACGACATGCAAATATTGGCTGATCGGATCGAATACTACTGGACACACCTTCAAGGCATCGGCTCCTTGGAAAACTCTCTGTGGGGCTATGATGGGCATGGTATCAAGCTCTGGCTTGACGCTTTGACTATCGAACAAGTAGAGTCCACTGACGACGGGGAATCAGGAGGTCCTGCCGACCGGGATTCTGACTCGGTCAAGCCTGGCTTGGTGGAGGGCAGCGTCCCTCACGCTGAAGCTGATGAAGGAGACCGGGACTTCGAGTACAAGACCATCCAGGAGCGCGCATACATGCCGCTCGATTTCTACCCACTTTGTAAGTTTTCCGCGAGGAGATGATGGGCCCATCATGTAAATCTGGCTAACATTTTATCGACTTTGCGAATCAGGTGTGGCCATGGAGAAGGGAATCATCATCGGCATCGAGCCAGAGACCTCGGTGAAAAAGAACATGGACTTCACCATGTTCCGAAGCAGTACCAACGTGAGCTTGGATTGAATGGGATTGCGGATAGTTGCCACGGAAATACTGACATCTGCTCCACATCTACAGACCCATCTATTCCTGCAACACGTCTTGAGACACCATCTTCAGCTCGGTCAACTGGAAGAAGCCGTCAAGTTCGGCTGGCACTACGCCGGCCTGACATATTTTGCCCATGCACTCGAGATTCTACTTCACAGCGTTCTCGAGGACGAAGCTGACTACATCCAACAACGCGAAAGCCCACCTGCTCTCTGTGAAAGCGCCCAATCAAAATCACTCGGTGCCAGTGACACGACTCCTTCCTCTTCAACGAATGGCACACATTTCCAAGACGTGTCGTTCACATCAACAGCGTCATCGACAACTCGTCTACAAATCGACACGGATGTTTTTGATTCCGATGAGCCTCGTCTTCAAGTGCTTCCAAACGTCATCGCGTTTTTGCAGCAGTTCAGTCCGTATCTCTCCGTCGTCGTCGGCTGCGCGCGCAAGACCGAGGTAGCGCGGTGGAAGTACCTCTTCGCAGCGGCAGGAGAACCCAAGGAGCTCTTCGACCGCTGTCTCGAGCTCGACGAACTCAATGTGGCCGCGTCGTATCTGCTCGTGCTGCACACTCTGGAGCCTGCGGAGGAGAGCACTTTGTACAGCGCCAAGCTTCTGCAGCGGGCTATGGAGCGCTCCGATTGGAGGCTGTGCAGGGATCTCATGCGCTTCCTCAGCAGTGTAGATGAGGATGGACAAGCATTAGCCATGGCGGTTCAACAGGCGGGAATTCTTCAAGGCGTGGATTGGAGCAAGCGGGATCCGGACAAGGCGGCTGCTACGATACAAAAAGTCGGCACGGAGAGGACGGAGATCTTGCCAAAGGCTGGCACAAATGGTACGCAGGCCTCAAGAGGAGCCGGTGGTGCAACACTGTTTCCCTGGCGTCACACCGGTGGTGGGTTGGCGCTCTCTCTGGGTCAAGTCGGTCTTCGAGGAGGATCCAACTGGGGTCCGACCAGTCCGGCATCCCTCGCAACAAGCCCACCAGGGACCGAACGGTCAAGAAAGACATCGTTCGGGCTCCTCAGCCCTTCGGGAACGTTATCCAGTCCGGCACCAACTACTCCCGCGTCCGCATCTGGTTCTTTGACGCCGACGGGTAATAACGAGGAGCGTCGCAACGCGTCACCGCGCCGAGCGCCTTCTCCGAACCATCTTTCTCGGTTGGACGATGTAGAAGAAGAAGCGGGTGGCTAGGTTTTGGGACTTTTGATGGGGAACAATAATTCAATCAATCTGCTTCATGTGCAAAGTACAATCTTTCCTCAAAGCGAGTATGAGGCTGCCGTCTTGGCATTGGATTCCCATGAAAGACCTTCTGAGGAAAAGGAGGCGGCGCTGAAAGAGGACATGTCATCATGTCAAAACTTCGATATCGACATGCGCGCGCGAAGTGCCGGCCTTTCGCGCTATCCTCTATAGTATTGACCAGCTGCAAGTTGTATACTCCTGCTGTTGACTATTGACTTCTCCCTCTTAATTAGCGGGCGGTGCGGGACCGGTACGAACTATAAACTTCCCACGGCCACGTTCTTTCAAATTTCCAACACCCCCTGGCGGCCACTGTTCGCTCAGGACTCCGAGTATGTACAGTAGAACCTCGAAAAGTCGATCACTCTATTGAGCGATCACCTCGATCGCTGATCACTTTTGCCCTTCCCCCGAGCTCGGGCGTATAGGAAACCACTGTTACCTCGATCATTCGTTCACGATCACTTTTTTGGGGGTCTGATCGGCCCAACCAGGGAGCGCAACACGGTGTTGCGAGACTGTCAACACCGTGTCGCGAGGTCTTGATCTCGTCTCTGCTGAGGGTTTTGCCTCTCAAGACCCCAAAAACTCAGCCAAAATCTCGTCTTAAATGCTGGGGTGAATTGGGACATGAAAAACAAGGTTCCCTCAGCGGCTCAGCCGCACTGGCCTGAGCCTATGAGGGATTAATAAACCAGGGAAAATTGAAAATTAATCAAAACCTCCATGAGCCGTTCACCTCTCTATGCGATCACTCAGAGCCTTCCCCAAAAGTGATCGACTTTTCGAGGTTCTACTGTAGTTCCAACGCATGCAAGGAGGTCATGAGCAAATAACGGCAGAACGCTCAGGCTCAGTAAAAATGGCAATGGACTGATACAGGATGGTTAGAGCTCCATTTGGACTCTATCAGGATTGTTACGGGACGTTTACCGGGTGATCCAGTTACGGTCCAGATTTCACTGAGCCAACCTTTCCCGCTCTTTTTTCCATCCGCTTCTTGTCCTGGTGATTTTTCAGTTCCCGTTGGTTTTAAGTGTTTGCCCTGTTCTTCTCCGGTTTTCGTCGAGATTTCGTCCAGGATCCATCTGCTTTGACAGCCAAATTTCATCTCACTCCCTTCCGATTTCATCTCATTTCCTCTTGAAAAAATGCCAAAAATACATGTGCAGCTGCGCTGCGGGTCGAACCCGGGTTTCCAGAACTTTCAATGCGTGCGCCATGACCACCAAGCCATTGAAGGTTTTGAACACGGCAGAATTTTCGAAATACATTTTATAAAGGGTAAAGAGCGGAATCTTGTTCTCCTTCCACAGCGCCATCGCAACACGGCAAAGATCCACAAAGCCTCGCCATGCATTCACATTAGTATGCTGGAGCTACGCCCATACTCAGACGGGAAGGCATTTTCCTAGCGAAAGTGCTGTCCCTCACGGGGAAGACATCATTTTCAGCACATCCGCCAGCAAGGAAGCGCTGACCAGGATGGTGATGATGATGATGATCGATGGTCTTGATCGCGGTCACCTGGATCATTTTCTGGAGGCGCAGACGTTGTACATCTCGCGACTTAGCGTGAGCTGGCCTCGAGACTTTATAGTCTGAACTTGTAGCGTCTGACTGTAACTTGAATCACGTGTGCAACGCGGGCGATGCACGCGTTGAGTGCGTAAGCGTGAATACCCGTCGAGATCACCACCATCGTCCTCCTCAAGTGGTGCTCGAGCGACTACAGGCAGACGCTACAGTTCAGCACTGCCTTGCGTATCCTTTTCAGCAAGACCAGGTTTACAAGATGGCGGCACCACATGATGATCCAACCCTGTCGGAGGACGACAGTCTGCTTCAACAGCAAAGCGAGAAGGACAAGAAGTCCCGAAGACTCAAGTTGCTCTTCAGGAAGGCAGCCGATGAAGGCGAGCAAGATCAAGAAATTTCCGATGAGCTACAACAACATGCCCCGCAAGGGTCCTCCACGCGCGAACTTCCAGACACGCGTACTCATGGACCTGAAGCAAGCGGCTCAGGCGACCAAGCTGAACACGAAGAGGCCTCGGACGAAGATCAATCGAGGCAAGCAAGCATGTCTCCTGGTCGGCATGCCCACTTCACAGGTGATGCTCCCATTCCCTCTGGCAGCTCAATCCACCCAAGAGGCACTTCGGAGGTGTCGCGTGCGTCTGCGGAGCGTGGAACCAACATATCTGGATCTGGGGCTGCGGTGAGATTTCCCCTGCGTTGCGTTTCTTCATTGCGTTGTCTTGCGTGCGTTGTTGCTTATGCGTGCGTGCGTTTTTTCTCTGGTCTCTTCCTTGCGGATTAGAAGAAGGACTCTGCGGCGTTACTCTCGGAGAAAGCGCAAGGCAAGCGGCGCCGAATGGAGAGTGGAACAAGCACCCATATGCGGAAAGAAGCGCGCCTGGGTTCGACCAATCCCGACGACGTCCCGGTGGAACTTCTGAGCGATGATGCTGTCACAAGCATGACGGCAGCGGCCTTGAACACCTCGGGCAGGAAGGACGAGTTCGGCAGACCTATTGTTTCTGCGATCTCACCTGGCATGGTGCGAAGCATGGCAATACAAGACAAAGAGGTTCTGCTGCAGATCCTGCTGGACTCTATGCCGTCAGGAGCAGGCCAAAGCCGGCCTGTTGACGAGCTCCATCAAGCAGCGCCCACGCAAGTCCCGGTACAACGTGCTTCAACTTTGGAGAAACCTCCCACTCACCCCACACTCCCGGGACAAGACATGCGACGATCGGCCACCGAACCGGTGTCTCTCTCCGACCTCTCGTTCGTTCCTAGCCGCACCAGAGGCTCACACACAAGAATGCCTCACATCAGCGTCATCAACAAGATGGTGGCTGGACAATTCGTTCCTCTCTGGCACTTCACGGTCGAGGGAATCGCAGTTGGGTTCGAGAAAGGACAAGAAGCGAAGTCGCTGCTTGATAAGCTCGGAGTCGATCAAGAATTGCCCAACGTCAGGGTGCAAGATGCGGACCTCACCTATGGCGAAATGCATGCGGCCGTCGTCAACTGGTGCGCAGTCATGGAGCGAGTGGCTCAAGGTCGTCTCGAAGGCGTCAAGCAAAAACATATGCTCAACGATGCCTTAGCGTGGCGGCAAACTCTGGATGAATTGGTCCTCAAGGAAGTGGCAAGAAACACCCTCACATGGCCAATAATGGCTGCATACATTGCTCGGTTGCGAGAGGATTTCTTTGCGGACGCACCGGGTGAACGCCTTGACCCTCGGGAATGGGACACCAGTCTGTGGAACGAAATCATCCAGAAGAAACAGACGCAGCTTACCATCCCACGACCCTCTCAGGAGCAAGGTTCTAGTCGCGGCCATCAAGCAGAGCGTCGTAGCAGCGAGCGTAGCAGCGACCGAGGTGGCGACCGAGGCCGAAAGGCTAGCAAGCCCTTTCAGAAGGGCCCCGCGGGAAAGGGTGGTTCCGCGAGGGCCATCTGCATCGTGTGTGGTAGATCACGTCAAGACTACGACCACGACTTCACCTTCTGCTCAAGAGCTCCGGAAGGACGCAAAGCTCATGCAAAGAGAGTCGGCAACAAAGGTGCTCTCATCAGGATCGCGGATGGAGCCGCCATGTGTATCAACTACAACCTCAACGACTACTGCGGGCGAAACAACTGCAACCTCCACGAATGCTCAATCTGTGGGGCTCCCAATCATGGAGCAACGGCTTGCCGATACGCCGCCGGAGGCGGTGGTAACTCAGGAGGTGGTGCCGGCGGTGGGGAAGGTTCGCATTGAACCACCCACCAACCGTCCACTAAGTGCGGAAGGGTTTGAGCTGGCCCTTAAACAGCTCAACTTGCTGCACGCGTATGGCGAGGTGATCGAAGGCATGCGGTCGGGATTCAACTTTGGCATCCCCATCATCAGAACGACGGTGACTCCCTCGAATCACCTGTCAGCTCGGTCACAACCAGACGCGGTCGCGAAAGTAACAGAGAAGGAGACCACCAAAGGGCGTTGGATTGGTCCTTTCAGTAGAGCGGAAGTCGAACAAGCAATTGGGCCTTTCCAGACCTCACCTTTGGGCATCATCCCGAAGGCGAATGGCGATGTGCGGCTGGTACAGGACTTTTCGTGGCCTAGGGACGGCCCATATGCGAGTGTAAATGCATTCATCGAGTCAGATGAATTCATTACCGCATGGGATGGCGTGCGAGCGGTGATGGACTCGATGCTACAGCTGAACCCCGGCGTCGACGCAGCGTCGATGGACGGGAAAGACGCGTTCAGAACCTGTCTAGCTAGCCCTTCACAGTGGCCGGCTCTAGTGGTTCAAACCGAAGAAGGCGTGTACTACATCGACATGTTCTTACCTTTCGGGCTGATATCAGCAACGGGTGTTTGGGGTCTGGTGGCAGATGCTACGCGAGCGATCATTATGCAACGATTGCAGGGAAGAGTTGTCATCCTCAAATGGATAGACGATTTCTTGATTGTGCGAACAGACCCAACAGTCACGCTGGACGACATCAGAGCGGCATCGGCGGACCTCAACTTCGCATGGAACGAAGCGAAGACAACGGACTTTGCACCCCGCCCTATCTACATTGGCTGGGAGTGGAGGATCAAGGAGCGCAAGATTGTCCTCCCGCGGGCGAAGGCGGAGGCGTACCGCGAACGAGCAGCAGCTTTTCAGTTTTCCACACCTCAATCGCTGGAAGCAACTCAGACCCTCCTTGGCTCACTCCAACATGTTGCGTTCGTCGCACGCGACCTCTCACCGTACCTAGTCGAGTTGGCGAGATTTACCACGACTTTCCCAGAGGACGAGCCGTACATGAAGCTTCATGTCCCTGAGACGTTGCGTAGTGACATGACTCAGTGGGTACGAGCATTAGCAGAAACTCCCTTCATTCGCTCTTTTGCTTTGCCGGAGAAGGTCTTCGGACCGGAGGTCTGGGTGGATGCCAGCACAGAGTGGGGTGTCGGCATCGTGGTAGGAGATCAGTGGTCTGCGTGGAAGTGGCTTCCTGGTTGGCAGACAGATGGTCGTCATATTGGCTGGGCGGAAGCGGCTGCGCTGGAGTTGGGTCTGTTAGCAGCCCTTGCGTGTGGGGCATCGCGTTCTTTGGTCCGCTTTTGGTCTGACAACCACGGTGTCATTGGCGCATACAAGAGGGGACGTAGCTATGGCAAGCAAGCGAACACGATCCTCAAGCGCGTGCTGCAGGTGGAGAAGCAAGAGATGGTCAGACTGGACCTCAAGTACATCGAATCGGCGAACAACCCGGCGGATGCTCCCTCCAGAGGAGAAGTCCTTCCCGGTCCGCGACTGCCGCGTTTTAAAATCCCCCCCTCCTCCAACATTTCCTCCAAGAAGTTCCAGCGTCGGCATCACAATGAGGCTGGTGCTCACCAGCGATGATGCGTTCCGAACCACTCCTGTCGATCGTGGCCTGGGGGGTCCATAGCGGTCAGCAAGAGAGACGAAACGATGTTCATCCCGACCCCGGGCTCTGTCCTAGACACCCCGATGGAACTTGCGCTCAGGCGTTTTATGTTTCCCAACATACCCACGACAGATCGACTACTCTCCTGGCGTCCGGGCGTGCATCTCACTTTCTCACTGCAAACGAGCTCAGGTTCCCATCTCCCCAACTCCAAAACACATCAAGCGTACATATTCAAAGCGTTGCGTTCCTCGGTCGAAGCCAACACCATCCAAAATTATGGCTCAGCAATTGGCGTTTTCATCTCTTTCGCTTTCGACAATGGGCTGTCGGCTCGTGAGATCTTTCCGATCTCAGAAGGGTTGCTGTTGGCTTTCGTTGGGAGCTGCTGCGGGTCCCGGGCGCTGGGCACTGTCAAGAACTACCTGTCGGCGTTGTCCTGCTGGCATCGGATGTGGGGGCAACCGTGGCCAATCTGGCCGATGGTCACACAAGCGTTAAAGGGTGTTGCCAAGTCGGCTCCGGCGAAGAAACCCCTCCGCTCCCCAATTGACACGGTCGATCTTCTGGCGGTCCGAGCGTTCCTGGATCCAACAGTTAATCCTTTGCACGCAGCAGTCTGGGCGTGCACTCTCGTTTCTTTCTTTGGCGTCTGCCGTCTCTCTGAGACAACTTCCCCATCAGCTAAATTCGTCGACCCATCGCGGCATGTGACGAGGGACAAGGTCGGGCCTCTGCGTACGGTGAATGGCGTCAAGGCGCTAGAGATTCGTCTTCCGAGGACTAAGACGACTCTGGTGGATGGAGCGACGAAGGTCATCTCCGAGGTCGACGGCCTTTTGGACCCGGTACATGCTGTGCGATGGCATCTCAGCTTCAACACGCTGCCCTCCCTTTCCCCATCCACAACAACTCTCTTCTCCTACAAAGTACGGGCGGGCCATGGTTGGAGGTTGGTCCCGTTGACCAAGAAGCTTTTCCTCGACACTTTTTCGACAGCTTTGCGTGCGGCGGGTCGTCCCACCTTCCCGGGCCACTCCTTCAGGATCGGTGGTGCATCCTTCTACTGGCACCGGGGAGCGACTGAGGCAGAGATTAAACTCCTTGGAGGGTGGAGTTCGAACTCGTTCAAGGTCTATCTGCGGGACCCCCTTCGTGGCATTGCGCCGGTTCAACAGCGGCTTCTGCGTTCATAACCCCTTTTCTTTGCGTTGCGTTGCATTGTTCCCCTGTTCTTCTTTCAAACTGCGAACTGCGAGTATCGTTTGTACGGCATGAGTTTGTGCTGAGGCGCAGCAATGGCCCGGCTAGACATCGGACCTTTACTGGCCCAGGCGAGGCAGGCATTGTCCTACGTGGGTTGATGCTCTCAGGCGTTTCCCGCCAGCGCTCCCTCTTCTGCGAAGAGATCACTTCCTTCGGACAATAATGCTGGGAGGCGGGAACGCCTGCTCGCGTTAGCCACTGGGTTTAGTAACAAGGGTCTCAGTCTACGTCTGGCCGGCCAGGCCTACCTGGCCTTTACTCATGCGCATTCCTCCTAGGAATTCGCGAGAGTTCTAGCGTAAGTCTCGAGGTTGTACATCTCGCGACTTAGCGTGAGCTGGCCTCGAGACTTTATAGTCTGAACTTGTAGCGTCTGACTGTAACTTGAATCACGTGTGCAACGCGGGCGATGCACGCGTTGAGTGCGTAAGCGTGAATACCCGTCGAGATCACCACCATCGTCCTCCTCAAGTGGTGCTCGAGCGACTACAGGCAGACGCTACAGTTCAGCACTGCCTTGCGTATCCTTTTCAGCACCCACCCTACCCTCCCTAAGTGTTGCGTTGAGGGTCTCTTTATAGGGTTTTTTTTTTCTGGTTCGCTGGTCAGTGAAGTAGTAGAGAGTCCCACCCAACCTTCCCCTAACGCCTGCTCGCGTTAGCCACTGGGTTTAGTAACAAGGGTCTCAGTCTACGTCTGGCCGGCCAGGCCTACCTGGCCTTTACTCATGCGCATTCCTCCTAGGAATTCGCGAGAGTTCTAGCGTAAGTCTCGAGGATGACCGCTCAGGGCTGGGTCAGTTTGAAGTTAAGTCACAGCCGATCGGTGTCTATATAGAGACTCGGATTTCCTGCTCGCTCAGAATCCTTTTTGTGCCGCCGATTTTCAGGAGGATCGTCTCACCTTCAAAACTTCCTGCTGCTAACGTCTCCCTCCCTTTGTCCTCCTTCATGTAGCCTTAACGATTCCGACTAACATCCCAACAGTAGTCAATAATCAACACCTCACGCCTCACGTCTCACAAGTCAGGGCCAGTCGGTTGAACTTGGACTGGGACTACTACTACTCTGAGCGAGGCACGCGGGCACGGTGAGTGACCGGTGACCAGGCATAGCTAGCTCGCACCTGTCAGACAAAAAAACCTTGGACTGACTATCACTCCATTGCAGCGACCAGTCTACCGCTCAGGCCGCCGCTGGCATTCGCTCTTCATGTTTATTTATACTTCATGCTTCATGACATACGAAGACGATGTGCACGGTCGATCGTACGAGAGCTCACGTAGCAACCATTCCCCGAGTTACAGCAACAGCGGCGAGAGTGGCTAGGTCGTTGGTCCACCGGAAGGCCGATGGTATTCACCTCATGGCACCCATGCATGTCCTTCCCTCCAACTGGAGCTTCCTACACAATACCGCCTGCACAAGCCAAGAGGAGCCAACCTCTCCATCGTACCGGATCGGCCAATAATGCGACTCCGCTCTTCACTACTGCTTTGGATTCTGCAGATCGCAGTGCTGGTAACGTCTACTGAGGTGCCTCATGCAGTTGAACCATGATTCTCTCCCTCAGGGTTTGACGATCAAGGTTCCGTGAATACGTCGCCGGCAGGTACACTGCAGTGTTGATGAATATCTACCGCCTCTCCTGTTGAGACTTGTCAGACATACTGTTGCCGTACGTCTGCAGTTAGCTCTGACCTGTCATCTACGGCTGTTTCTCCTCTGCCAGGGCTCGAAACCTTTCCCTCTCTCCCATCACCACTTCCTCCATCCGGTTCTGAACCTTCTTCGTTCTTCCCTACTACCTCCATCCTCTCTTCCTACCTTCCATCAGGCAGAGGCGAATCCGTACACGAACACCTTACGGACGTCAGAAACAAACCCCAAGAGCTATACACCCATAGCAAGGGCTCTTCTCCTTTCTGTCTCGTCTCTTCTTCTTTCACTTCTACAGCCCGGTCGACCCAGGCACATTAGCCGCCACTCCCTCCCGAATCCGGATACGGACTCACAATCGAAGGTTTCTCCACCTTCTTCCATCTGAGCCTTGCACCGCGAAGAGCTGGCCTTTTCGGGTGCAGACGAGCATCCGACTCTTTCCACCTTTCACTCCTTTTTCCCGTTTCTCTACTGCCCCATACCTCATTCCTTTTTCTTCCTTCCAAACACCTTTCAGCGCTTTCTGACGGACGGAGAGCGGAGCGCAACATTTGGCCTAAACATCGCCGAGTCCCAACACTCGACACAACGATGCAGCGAATGGCGCCCTTTCTCGCTACCCTGGTATATATGCTACTCTTGAGCGGCTCTGCTCTTGAGGCCACAGCAGCACCAGTAGCAACATCATTATCATCCCCATCAGCGATCCGACGTCAACAGCAACAACAGCAAAGACAACAACGGCGGAATGGCGTCCATCGATCAAGACCAGTATCGCTAGGGAGCGTACATGGTGTATCACGGAGGAGAGCCCTTCAAGCAGATGATGATTCCGACATCGGTAGCTATAGCAGTGGCAGTGGCTCCAACATCGATGGGATAAGAAGCCAGATGGACATGGGCTTGGACGACAGTGATGGAAGTGGCTCCGGATCGAGCATATCTGGGAGCAGTGGCTCCGGGCGAGCCTCCCCAGAGATGTCACATGGTGGATCCATTCCGAAGACATTTCTATACTACACCAAGTCCGCCCCGGTCCAGGCGGAAGATCGGCCAGTAAGTCGGCCACACTTACTGAAACAGAGCAATCGAACCTCTGCGGCCAACAAGACCACAAAGGTAAGTTTGCCACCACCTACCCAGTACTCGTCATAGCTTGACACTTACACAGGGTTTGCTCACCTATATCGTCTTCTCTGGCTATCAAAGGTGGCTCACGTGCTCCAGCTTGTGGAAGTACCAATTCAAGAGAGCACAGGCGTGGGCAAGTTGCTGAACCAGTTCAAAACGGTACCAGCGCTACAAACACTGGTCAAGCCACATCAGTTCGACGATGAGGACCCGCCTCCGGAAGACCCGCCAGCGGAGGACCCACCGCCACCCACTCCTCCACCACCACCACCCGCTCCGGCCCGTTTCGACGACGGGTTCTACCACCCTGGATACAAGACGATCGCTGAAGCTCAAGCAGCGGCAGCGGCTGGCATCCCACCGCCATTCGACGATGGTCTCTACCACCCAGGCTTCAAGACCTGGCAAGAAGCGGCGGCGGCGGCTCATCCTCCACCACCACCGCCACCAGCAGACCCTCCGGCTGATGACCCCCAGCCGACGAGCGGAGACGACGAAGTTTACAAGCGCACGCTCAAATGAGCGAGATTCAACGGCAAAGAGTCGACAGAAGAATCAGCAGACGGATGGAGGTCATTGTCGGTCAAATTGAGGCCAACTGAATGTCCATCAAACATCGAGATGGAGTCGTCGTCGACGGCATGTAGGAGAAGATTTCTCGTCACATACAAAAGCGACCTTCTCGCTCTGCAAACGTCACCGACGCTCTTGGACGGGAAGCAGAGCACACAGACATCCCTGCTCTTTCCCGGCCGTTCACTCGTCCGGTCTTCATCCAGCAAGACCCACAAGACAGCCCGTACCTTAACGCTCTTCCAAAACTCCGGCCTTTTCCAAAGCTGAATCTGCTTCGTTTGGCGTCATCTTCCCTTGCTGGGTTCTCCGCATGTCACCGGTCTTCTTTCCCTCCCCTCGGTTCGCAACTAATAGACCGTACGGCAGGAAAGGGGGTGGAAAATGGAAGGGAAAACAGGGGAAATGTGGCCTCACGCTCAGCCTATCCGAATCACCACCGCAGCGCCCGCCCACGAGAGCGCCGACTCGACGCCGTCCATACGATCAATCCGCCTCACCACCGCCCGCTGTCCGACCTTGGACCACTCCCCCACATCCTGCTGCTACCTTTCCCCCACTCTCCCACCCCTCCTCGACTCCAAAATCCAAACATCAAACACTAAGCGGCTTCCTACAAATTGCCACAGCCTCTGCACTCTATTCCGTTCTGCTCTCTTCGCTCTCTTTGTTTCCGGCCCCCATCCCTCTCCCCCTTTAATACAAACACCCCTTTTCCCCCTTTCCACCGACCTTCTCAAGGCATACACATTTCTCGCAAGCAAAGCGAAGGTAGTGAGTGATATGTATGTAAGAAAAAGGTTGCATTGTGAAGAAGGGACCCGTGAAAAGCCCCCCAGGCCGAGCCTCCCCGAAGTATAATCAGATATTCAAGAGACTTAAAGGTAATGTAAGGCGAGGTAACAAAGGCGGGTGAAGGGTGGGTTCGAACATGAAAGAGTAGTACAACAACAAAAGCAGGGAATCGAGGGTTCTTGAATGGGTGTAAACGGGTTTTTTGGTATGGGTCTGAGTTGGGTTGGGAAGGGAAGGGACGAAGGATCAAGTTGGGGTCTTGATGGCTTTCGTCAGGCGGGGAGCCAAGAACGCAAGGTCGGGAGAAAAGTATGAGGACACATCGGGAAAAGGACGGGGGAAACTGGGGGTCTTGGTGCGAGAGAAGCTTGCTGTTTGGAGGTACCGAGGAGAAATTGTGTGTTTGTGTTTTGGTGAATTGATGTAGAGTGGTGGCGGCGCTAGGAGGTATATCAAGGACGGTATTCCTGTTCGTGTTGTGCTGGAGAGGTTGCTTGGGTTTGTTATAATTCTCTGCCGTTCCCGCCACTCGTCCATCGTCCGATCCGTGTTTTTCGGGGGGAAAGAAGGGGGAGGAACAGTCCTTGGGAATGATGATTAGTGTTTTTTTGTGTGGTGGCGATTGATGCAGAGCGTAGGCGGGTTCGTTATATGGGTGTCCAAGAGCGAAAATCGAAGTCGTCCAGGAACAAAGGCCTGGTGCGAGGCTGAGTGGTGAGAGAGAAAGGTCCATTCTGGTATGTTTGCTAGCAAAGTTCCAGTCGAGTCGCAGCTACCGATGCGTCGTAGCTAGAGAGGGCCCCTCATCGCCGAATCTCTTGTTGAAACGTGATCCGATTTCCATCAGCGTCCTGCACCGAGAACTCCCTCGTGCCCCAAGGCTTATTCTCAACACGCCCCAAAATCCTCCCCATCCGACCCCTCTTCCGGTCCTCATCCACATCCGGGAAATAGCTCTCCATCGCAGCCCACTGCAGGGCCGAGTCCCAACTTGCCTGTGAAGCTTGGACGCGACCTAGACACTCGTGGAAGAGAGCATCTACGGAGGCTACGTTGACCCATGTGCTCGTTGGGTGCAATTTTTCGCGGAGAGGTTCAAAGGTGCCGGAGAGGTCTCGTCGGATATTACGGTGACCGGGTTTTCCTGGATTGGGAGCTTCGGAACCGGGTGGGAGGAGAGGGGGTATGCGGAGATAGATGGTAACGTCTCCTCGGCGAAGTTTGGCGTATGAAATATCAGGTTTGCCGATCACAGCGAAGCCGAGAATAGTCTTGTAGAAGGGCAGCATCGAGGCAATACTGTCGAAAAAGAAGGAATGTCAGAATACCATCAGATAAGGCGCATATAACCACCAGAGATAAGACACTCACTCATTTACAAAAAGACAGGGGATTGCTGCCAAGAACGCAGTGCTGGAGCCGAGAGCCTTGTGGGTGGTAATGGGTGCTCGATATGGATGCCGAGGTGTGGGTGGGTGTTCCTCCTCATCGACATCATCGTCCTCCCATGCCCAAGGCAAAGGAGACTCTTGCTCGGTCGACTCTAGAAGAATCCTGCCGCCACACTGATGTTGCCCTTTGGCTGTCTGTCGGAGCGAGCGTCCTCGCGTCACACCCTCCTGTTGTTGTTGGCGACCTTTTCCTCCTCCAGCAGCCGGGGGTAGGGTTTGGCCGGGTGTGACAGGATGCAATCCCTTGGTTGGACCTACAAATGGCGATTTGGAGCTCGGTACGGATGTGCTAGGTGAGATAGAGACTCCTGCGCCAAACTCGCCCGTTGTTGAGCCTTCGTCGTCAGAGGTGGAGCCTGTGCTGGAAGATCCACCATCGCTGCGCATGGCTAAGGACGTCGCCACTTCTGTCGCTTCGGCCAGGTCGCTCTGTATGGTGGAGGTTTCTTCGAGCGCTGCTGCTGCTGCCTCTGCCTCTGCCTCCGCTTCTGCTGCTGCCTCTGCTGCCGCATTTTCTTCCGCTAGTTCTGCCAATTTCTGGTTGGCTGATGCGGCCCCGCACGTGCATGCGATAGGTTCTAGCTCATGATCCTGCTCATCATGAGCGTCACAGACGTCGTCGAGTGCAGCGGAGCATGCTATGGTGGGAAGCCAGCGACTTGATCCTGCTGTGGCGAGGGGTGGGGTAGGCCATGGTAGGGCCGGTGCGATGCTGGAGGCGATGTTTTGACCCTCTGGCAGACGCATGTTGTTGGAACGTGGCAGATAGTGAGCGTCTGATCCGATGAACGTGCGTGCTGCTTCGACATGGGCCGAGAACAAGATGCGGTCGCGGTCGCTGTGGACCAGTGGACCGAGGTTGGGACGTTGCTTTGTCATTGGTATATGTGTGTGCGTGTGTGTGGTGTGTGGCAGTAGAGTGGTGAGGGTGTGCTTTTGTTTGGCTGGATTGAATGCGCAGCGCGTCGTTGTTGGGGGCGGACTTGACCTTGTGGATGGGGCGGGGGCGTTGCCTTCTTCCTTATGGCAAGTGCGAGAGGGATGCCAGGCAGAATGTGTTTGGTAACCAAGGTGAGTGGCGAGATGGATGAGTAGAAGGTGGTGGTGCGCAAGGCGAAGGTGAGTGGGGCGAGATTGCTTAATTCCTGCTTAAGCTTGGCCCCAACCATTTCATCTTTAGACCGAACTTTAGATAACGCAACTTTAACAGTCATAAGTAAGTTTATCTCCGCGATAATTAAGCGACTTAACTTAAGCGCAGCCCAACCACTACAACACCCAGCACCTTGTTTTACAGATCTTCGCTGGTCTCCCGTCTGCTGAGCGACTGGGCACGGCCCGTTAAGATCTGGAGTCACAGCACGTTCGCAGTGCGGACTGCCATATGACCGACATACATCTTACCGTCTGACGCGGTCTGATAGTGACGTGCAAACCTCAGCTCAGGCCTCAGCTCAGCCAGGTACACCCAGCAAATAATATGTTCACACTTCACAGCCGTGACACCAACGGAACCTCGGTACCTTCGCAGAGGGTCTCAGGTAGACTTCGAACGGATTTTGGTTGTGGGGCGGGACAGATGCCTAATTGGAAAACGGGCCAGAATCTGGCCGGGTCAGAAGCCAGAATCTGTCCTTTTTAGGTCACGTGGCTTTCACTATGAGTATGCTGTCCTTTCCTCTCGACAGCAACACAACCAGTCGCTCCGACAAGGAGGTCAAAACATGCCAAAACACCCCTACCTCCTCCTTCTCTGCCTTACCCTGCCTTGAGTGTATCCACAACCACCATATCGATTCATATCAAAGGTAGGATCTGAGCCATAAGGATGTGTTCAGAGTCATTCTGTGTGATTTTGGGCGTGATGGGACCTGCTTCTGGACTTCAGCTGGCCTCGAAAGCTGATCTACACTCCCTCCTCCTCCTCTTGCCTTACCTGCTTACCTACATTGCAGCTCTGAATCATATTTGCCTCAGTACTGACTTTACTTTTCCAATATAATGTCTCTTCCTAGATATACTGACGCAAACTTGACGTGTTCTGGATCATTTTTGACCTCTCTGTGCGCCGACAAAGATTATACAGCCGTCACCTCTGTTGACACTCTCCTTCTCATTTGCTTCTGCAGCTCCCTAACCCTCACCCTTTCTCCATTTTTTCATCCTTTCCCACATAGAAAATGTGCTGACCGTTCTAATGAAATACTCATCATCTCAATCCGCTGCAAATTGAACGTTCTGCTCGCTGTCAAAGCTGATCTTTGAACTCCTTTTTCTGTAGCCTCTGTTTGCTTTTGATCTCGTATTCCATCAGAACAGAAGATACGGCTCTGAAACTTTTCAGGGAGAGGCACTTCATACGTTTGCACCAATACCCCTCGTTTCCTCGTGCGCTTTCAGCCTCGGCACGGTTCCACGACCCGACATGGACCCCGTCAGGTAAGCGTTCTCGAGCCCGGGCTTGTTCAGGTTCTTCTTCGCTGACGGCAGTATAAGTCTCTCTCAAATAGGAATTTCTTGGTTTAGGAGTACTCTTCAAAACTTATACACATTTTTCCAGGTCTCTCCGGTCCCCATGTACATCTCAGCATATGCCATTTCTGTTAGGAGGTTATCGAACTTGTTTTGATTCTAGTTTCGCTGACCCCGCCCCATTTTCTGATTCGATGCTCGTTATGAAAGGCTCTATACACTCGCACTTATCATAGCTTTCGATCGATACCATTTTTGTGTTGAGGTTTGGGGTGCTGAAAAGTGAGGTGTACTCGATGTACAGAAAAGTGTCTAGACATCCATATGAGCTGTACATCGCGGATTTGCATGAAAATCGTGAACTACCGAAATCACCACACAACCATACATAAAATCACATAAGATAAAAATGGTATCCACCTTTCCGTATTGATGTAGGGACCCTAACTGCGAAGTTTGATGTGGTTCTGAGCAGAATTGACTGCGCCAGGGTAGGAAAACAGGTTCTCAGTGTTAACTGATTCCTTCTGTACACATTCCACATCCAACACTGACGGCCATTACTTCGCAGGAACTGAAGATGAAGTCACAAAAGCTTACCAGAATGCTCCTACTTCCTGCAGCTACAGATAGAGCCATCTTTTCAATCTTTCTGATATGAAAGGTTTGTCGCTGCTCACATTGCAAACCTAAGTAAGGTGATGGATGAGGTCAATCCCTGATAGTATTACTTCCCTGTAGAGCATCACATGGGCCAGAAACGCCCGCAAAGTATACCAAAGTCTACCTATACATCAGTAGAAATACTGCTACAGTTTTCGCCATGTTTGAATCAGCGGTTGAGGTGATGTAGAGAATATAGATGCCCAGGAATTACAGCAAGATGCGAAATGTTTGACACGAGGTCAAAATTTTCTGGGTGAGAAAAAGCCTCCGAGCGCTGGGAGTATTTTGAAACCAAAAATTGTCATTCCACTCACTCACTCACACTGCACACACTCTCACACGCAAGACCGAAGCCCTCTCCCAGCAAGGACAAGGCACAGAGACGACAAGCTATGGCCCGAAAAACAGCAAAGAAGTTGACTGCTATTCTCCTGAACGAGCTGTGAGTATAGTAGAGGGGGGAAAGCTGGGTGAAGAAAGAGAACGATGAGCGATGAGCGATGAGCGATGAGCGATGAGCGCTGAAGCGCTGAAGCCTGTGAAGGTCTGAAGAAAAGAGAAGGTCAACCCAGTTGGAAATCCGGTCTCTTACCACTGTGGAGTGGTCTTCATCCGTAGTCTCATGGTCTGTCGAGCACCTCTTCTTCCCTCTTCAGCTGCTTCTCAGCTTCACCTTTCCTCTGTTCTACCACATCGCATTCCGCTGTCTTCAGTCTCTCTAAGTACAATCTACACTCTATCCAGCAAGCGTGTCGCGCATCATTTGGCACGCGTCGCGGTGTGATTCCAAGCTCGCTGTTGTCATTGACGCCGAGCGCGTCCCTTGCTTGTTGCTTGTCAAGCTTGATGGATACGCCCAGGCCTTTGTAGTGTTGAGTGGGTGCAGTGGCATTTTGAGTCCAAAATTGTATTTTCAAATGTGTGGAAACGAAAATTTTATCTCGTTTCAAACATTTCGCATCTTGCTGTAGCAAGAACAGCAGGCTTCGTCTGATCTCTGCAGTCATCGAACACCGTCAGAGCATCTCTACAAAACTTTCCCGTAGTGCAAAGTGACAGTACAGGCATATCCTCCATGAGTTTCGGTATTTATTACCTAGTATACTGATGTTGAATGGAAGTGAAGGAAGGGAGCCGGCAAATGTATTGTTACCGTCAAATAATGGTATCTAGTCTCTACAAGCCTTGAAAAGCATCTACGGAGCTCTGAAAGCACTCCCGTTGCGCTGAAGGGCGTCATTGGCAAGCTCTCCAGAGGTAAGAGGGTGTCTTATTAAGTATGCCGATGCTCACCGCAGCAAAGGATATATGCGGACCTGTGGGAGGGAGGGGCCTTCTCTTCTGAGCTTTCCGTCTCCTGAGAGACTGAGCGCCCTTAATCATCTGGATCCCGCGCAGCCTGCTCTATCGATACCTCTCCTATCATCCTGTCCATTCCTTTGCTCAACTTGTATATGATTGCATCGAGCTGGAAGCATTCCAGCAGGAGGGTAGAAGCTGGATACCATGATTTCGAGCTGCTAAGCGCTGTATGGCTAGGATCGGGTTGATGAGTGCACTTCTTATTGAAGGACAGATTCTGGCTTCTGACCCGGCCAGATTCTGGCCCGTTTTCCAATTAGGCTTCTGTCCCGTTCTACGACCAAAATACAAGCGGCTACTGTCCCGGGTTGGAACCATCATCAGTTTGTTTGTTATGAAGTCCCGGCGGCCGGAACTCTTCCGAAACAATTGCTTTTCCCTGGCTTTTCCCTTCGGCCGAGGTCTTCATCCGGACTTTTGCATTTAGATCTGACCTCTCTGTCATTGATGCGTTGATGACTTGAGCCTTCCCTACATACACCGCCAAGTAGCTCTGACGTCCATCTCGCTCCGCCTCCATTATTCAAGTCCCTGCCTCCGTACGCCCGATATTCCAGACGTCTCCCACCAGATGAAGGATCAGAGCTCCTCACCAGCACGAACCTCCAAGCTCCGACGCGTGACGCCCTGTCCATTGCTGACAGTCGCATACCGCGTGCACATGCTGCTCGAGCCAGCAGGCTGGGCAGGCGGCGTCGGTTTCTGTTCGAAGAGATGGGAAAGCTGTCAGAGGGGAAGAAGCTTGTGGGAGACGAGAGCGGCCTGAAGACATACCACGCCCTGGTACCAAGTCGAAACGCTGCCGTTCTTCTTGGTGTAGACACCCGGGTAGTGGCCTTCCGTCTGGGCACAAGAAGAAACGAGGGGTCAGAGGTTAGATGCAACATCTACATCGAAAAAGTGCTACAGTGCTACTCACGCCGACACAGTCCTCGAATGTGCCATCATCGTAGTTGGCGGGCTCGTTCCAAGTGGATCCTTGCAGATCTGGAAAGTTCAAAGTCGCAGAAGGTCAGAATGGTAGCAGCTTTCTCCCCTCTCTTATTATGGCTGAAGTACCGTAGATGTGTGGGCAGTATCTGAATAGAGAGAAAGAGATCAAAGAACTTCAGAATGGTAGTGCAGCGAAGATGAAGGACAGGCAGACTCTACTCACTGCTTAGCATGAGGTCCAACACAAGCACGAATCGAGTATTCCGTCGCCGAGATAAACTGGTTCCACTCGTAGATACGCTGCATCTTGCCAGTGCCGCCTGAGAAACTGTCCGTATACACCAGGCCACCGACGGGGTTACCGGCTCCCGTGGCCCCATGAGGATCTTTGGATGAATATCAATAGCCAACGTGTGAGCAGAATCCACCCTTGAGGCACAAAGTGCAGGGAGGGAAAGAAACATACCCAGTTCACCTCCTTCGTCGCCGCTACGGATGTTCATACGTGTGAAGCGACCGTGGCCCGTAACTTGCACAAATGAGGGTGTCCGAAGGAAATGCACACCCTTCAGCGTGCCGTCCGGGATCAGACGCGTGCCATAACCAGGCATGGTACACCACCTGTTCTCGGAAAGGGGTTTCAGTCCACGTCTCGTTCGCTCAATTACTTGACGAAGCCAGAGGTATCAAGCTGAACTCACGAAACAACATTGGCTTCCTCATTGCCAATCTCCGAATTCGGGTTCGCCGGTGCCCAGAGACAGAACTGGCTTGCCGAGCGCAGGTAGACGTTCTGGCATAGCGCAGTCTGATTGTAAGGACCATAACGGGTCACACAGTCATTGTACCCGGTCTGGTCGTGCTTTTCTAGAGAAAGAGAAGAGCAAAAGGTCAGTTCAGAGGTTGGTGCCGCCAGTTCTCTTGTGCTGTTGTGTTGAAAGACTTACCGTCAGTTTTGGCGGGCAGGTTGGTCCGTCGTCGTAGAGTGCAAGGGAACCAGGCACCAGAGCGCCCAGAGAAAGGGCCACAAGAGCAAAGCTGTCGAGGAATCGCATTTTGGGGAAATCTAGGAGTTGGAGGGAGGAAGAGGTAGGGAGACTGGGAGGGGGAAGGGTATAGAAGGAAAGGAAGAGGGGGGAGGGGTATAGGCGATGGGGCCGGAACGTGGGAGATACGTATGAGAAGGGGAGAAAAAGAAAGGGAGAGGCAAGTGACTGTTCAGCTTCTCTTAAACGCTCTGAAGCTACCTACCTTCAGCCCGCATCTTCAGCGGACCGCTAGCATGCTGGGTGTCATCCGCCTGGCACCGAGCTCAAGCGCTCAAGGCTAGATATCGTGGTGCGAAGCAAAACGGTCACAAAGCTGCGTGAAACATCGCGAGTGCCATCACTGAACCAATCGTTCCTTCAGCTAGCATGGCTGCCCAACGAATTACGGCAAAGTCTGCGCGTATGCTGAGAGTTGGTCTTTTGAGCGATAGGTCGTGGTTCGTGTGACGGTCCAAGGAGAGGAGCTGACCTCGACCGTTCCGTTTTAGTTCACTTTTGGGAAAGAACAGTTCGATACCTGCCTGAAGCTTCAACGCTTCAACTGCCAAAAGGAACTCCCGGACAGGAGTTGTGCTGCTAAGCGTGGGAAGGTATCAGTCAGTGGGGTGCTGAACGCTGTTGACCTCTGGGAAGCAAGGATGTTGGTGGTTGACAAGACTGGTGAGAAGAAGGAAAGGAAAGGAGGTGGGCCAGCACTGATCTTGCCGCCCAGAGCCCGTCGAAGAGGTTGGATGAGCCGAGCCAACCCAAGGCAAAGACAGCGTTGCCCAGAAGAGAATGAAGAGAATGTGACAGGACCATCGACCGAGGGAATATAATACAGCTTGATGCAGATGCAGGAAGTCAGTTCCTACGACCGACTGTCCACGTTCCTAAAGCGAGGGCGTTTGGTACAATGTTACAAGGAATCCCTTTCCCCACTTCAGTGGGTCCGACTCCATCATCCGCTACCGAATAGTGCGAGCTTTATATCTTGGATCCTGCGCAAGTCGAGCTTGCTGAGCTTGACGTCGTACTTCGGTCTCTTCGTTCATTTCGCGGACTTGCTGCGTCGAAGGAAAGGCAATGTTCCTATAGGTCAGGATGATGGCATGTCAGAATTTTCGAAAGGAAGATTTTGAACAGGTGCCTTCAGTTGTCGTGATACTCACCAGTACCCTGGAGGAGTCAGTGACGGAGGTGCCGTATTGCGATGTCGGGAAATGGCCTGTCGATGCGCCTGCCGCTGATCCTCTTCAGTGATCTGGTAGACGATGACCGTGTCTCGATCAGAGGTGTCGACTGCGCTCGTCGAAGGACCAGCAACCTCCTCATCGCCACGAGCCCTGGCAGAAGCAAGACCGGCTTGACCATGGTGCTTACACCGTGCGTGAGATGGAAGTCCTGAGGACGCTGATGCTCCTTTTGCGCTCTCTCTCCTCTTACGTTCTTCCCGCGCAGCTTGCATCTGCTTGCCGAACTCGGTGTACGGCGGATACACGGGTCCAGGCGGCGAAGGCGGCGGTCCTACACGCTCGTACCACTTCAGACACAGAGAAGTTGATCGAGAATCAGATTCCTGACGGCATCAACACGAATGTAATCTTCTCTCAAAGGCAGGGGAGTTCGATGCGCTCACCTCTTTACATTCGAGGCAATCGGTGGCGATTAGATTTTTGCGCGCCTCTCGTCCCCTGACTACTTCTACGTACTCGTACGCTTCACCTCGGTTGAGTGCTGGATCTAGATCGTACCGGACCCGGTGCACTGCGCCTTTACTAGAACTCGGGCCCACACTCGTCGATGTCGATGGAGTTTTGACGCTTTGCTTGGACGCATTGCCAGGAGTTTTGGCTGGAGAGACGGTATGGTCTACGTCCGAGCTTCCGGATTGCTTCGCGGTCTTGGTAAGGTGGTCGAGCGATTTGGATGCCGTCGCGTTCGAAGGGGTCACCCAACCCTGATCCGTAAACAGCTGCGACTCGATCTTCTCCGTTCCTTGTGTAGAACCCTCTGAGGCTGTCGATCGTCCTTCTATTGAAACCAGATTGAGTGATAAGGGACGTTCCGGAAGTCTTTGAATGCTTTGAACTAGATTTGAGGGCTGCTCCGCGGCGACAGAAGTTTCGGATGGCTCGAGCTCAACGACTTTCTTGACTGGACTCTTGGGCAGAGAGAGCCCCAAGCTCCGGATCAGGCTCTTATCGGAGCGGTTGAGATGCAGATTCGCAAAGGAGGTTCGAAGGGAAGCGGACGACTTTTCGGGTGAAAGATTCGGATCTGCCCGGGAGTCGGAGTCAGGCCGGCGTGGGGACATGTCGACAAGAACGTCGGGAGGAGCTTCTTCGTATGGAGTCGCTGGTGTATGCACTGCTGTTGTTGAGAATTTGCGTTTGGCAGGCGTGACAACAGCTTTTGAGAGCTCCCGAAGAGTCGAAGTCGAAGCAGCAGATTCGATCCTACGTTTCTTGAGAGGGCTTCCATCGGACACTTGCTCCTCCCTTGAAGGGACATTCATGAGATCATGCGAGACGGCGGCGGCGAGGTTGGCCTCCCACCATGCTTTGAAGTCCTTTTGCTTCTTGTGTTCGCGCTTGTACTTTTCTTTGATGCTGTCACGCTCTGCTTCGACTTGGGCGAGTCGCGAAGCTAACTTGGTGAGGAGGGCGGCATCTCCCTGACCCTTGTCGGTCTTTCTCGAATTTGCTGAGTCGGAGCGCTGGGAACCGGACGGAATGTTGGTGTCGACCTTTTGGAGTGGCATATTACAGTCTTGTTGCCTAGAAGATGAAAGTACGTTCAGTGTCTCCCTTTGCATTCTCAGATTCGATCTCACAGGGGAAGATGCATCAACTCACCATGGCTCGCCGAGTGATGAACCTGTCGCGACACCTTGCTCGATCATGGACGGCGGAGGGTGCCTATTGAGGTGCTCTGCAATAAGATGGAGGCGAGCATCTGATTCACGACGTGCTTCTTCGACAGCGTTGTGTAGGAGGGTGCCAAGGTTGGTGTACTGTTGCCGGTTTTGAGCGATGGCCGAATGGATGAGCGCCTTTAATTCCGAATCTGAGGACGCGGTTGCTGTTCTCGAGGCGCCTGAAGCCATGGGCGAGAAGGGGTTCCCATTTGCACTCGACCTCAATCCGAACGGCACGGCTTCCTCGACGCTCATTGCTTCCAAAGTCCTTCGCAGGCTTCGATCGTGAGTGAACCTTCTCGAAGGCGAGGAGGGTCTCGAGTGGTGATGGTGGTAGTTGGTTTCACTGGTTTATTCACGCTTCCTCCCACGAGGATGGAACGTTCACGCGACGCGTCCAAACGGTACTCGGGAAGACCCGGGACGGCCTTCGAACGGGTGCATTCATTCATCCCTTCCCCGCGTGAAATGGCAATTGGCACACCCGGTTTTTGGACCCCATCATCGACGAGCAAGAAGAGTTCGCGAGATAAGAAGTAGCAGAGATAACGACCGCGGACCAGCATGCTGGCAATTGGGCATTATTAAGGGCCGCTTCGCCTTCTTGTGCCTTGTTCTCGTATCTGGAGAGTGGAGATTCTCTCAATTGGCTCGCAATGGACGCGATCGCTGCGGCGAGCGAGGTTGGACTGTTGGAGAGCTGGACCAAGCAGGCTGCAGTCATCGACGTGAAGCGTGCAGCATTGCAGCAGTATGAATTTTACATATGCACAGGTGGTCCCGGCAGGCAACCCTTGTCTGCATTATTGGCTGGGGCTTGGAGTGTGCAACTCACTACTACATAGTACTGTGCATGCGACTGGGGTCTGCGCTGGGATCTAGGAGGCGGACGAACTTGCGAAGTGGCCGAGTTAGCGACCATGATCTGGCTGCCAAAAGGCGCGTGCGTTGTTCCCGATCTGTGTGCATGCGGTCCTGGGTTAGAAGGCCGAAGCCGCTTCTCTTCTTCTTCCCCACGCGCGTTCGTTCCCCTTATCAACTCTCGACGGTTCATATTGACCCCCGGCCAGCCCAAACCTGCACGTCCTCGACAACCACCATCAGGTTCCTCTCCGCCTTGTCCGCTCTACTATCACACTTTCGAGGTTGACATCTGTCTTGGTGAGTTCTCTGAGCTGGCCGTCGACGGAGCATACAGAGACCCTCGGGCTTTGCTTCGCGGCGGCCTAAATGCTCTCTGCTCCGTTTGCTGTCCCCAATGTCTTATCATCTGGAGCCTTGGGGATAAGTAAGTCCGCACTATTCTGACTGTCTCTTTCTTCTCTCCCTTCTTGTGCACTCCACCAACTTGCACGCCAAAACAGAGGAAACCTCACCCTTTACGATCGTTCCCCCCTCCTCCCTGTCCCACCCTCCTTTCTCACCCGCATCTCCCTCAACATGCCCGCCCCGCCCATCATGGAGAAGGCCGAAGCGCCTAAGGGTATTCCCCGCTCCGTCTTCGTCGACACCTCCATCGAGTCAGGGCTGAACACCCCCGGCGCCCTCACCGGCCATGTCTTCCCCACAATCAACCGAATTCGGAAAGGCATGGGTGGTAACCAGCCCGGTCCGCTCAAGAAGCTCATGGTTGCTAACCGTGGTGTGAGTTTGCTGCTTTGACTGCCAGCTGTTACGCGACAACTTCTCAGTACTGACGCGTCTCTCTTTTCTGTGTGCTCCTCGCGTCTGATGCCAGGAAATTGCCATTCGTGTCTTCCGGACGGCCCACGAGCTCGCCATGAGCACAGTCGCAATCTACTCCTTCGAGGACCGCATGACTGCGCATCGTTACAAGGTAAGAGCGCTCTTGTATGCATATTCTGTGCGCTACATTGACACTAAATGCTCATTCTCATCCTCATCTATCCTGGTCACCGCTTCGTACTGATAGGCTGACGAGGCATACCAGGTCGGCGCCGGTCTTTCCCCAGTCTCTGCCTACCTTGCCATCGACAACATCATCCAAGTCGCATTGGAACACGGTGTTGACATGATCCAGTGAGTTCGCCGGAAATACAGCTTCCAACGACGCTTTTCTAATGCATTTCTGCTCTCATCCAGCCCTGGTTACGGTTTCCTGTCTGAGAACCCCGAGTTCGCTCGTAAGGTCGAGGAGGCTGGTATCAAGTTCATTGGCCCACGACCGGAGACGATCGACGGTCTCGGTGACAAGACCAAGGCGCGTGATCTCGCTCGTGAGGCAGGCGTTCCCATCGTTCCCGGTACACCCGGCCCAATTGAGAGGTGGGAGGACGCTGCCAAGTTCACCGATGAGGTCGGCTTCCCCGTCATCATCAAGGCTGCCATGGGCGGTGGTGGTCGTGGTATGCGTGTCGTTCGAAAGGCAGAGGAGATGCAGGACTCCTTTGAGCGAGCCAAGTCTGAGGCTAAGTCTGCTTTCGGTGACCCAACTGTCTTCATCGAACGCTTCCTCGACCGGCCCCGTCACATCGAAGTTCAGCTTCTCGCCGATGCCGAGGGCAACTGCGTTCACTTGTTCGAGCGTGATTGCTCCGTACAACGTCGTCACCAGAAGGTCGTCGAGGTCGCTCCTGCCAGCAACCTCAAGGACGAGGTCCGACAGGCTATCCTGAACGACGCTGTCAAGCTCGCCAAGACCGCCAACTACCGCAACGCAGGTACAGCTGAGTTCTTGGTTGACCAGCAAAACCGTCACTACTTCATCGAGATCAACCCGCGTCTGCAAGTCGAGCACACCATCACAGAAGAAATCACCGGAATTGACATTGTTGGCGCTCAGATCCAGATCGCCGCTGGCGCAACGCTGGCCGACCTTGGTCTGACCCAGCAAACGATCCAGAAGCGCGGTAGTGCAATTCAATGCCGTATCACTACTGAAGACCCAGCGCAGAACTTCCAGCCCGACACAGGCCGTATCGAGGTTTACCGGTCCGCGGGTGGTAACGGTGTCCGTCTCGACGCGTCATCGGGCTTCGCTGGCGCGCAGATCACTCCTCACTACGACTCCCTCTTGGTTAAGGTCACCTGCCGAGGTGCCACATACGAGGTAGCGCGTAGGAAGATGCTGCGTGCCCTTGTCGAGTTCCGTATCCGTGGTGTCAAGACGAACATCCCTTTCCTCTTCCGTCTCCTCACGCACGACGCGTTCCAGACGGCGAACACATGGACTACGATGATTGACGACACACCGGAGCTGTTCAACCTCGTACAGAGCAAGAACCGTGCCCAGAAGTTGCTCGCGTACCTTGGTGACATGGCTGTCAACGGTTCCAACATCAAGGGACAGTCGGGTGAGCCCGGTCTCAAGGAGGAGATTCCGATTCCTACTTTCTCGGACCCCGAGGACCCCACCAAGACGCTTGACACCTCCGAGCCGTGCACCGAGGGCTGGAGAAACATCATCGTCAACGAAGGCCCCGAGGCGTTCGCCAAGGCCGTACGCGCTTACAACGGTACCCTGATCATGGACACCACCTGGCGTGATGCCCACCAGTCTCTCTTCGCGACGCGTCTTCGCACGATTGACATGATCAACATTGCCAAGGAGACAAGTCATGTGCTCAAGAACGCCTTCTCGCTCGAGTGCTGGGGCGGTGCTACGTTCGATGTAGCCATGCGCTTCCTCTACGAAGACCCTTGGGAGCGACTCCGCAAGCTTCGTAAGCTGGTGCCCAACATTCCTTTCCAGGCGCTCATCCGTGGTGCCAACGCCGTGGGTTACACTAGCTACCCCGACAATGCTATCTACGAGTTCAGCAAGAAGGCCGTAGAGTGCGGTCTTGACATTTTCCGTGTTTTCGACTCCCTCAACAACGTCGACTCGCTCCGATTGGGTATTGACGCTGCCAAGAAGGCAGGTGGTGTGGCTGAGGGTACAATCTGTTACACTGGTGACGTTGCCAACCCCAAGAAGCACCCCAAGTACACGCTTGAGTACTACCTCGGTCTCACTGACGAGCTTGTCAAGATGGGCATCCACGTCCTCGGTATCAAGGACATGGCCGGTCTGCTCAAGCCTGTCGCCGCAAGATGCTTGTTGGCGCAATCCGAAAGAAGTACCCCGATCTCGTTATCCACGTGCACTCGCACGACACGGCCGGTATTGCCGTCTCGTCTATGCTTGCCTGTGCTGAGGCTGGTGCCGACGTTGTCGATGTGGCCATCGATAGCATGTCCGGTATGACCTCGCAGCCCTCCATGGGCGCCGTTGTCAGCGCACTCGAGCAGACTGGTCTTGGTCCCGGCATCCGACACGAAGACATCCAGAATCTCAACCTGTACTGGACCCAGGTTCGCCAGCTGTACTCGTGCTTTGAGGCGAACGTCAAGGCTTCGGACTCGTCCGTCTTTGACCACGAGATGCCCGGTGGTCAGTACACCAACTTGATGTTCCAGAGTCAGCAGCTCGGTCTCGGCTCGCAGTGGAGCGAGATCAAGAAGGCTTACATTGAGGCGAACAAGCTGTGTGGTGACATTGTCAAGGTGACGCCTTCGTCCAAGGTGGTTGGTGACTTTGCTCAGTTCATGGTCGCTAACAAGCTGTCGGCGAAGGACGTCGAGGAGAAGGCCGAGACTCTGGACTTCCCCAACTCCGTTATCGACTACTTCCAGGGTTACCTTGGTGCCCCTCCCGGTGGTTTCCCGGAGCCTCTGCGGACAAAGGTCATCCGTGACAAGCCGCGCATCGACGGCCGCCCCGGTGCAGGTATGAAGCCTCTTGACTTTGCCAAGATCAAGAAGGACCTTACCCAGAAGTACGAACGTCAAATGACATCAACCGACGCCCTCAGTTACGCGATGTACCCCAAGGTGTTCGAGGAGTTCCAAGAGTTCCTCGAGAACTACGGTGACCTGTCCAACCTGCCGACCCGTTACTTCCTCGGCAAGCCCAAGATGGGAGAAGAAGTACACGCCTACATTGACCGTGGTAAGCTCCTCATCTTGAAGATGCTCGCTGTCGGTGCGGTCAACGAGCACGGTCAGCGTGAGGTCTTCTTTGAGCTCAACGCCGAGCCCCGTTCGATTGTGGTGGATGACAAGAGTGCGGCTGTGGAGACCGTACACCGTGAGAAGGCGTCTTCAGACCCTGGCTCAGTCGGCTCACCTTTGGCTGGTGTTGTCGTCGAGATCCGGGCCCAAGAGGGTCACAGTGTAAAGGCGGGAGGTGAGTACTTTGTCCCGTGCAAGGAACTGAACAAAAGATCGTGAAACTGAATGTCTGTCTCCTTCACACAGACCCACTCTTCGTCATGTCCGCCATGAAGATGGAGACCACAGTCTCTGCACCAGTCGGTGGAAAGGTCGAGCGCATCACCGTGGAGAACGTACGTATCTTGTCTACATCAACCCGACTCAGCGCGCTGTCCAATACATATCTAACCCTTACTTTATTCTTTACCAATGTTCAGAACGACTCTGTCTCCGCCGGTGACCTGCTGTGCGTGATCTCGCAGTGATGTCGCATCAGTTAGCCAACAAGGCTCGCCGCCCGCCACTCGGATCCCCAACAAGGAAGCTAGCAGAACACTATCGAATCGCCATTTGACCAAATCTCGAAGGAAAAGGAATATCTTCCTCCCGCTTCAAGGTTTTCCCATCTTCCATCTTCTCTTTCTCTTTGAGCTCCTCACTCCACTAGCTTTCGGCGCCTTATACTTGCCCATCGCTCCCGTCGCGGATGACGGGCTTGCAAGGATAGACTGGCCAAACTTGGCGACCTGCCCTTCTCCTTCTCCTCTTCCTTTTCAACAACTCTTTACTCGTACGTGTTTCCTCGTCTCCTTGTCTCCCTCGCGGCTACGAAGAATCAAATGAATCAAAGCAAACGAATCTTAACACTGAATCCTGGTGAGACTGGACTGTCCGTCAACCGACATCAAAGCCGGACGACATGGACCTGGACGAACATGCTGAGGGCGAAGGTGAGAAGGTGATAGAAGGAAGTTTCCAATTGAACCCGATAGAAATATGTACGCAGTGACCGAAGCCACATAGAGATATGTGCACCCGTTTTTTGTTGTCGCTCGTGTCAGAAGAGAGAGGGCGGTCGCCAGGAAACCTCGGAGACGCAGTCGAAAGAGAGCCGCCAACACAAAGGAATGCAAAGGTAAGATGTGGAGGGAGGGCCTCAGAGGTGGGACTTGACGCCATTTGACTGAAGGAGGGCCTCGGCTTGTTCGTCGATCTGCTCGTACATTGCCCTGACAGCTGCGGCGCGTCGGAGCTGAGGGGATAGCGCGAAGGAAAAGGACGGGAATCAGCATTTGAACAATCATAGAAACGTCTTCAAAAAATCCTACACTCACCTCGATCTTGCCGATCTGCTGGATGTGAACTTCGTCTGGCCCGTCTGCGTAGCGGAGCGTACGGAGTCCGGCCCATGCAGCCGCCAGAGGCTGGTCTTGACTGATTCCCTCCGCGCCGTAGCATTGCATAGCGCGGTCAACGACGTCAAGTGCCATCTGGGGCACGACAGCTTTGCTCATACCAATGTACTGCATCGCGCCCTTCGCGTTCGTCGTGTCGATCCGGTTAGCCGCAGCCAGCACGAGCAAACGCGCCTGGTCAATGGTCATCCGACTCTTGGCAATATCAGCGACGATCGTTCCGTGCTGCGCCAGCAACTTGCCGAATGTCTTCTTGCGAGTGTCGGTGACGCGGATGAGCATCAGGTCGAGAGCGCGTTCGGCAAGACCAATGGAGCGCATGCAGTGGTGGATCCGTCCTGGACCCAATCTACCCTGGATGATCTCAAAGCCCCGACCCCAGCCTAGGACGAGGTTGGAGAGTGGGACACGAACATTGTCGTAGATGACCTCGCAGTGTCCCTCTGGCGCGTCGTCGTAGCCAAAGACAGTCATGGGTCGGACAACCTTGACACCGGGCGTGTTGGCAGGGATGAGAACGATGGATTGCTGACGGTGCGAGTTGGTGTTGTCGGGATCGGACTTGCCCATGAGGATGTGCAACTTGCAACGGGGGTCGCCGGCACCGGATATCCACCACTTGTGTCCGTTGATGACGATCTCGTCGCCCTCCTGCCGGATTGAACTTCGGATGTTGGTTGCGTCAGAAGAGGCGACAAAGCGCTCTGTCATCGCGAATGCTCTGAAAGAGAAGGCACGAGGACAAGAATGATGGTCAGCATTTCTCGCATGGATAGTGTTTTACGGTTTCATCTTAGGTGGCGTGGCGACTCACGATCGAATCTCGCCGTTCAGCAGGGGCAGGAGCCACTTCTTCTGTTGCTCGGGACTTCCGTACTTCGCGAGAACCTCTGTGTAATGATCGTATACGGCAAATAAGGGTGAGTCGAGAGTGAACAGAATGCGTTGCTGACACATTACTCACCCATGTTACCAGTGTCCGGTGCTGAGCAGTTCAGTGCTTCAGAGCCCATGTGTGACACGCGTCCTGTGAGCTCGGCAATGACGGCATACTCGAGGTTGGTAAGCGGGACGCCGTGTTCGGGGTAGTGCACCTTGGAGAGGAACAAGTTCCAGAGACCTTGTGCCTTTGCCTTCTTCTTGAGGTCCTCGATCACAGCGGGGACCGACTCCCAGCGCTTGACGGGGTCCTCCGAGATCTGGGAGTGGTAGAGCTTCTCTGCGGGAAGACACTCGGTGAAGAGGAACTTGATGACCTTGGTGAGGGTCTCCTTTGCGAAGGGACTGAACTTGTCCTGGATGAGTTCCCAGGTTGAGGCGCTGAGAAAGTGAGTGATGGGGTGAGCGGCCTCACCGGAAGACGCTGCGGCCTTGGTCGAGGAGGAGGAGGAGGAGGAGGAAGATGACGATGACGAAGACATGGCTGAAAGGATTGGGCGATGGCAGAGAGGGAGGGTAGAGGTAGAGGGAGAGGTAGAGTTAAAGGTAGAGGGGAGGGTGTGTAAGGAGGGAAGGAAGTGGTGGGTCTTTATAATGTTGTGGTGGTCTGTGTGTTCTCTGCAGTTTCTCTCCCCCACACTTCGCTCGGCTACTTCCCAGTTCCCGGCTTCATGATCGGATAAATGCTGAAGCGAGGCGGATAATTGAGTCCCTGAGAGACCCAATTTTACATACTGTACTCGGTCAAACCTCTGTGGATTCCTTTGCCAGTCGACCCTGGCCAGCTTCTTGGCTGCGTCTTCCACCTTTCTATCTGGATGAGACGCGCTGTGGCAAGTGGGAGCGTGGGAGCCCCCAACAGAATTGCGGCGAGCAGAAGCGCTGGCCTTGGGGCTTGGGAGCAAGGTGCTGTCCAATCCTCGCTTCCAGCAAAATATCCGGGAGGCTTCTCATAGCCCCATCGCCTCCTCGCCTTATCCTGACCTGCCCCATCTATGTTTCATCCAAGCAGGGATGAACGATGAACCGTGGACGCCGAACTAACCAGTCGGTTGTTCGCACTTCGCAATAATGGTGGATCCCTGACTTGCCAGCGGGCAGCGAGGTACATACATGCATACATGTCGCCTTTCACCGTGAGCGGCCACTAGTAGTAGCAGCGCACTGAGATCTGAGACGTACTTGTCCAAATGGCCTAGACGGATGAATGTGGTTTTTCCGCTTCGCTTCGGTGGGGTCTAAGGGGAATGGACGAGGGTGGTATAGACAGAGGTCGAGGTCTTTGCGGGACTAGTCCCGCATCGTCTCTGAAGGCATGGGCGGTCGTGTAGACGTGCTTGTGGTCGATTTGGGGCATGGACCAAGACGTATGAAGTAGTCTTTCCGATTCGCTTGGGTGCGTGCCTTGGACCCATCAAGGGAATGGACTATGATAGACAGGGCCTCAAAATTCGAAGCTGCGATCGAGGTCTTTGCGGATCAGTTCCCGCATCCCTGGAGGCATGAGAGGTCGTGCAGACAACCCTCCCGCCGCGCCAGCTTGAGGTGACTCAGCCATGTACCGGAATGGCATCTCCACCGATTCGCCGGGTCCGAACTTGAGCTCAGGCTGGTTCACCCACGTAAGCGTTTGTGTCTCCGGCGATGGATTCGCTTCACCCATCCTCTTAAGGGCGGCTTCCTCGTCCACTTGACTATCGGGAAGGCCTAGCCGGAAGGAATCCTCCACCACTCGCTTTGTCACGCCCAGAGCCGTATCAGTCGTCATCTGGACCCCACCGAGATGTCGATGAGGGAACCCGAGTTCGCGCAATGAGGCCGTTCGGTCTCGCGGTGGATCGTCGCCTAGGATACCGCCGAACAAGAACCAGTCAAAGGGACCGTCAACATCGCCATCCGATCGTTGACCTTCTTGAGGTTCACTACGCCGGAAGTCCCGGAAAGTGAGCGCATGAGGCGCCTTGGGGTCGAGCAGACAGATCTGGGAGAGCTCTACGCCTCGAGCGCGTGCCACCGTCATCACAGAATCGGAATGCAGTTTGAATGCGGCGACAGCCGGACCACTGGACGACGAGCTTGCCAGCTGAGACTCCAAGGACGCCATCGAGGCTCGAGATAGCGACGTGAAATGGACAGTACTGCCTGGCCCAACGAGAGCCAGCATGTGCTTGTACTGAAAAGAAGAAAAGCCAATTCTATCAGTAAATCCTTGGGCCTTGAACAGTTCGAAATTTGATGCTGAATGCTCACCCTTGATGGTAGCAGGTTCGGAAGGCATGCAAGGTTCGACAGTCAGTCCCGGGTCCTGAGAGTCGCAGCTCGATATCAAGAGCGAGGACTCACTCTAGCAAAGCCCACTGAGGGAAGACGTCTGGTGCGTCGGGGTCATCCTCCTCCATGTGCTCGATGAAATACTCAGGTCGGGCAGGGCGGGAGCGGGCAGAATGCCCTTCTTCAGCTGGGGATCCCATGGTTTTCCGCGTCGGTGACTCTCTAACAACACAAGGGGCTCTTTCAAATCAGGTTGTCGGCTGCGAGGCTCCCAGCGAGTCAGGCGTTCGATGCGGATCTCTATCGACCTCGACCTCGACCTCACAAGGCCCTTACCGCCCTCGTCATTTTTCCACGTGGCGATCGGTGATTCGGCGATCGGGGCGCGCTTTAGCGCGCTTTGACTACTATCTTTAGCGCGATCACGTAAAGACTGATTATATATTAGCACAAAATGAGACCGGCATCAACTTTCCTGATAGTTAGGTGGTTAGTGATGCAGACTTAAAGTCTGCCAGTCGTTGGTTCGATTCTTTTTGGGGTTGATTTTTTTTTTCATTTTTTTCTCATGGCTGGGTTAGGAACTTCATCGCTGGGTTAGAACATTGTCAAGGTGACGCCTTCGTCCAAGGTGGTTGGTGACTTTGCTCAGTTCATGGTCGCTAACAAGCTGTCGGCGAAGGACGTCGAGGAGAAGGCCGAGACTCTGGACTTCCCCAACTCCGTTATCGACTACTTCCAGGGTTACCTTGGTGCCCCTCCCGGTGGTTTCCCGGAGCCTCTGCGGACAAAGGTCATCCGTGACAAGCCGCGCATCGACGGCCGCCCCGGTGCAGGTATGAAGCCTCTTGACTTTGCCAAGATCAAGAAGGACCTTACCCAGAAGTACGAACGTCAAATGACATCAACCGACGCCCTCAGTTACGCGATGTACCCCAAGGTGTTCGAGGAGTTCCAAGAGTTCCTCGAGAACTACGGTGACCTGTCCAACCTGCCGACCCGTTACTTCCTCGGCAAGCCCAAGATGGGAGAAGAAGTACACGCCTACATTGACCGTGGTAAGCTCCTCATCTTGAAGATGCTCGCTGTCGGTGCGGTCAACGAGCACGGTCAGCGTGAGGTCTTCTTTGAGCTCAACGCCGAGCCCCGTTCGATTGTGGTGGATGACAAGAGTGCGGCTGTGGAGACCGTACACCGTGAGAAGGCGTCTTCAGACCCTGGCTCAGTCGGCTCACCTTTGGCTGGTGTTGTCGTCGAGATCCGGGCCCAAGAGGGTCACAGTGTAAAGGCGGGAGGTGAGTACTTTGTCCCGTGCAAGGAACTGAACAAAAGATCGTGAAACTGAATGTCTGTCTCCTTCACACAGACCCACTCTTCGTCATGTCCGCCATGAAGATGGAGACCACAGTCTCTGCACCAGTCGGTGGAAAGGTCGAGCGCATCACCGTGGAGAACGTACGTATCTTGTCTACATCAACCCGACTCAGCGCGCTGTCCAATACATATCTAACCCTTACTTTATTCTTTACCAATGTTCAGAACGACTCTGTCTCCGCCGGTGACCTGCTGTGCGTGATCTCGCAGTGATGTCGCATCAGTTAGCCAACAAGGCTCGCCGCCCGCCACTCGGATCCCCAACAAGGAAGCTAGCAGAACACTATCGAATCGCCATTTGACCAAATCTCGAAGGAAAAGGAATATCTTCCTCCCGCTTCAAGGTTTTCCCATCTTCCATCTTCTCTTTCTCTTTGAGCTCCTCACTCCACTAGCTTTCGGCGCCTTATACTTGCCCATCGCTCCCGTCGCGGATGACGGGCTTGCAAGGATAGACTGGCCAAACTTGGCGACCTGCC
This sequence comes from Tilletia indica, assembly GCA_001689995.1. Classification (NCBI taxonomy): domain Eukaryota; kingdom Fungi; phylum Basidiomycota; class Exobasidiomycetes; order Tilletiales; family Tilletiaceae; genus Tilletia; species Tilletia indica. The sequence goes on from MAPW01000008.1 coordinate 177,183, forward strand.
CTTCTCCTTCTCCTCTTCCTTTTCAACAACTCTTTACTCGTACGTGTTTCCTCGTCTCCTTGTCTCCCTCGCGGCTACGAAGAATCAAATGAATCAAAGCAAACGAATCTTAACACTGAATCCTGGTGAGACTGGACTGTCCGTCAACCGACATCAAAGCCGGACGACATGGACCTGGACGAACATGCTGAGGGCGAAGGTGAGAAGGTGATAGAAGGAAGTTTCCAATTGAACCCGATAGAAATATGTACGCAGTGACCGAAGCCACATAGAGATATGTGCACCCGTTTTTTGTTGTCGCTCGTGTCAGAAGAGAGAGGGCGGTCGCCAGGAAACCTCGGAGACGCAGTCGAAAGAGAGCCGCCAACACAAAGGAATGCAAAGGTAAGATGTGGAGGGAGGGCCTCAGAGGTGGGACTTGACGCCATTTGACTGAAGGAGGGCCTCGGCTTGTTCGTCGATCTGCTCGTACATTGCCCTGACAGCTGCGGCGCGTCGGAGCTGAGGGGATAGCGCGAAGGAAAAGGACGGGAATCAGCATTTGAACAATCATAGAAACGTCTTCAAAAAATCCTACACTCACCTCGATCTTGCCGATCTGCTGGATGTGAACTTCGTCTGGCCCGTCTGCGTAGCGGAGCGTACGGAGTCCGGCCCATGCAGCCGCCAGAGGCTGGTCTTGACTGATTCCCTCCGCGCCGTAGCATTGCATAGCGCGGTCAACGACGTCAAGTGCCATCTGGGGCACGACAGCTTTGCTCATACCAATGTACTGCATCGCGCCCTTCGCGTTCGTCGTGTCGATCCGGTTAGCCGCAGCCAGCACGAGCAAACGCGCCTGGTCAATGGTCATCCGACTCTTGGCAATATCAGCGACGATCGTTCCGTGCTGCGCCAGCAACTTGCCGAATGTCTTCTTGCGAGTGTCGGTGACGCGGATGAGCATCAGGTCGAGAGCGCGTTCGGCAAGACCAATGGAGCGCATGCAGTGGTGGATCCGTCCTGGACCCAATCTACCCTGGATGATCTCAAAGCCCCGACCCCAGCCTAGGACGAGGTTGGAGAGTGGGACACGAACATTGTCGTAGATGACCTCGCAGTGTCCCTCTGGCGCGTCGTCGTAGCCAAAGACAGTCATGGGTCGGACAACCTTGACACCGGGCGTGTTGGCAGGGATGAGAACGATGGATTGCTGACGGTGCGAGTTGGTGTTGTCGGGATCGGACTTGCCCATGAGGATGTGCAACTTGCAACGGGGGTCGCCGGCACCGGATATCCACCACTTGTGTCCGTTGATGACGATCTCGTCGCCCTCCTGCCGGATTGAACTTCGGATGTTGGTTGCGTCAGAAGAGGCGACAAAGCGCTCTGTCATCGCGAATGCTCTGAAAGAGAAGGCACGAGGACAAGAATGATGGTCAGCATTTCTCGCATGGATAGTGTTTTACGGTTTCATCTTAGGTGGCGTGGCGACTCACGATCGAATCTCGCCGTTCAGCAGGGGCAGGAGCCACTTCTTCTGTTGCTCGGGACTTCCGTACTTCGCGAGAACCTCTGTGTAATGATCGTATACGGCAAATAAGGGTGAGTCGAGAGTGAACAGAATGCGTTGCTGACACATTACTCACCCATGTTACCAGTGTCCGGTGCTGAGCAGTTCAGTGCTTCAGAGCCCATGTGTGACACGCGTCCTGTGAGCTCGGCAATGACGGCATACTCGAGGTTGGTAAGCGGGACGCCGTGTTCGGGGTAGTGCACCTTGGAGAGGAACAAGTTCCAGAGACCTTGTGCCTTTGCCTTCTTCTTGAGGTCCTCGATCACAGCGGGGACCGACTCCCAGCGCTTGACGGGGTCCTCCGAGATCTGGGAGTGGTAGAGCTTCTCTGCGGGAAGACACTCGGTGAAGAGGAACTTGATGACCTTGGTGAGGGTCTCCTTTGCGAAGGGACTGAACTTGTCCTGGATGAGTTCCCAGGTTGAGGCGCTGAGAAAGTGAGTGATGGGGTGAGCGGCCTCACCGGAAGACGCTGCGGCCTTGGTCGAGGAGGAGGAGGAGGAGGAGGAAGATGACGATGACGAAGACATGGCTGAAAGGATTGGGCGATGGCAGAGAGGGAGGGTAGAGGTAGAGGGAGAGGTAGAGTTAAAGGTAGAGGGGAGGGTGTGTAAGGAGGGAAGGAAGTGGTGGGTCTTTATAATGTTGTGGTGGTCTGTGTGTTCTCTGCAGTTTCTCTCCCCCACACTTCGCTCGGCTACTTCCCAGTTCCCGGCTTCATGATCGGATAAATGCTGAAGCGAGGCGGATAATTGAGTCCCTGAGAGACCCAATTTTACATACTGTACTCGGTCAAACCTCTGTGGATTCCTTTGCCAGTCGACCCTGGCCAGCTTCTTGGCTGCGTCTTCCACCTTTCTATCTGGATGAGACGCGCTGTGGCAAGTGGGAGCGTGGGAGCCCCCAACAGAATTGCGGCGAGCAGAAGCGCTGGCCTTGGGGCTTGGGAGCAAGGTGCTGTCCAATCCTCGCTTCCAGCAAAATATCCGGGAGGCTTCTCATAGCCCCATCGCCTCCTCGCCTTATCCTGACCTGCCCCATCTATGTTTCATCCAAGCAGGGATGAACGATGAACCGTGGACGCCGAACTAACCAGTCGGTTGTTCGCACTTCGCAATAATGGTGGATCCCTGACTTGCCAGCGGGCAGCGAGGTACATACATGCATACATGTCGCCTTTCACCGTGAGCGGCCACTAGTAGTAGCAGCGCACTGAGATCTGAGACGTACTTGTCCAAATGGCCTAGACGGATGAATGTGGTTTTTCCGCTTCGCTTCGGTGGGGTCTAAGGGGAATGGACGAGGGTGGTATAGACAGAGGTCGAGGTCTTTGCGGGACTAGTCCCGCATCGTCTCTGAAGGCATGGGCGGTCGTGTAGACGTGCTTGTGGTCGATTTGGGGCATGGACCAAGACGTATGAAGTAGTCTTTCCGATTCGCTTGGGTGCGTGCCTTGGACCCATCAAGGGAATGGACTATGATAGACAGGGCCTCAAAATTCGAAGCTGCGATCGAGGTCTTTGCGGATCAGTTCCCGCATCCCTGGAGGCATGAGAGGTCGTGCAGACAACCCTCCCGCCGCGCCAGCTTGAGGTGACTCAGCCATGTACCGGAATGGCATCTCCACCGATTCGCCGGGTCCGAACTTGAGCTCAGGCTGGTTCACCCACGTAAGCGTTTGTGTCTCCGGCGATGGATTCGCTTCACCCATCCTCTTAAGGGCGGCTTCCTCGTCCACTTGACTATCGGGAAGGCCTAGCCGGAAGGAATCCTCCACCACTCGCTTTGTCACGCCCAGAGCCGTATCAGTCGTCATCTGGACCCCACCGAGATGTCGATGAGGGAACCCGAGTTCGCGCAATGAGGCCGTTCGGTCTCGCGGTGGATCGTCGCCTAGGATACCGCCGAACAAGAACCAGTCAAAGGGACCGTCAACATCGCCATCCGATCGTTGACCTTCTTGAGGTTCACTACGCCGGAAGTCCCGGAAAGTGAGCGCATGAGGCGCCTTGGGGTCGAGCAGACAGATCTGGGAGAGCTCTACGCCTCGAGCGCGTGCCACCGTCATCACAGAATCGGAATGCAGTTTGAATGCGGCGACAGCCGGACCACTGGACGACGAGCTTGCCAGCTGAGACTCCAAGGACGCCATCGAGGCTCGAGATAGCGACGTGAAATGGACAGTACTGCCTGGCCCAACGAGAGCCAGCATGTGCTTGTACTGAAAAGAAGAAAAGCCAATTCTATCAGTAAATCCTTGGGCCTTGAACAGTTCGAAATTTGATGCTGAATGCTCACCCTTGATGGTAGCAGGTTCGGAAGGCATGCAAGGTTCGACAGTCAGTCCCGGGTCCTGAGAGTCGCAGCTCGATATCAAGAGCGAGGACTCACTCTAGCAAAGCCCACTGAGGGAAGACGTCTGGTGCGTCGGGGTCATCCTCCTCCATGTGCTCGATGAAATACTCAGGTCGGGCAGGGCGGGAGCGGGCAGAATGCCCTTCTTCAGCTGGGGATCCCATGGTTTTCCGCGTCGGTGACTCTCTAACAACACAAGGGGCTCTTTCAAATCAGGTTGTCGGCTGCGAGGCTCCCAGCGAGTCAGGCGTTCGATGCGGATCTCTATCGACCTCGACCTCGACCTCACAAGGCCCTTACCGCCCTCGTCATTTTTCCACGTGGCGATCGGTGATTCGGCGATCGGGGCGCGCTTTAGCGCGCTTTGACTACTATCTTTAGCGCGATCACGTAAAGACTGATTATATATTAGCACAAAATGAGACCGGCATCAACTTTCCTGATAGTTAGGTGGTTAGTGATGCAGACTTAAAGTCTGCCAGTCGTTGGTTCGATTCTTTTTGGGGTTGATTTTTTTTTTCATTTTTTTCTCATGGCTGGGTTAGGAACTTCATCGCTGGGTTAGAAGAGACGGGTTAGGGTTAGGGTTAGTTTTAGGGTTAGTGGGTGCGTGAGCACCCGTTAGAAAAGATTGGAATGTCTTTGTTATCTTGGTGAAGAATGGTTAGGGAGGGGGGGTCCGGGGGGTTTCCCCCCGGCCCGATTGTCACGTGGAAAAATGACGAGGGCGATAAGGGTGTCGTCGACCTCACCTCAACGCCTCGACCTGCCTCAAGTCGGTGAAAACGTCTCGGCCGAGAACGCGAACGAGGTGAGAAGAAAAAAAAATCTCGGCCAGAACTTCCAGAAGAGGACAACGAACTTCGCCAGTCGCATTATTCATTCACGTTTTCCTCACACATCCTCAGCAGAAATGCCACACAAACGCGCCAAACGATCTGTGCGAGAAGCAGATCGCTTCGCCAAGTAAGTAAGTCTTATGTCTCCTTCTGCTACTTTTCCTGCCGTGAGTCTTGTGCTAATCTTTCACGACTTTTCTCGCAGGGGCCAGGACCTTGCGCCATCAGGGACAGGTTCCAAGGATGGCTTCTTCGGCGGGCTCCCCAAGGGCGCGATGCGCGTCATTATGGGTGCAAAAGCCCAGGCCGACTACCAAGAGCGGAGACGCGCTGCGGCCGACCCGAAGAGAATAGGCGGCGGACCCAGTTCCGCAAAACCATCCCCGACGTCAAAGGCAAGGGCAAGGCAACGACCAAGAAGTCTGCTGCCCCTGCCGCTGGAGAATCAATCTCTACCAAAAAGGATGGAGCAAAGCACGAGCTCAAACTCCTTCCTGGCGAGACTTTGGGCAACTTCAACAGGCGTGTCGAGAAGACGCTGGCCGCGGACATTACGCTTCCCTCCGCGCTGCTGCTACTACCTCTGAGAAACGCAGCAACAAGAAGCGCAAAGCATCGGCCATTGATGAAGACGAGGAAGACGCGGGAGAGGCAAAAGCTAAATCGGCGGAGAAGGCAGCTGCGCGTGCTGCGCTCGAACCTTCCTCTCAAGATCTAAAACGGGAACGCGAAGCTTTGTTACAACAACAACAAAGACGGAAACATTCTGGACCCGAGCCAGGAGGGGAGCCGATCAAAGATTGGGCGAAAGTGGATCAGCGGAGAAGACTCGATGACATTGCTACCGCACCACCCCGCTTTACCAAGGTCCCCAAGGCGAGGGGAAATCCAGCTGTACCGGTCAAAGCTGTATCAACAGCAGCGTCATCACTCCGAGACTCTTTCGAAGTCGAACCTCCCGCCGGAGCAGAGCTCGACTCAGATGACGACCGCGAAGACGGCTCACGACGTAAGAAGAGCAAAGGAGCAGGAGGTGTCGCCCGTGCCGTCTCCCGCGGTAGGCCCGAGAAGAAGGCTTCAACTTCGACTTCGGCGGGTAAACCGGCTATGGCACCTGTTCGCGAACGGGCACTTGCGAAGGAACGTGAAGACGCTATCGAGAGGTATCGGGCGCTGAAGGAGGCTCGATTGCAGAAGAGAAATGGATCGACAAGCACGACGGCGGCTGGGTGACTGTGGACCAAGTAGGACTGGCTGAATGCTGTTTCCATGTAGGTCACGGCGTAATAATTGGAGCCTACGCTTTTCACGACGGGGCCCGTTTCATCCGGCGCCATCCTTCCTTTTGTGAGGACCTTCTTTGCATGGCCAATCAGGGCCTGTCTGCGCGTGAAGGACCAGGAATGTCTCGTTTTCTGTTTACAGCTCGCTCATCACTGCTCACGTTGAACATACATCCAGGTCTCCCTTCTCAACATTCTTCTCCCCCCCCCCCCCTCCAATCTTCTTCGTCCCTGCTCCCATTCCTCTCTCTGCTCTCCCTGCCCCCTCCATTTTGCCCGCTTTCCTAAAATCAGCGAGTCAGCCAAGGGTTCGCCCTGTTCACGACGCTCGTCTTGATCATTCCTGCGAGGCAAAGATGAAACGCTTCGCGTTTTCGCCCTGCTTTCGCTATCAACATTAGGGACATGTCCCCATGATGAGTTCATAGATAGTAGCTCGGCGACAGCTCTTCAGTCCTCTCTTCTACTCTCTATATCTAGCCTTTTTCTCTGCAATCCATTCGAGCCTCTCACGTCTGCCTTTAGCGATCTTGCGTGCACCGCTCGCGGGCCGCATGTTGAACGTCGAAGCGTTAATAAATCAGGCTATCAGGAACCGCGTCCAGGTGTGTACGATTGCAAGACGTCCGCGGCGTCATTCCAGGCTCGTAGATCGAGGTCGTCGACGTCGCGGAAGTGGATACATCTGAGGACAAGGGGGAAATTTCCGACTGGCTCGAGGCACGAGATCCAGATCGAGCGGGCTGGTCTACTGGCGCGGTCGCTGGACGGGGGATGGCCGAGAGGTGGGCATCTAGAAGCGAGTGAGCGATCCTGGCAGCTTCGACCTGAAAATCGAAGGGGGTGACTTGTTCAGCACAACCAAGGAGCCCGCTCCAAGAAAGTCATGACCCATACTCACGTCGATTCGCTCTACATCGCCAATGCAGTCAAGCTTGGTCTTGACGCGCGGGAAAAAGTTGCCTTCTTCCATGCACAGACTCAAGTCGAGCACGATGCTGGCCCGTTGAAAAGCGAGCACGCCCATGGCCGACGCTGGGTCTGCCGCGGTCAATCTGGAAGACGATGGGCTCGAAGAGGGTGTCAGCGGATCGTTCGGAGAGCATTCATGGAACTTAACTCACATGCCAACGGTTCGAACCTTGCGACCCTCCCAAAGATGGAGATCCGCTCCGCAGAGCTCAGGCAATGACACTCGGATGGCGGGATCAGGTCGGGACATCTCTGACTTAGCGTCTCTCCGCTCTCCTTCTTTCTCTTCAGTGGCGGCGGCCGAAGTTCATCGTGGACCGTGGTGGACAGGTTGAAGAAGAAAAAGGGACATTCAAGCTCACATCTTAGGCATGGCCAGATGATCACACACAGACAGTCAGAGAGATCCATGATCCTCATGTCGAATCAAGTATGTTTCTCGGCATCACGTCTATGTTGCATTCCACAAACATCACTGACCAAAGCAGGATGGATTTCAAGCCTTAGCGCTCTGTTCAAGCTTCTTGCCCGCATTCTCCGCCCCAGCTTCCTTGCGGGCTTGTAAAATGTGTCCGATAACGTCGTCTACACCGTCACCATGTTTGACCGCGGCGAAGACCACTGGCCCGCCATCGCGCATCTTGTCGGCGTCTCTTTTCATGACGCCCAGATCGGCTCCGACGTGAGGGGCGAGGTCGATCTTGTTCACCACGAGGAGGTCGGATTGAGAAACACCTGTAAGGGGAGGAACTAGGTCATCAGAACTTAATCGAGTGACTCCAGGAAAGATACTATCGTTGACTCACCTGGACCTCCCTTCCGCGGAACTTTGTCGCCTCCTGCAACATCGATCACGTAGATCTCGAAATCGGCGAGCTCGACGCTGTATGCGGCCGCAAGATTGTCCCCGCCGCTCTCGACAAAGAGCAGTTCCGTCTCGAACTCGGCCTGAATCTCCTCCAAGACACCAATATTGCTACTGATGTCTTCTCGAATCGCAGCGTGCGGACACCCGCCAGTCTCGACGGCCCGGATCCGGGTCAGCGGTTCCAGGGCCGAGTGACGATGCAGGAACTCGCGATCCTCTGCAGTGAAGATGTCGTTCGTGACGACACCGATGTTGAGTCGTTCCCGCAGACGCTGGCAGAGAGCGAGCAGGAGAGCCGTCTTGCCGGATCCTACTGGTCCACCGATACCCACAGTGAATGCACGCTCATTCCAATCCCGGCCAGAATGGTTGGGCCGATCGCGCTGGTGGAACTTTCCAGGATGGTCATAGAAGTCGTGGGTGTGTCCGTGATCGTGTGCGTGGCTGTGGTCGTGTGCGTGGCTGTGGTCGTGTGTGTGGGAGTGCGAGTGTTCATGTTCGTGTGAGTGGGACGAGAGCTCGGCCCCGTTCAGCTGGGTCCCTGATGAGGCTCCATACGGGTCTGAGGTCGAGCCTGAGCCGGGCGTGAGCTTGAAGTCGCACACTGCGGCATTTTGCGCTGTCGTTGATGTGGATCCTGCTGCCATCCTTTGCTATCTGGTTGTTGTGAGCCTTTTGGGAAGGTGGGTGGTGGGAAGTCCAGGAAGTGGGGTCTGTGCGGGAAGCGGGGGGATGAGGGAAAGATGACGAAGACAGCATGGAAGATGAGGACGACGATCATCATCAGCAACATCAACACCGGCCTCGAATCCAAACAGTGCGAGGCAGAAGCACAGAGACATTCCCAGAACGACAAGCTTCAAGTGGCCATGAGCTCGAGTGTCCAGGCATCAGGGACTGCTTCTGATCCCGGAGCAGCCCAATGGACACAAGCCGCAATTCAGCGTATCTTGAATGTCACTCTCAACGTAAGTTACGAGAGCGCCGTAGCTATGTGATAATGCCTTTTGCTGACGTTGAGCCCGCATGTATGCCGTTTTACTTTGCTGCAGCGTGATCAGGCAGAGCAATCGAGTTGGTCGCTCACGTACCTCAAGGAAGTCGCAGAAGAGCTCGCGGAGGAGAATGGAGGGTCAGGTTAGTTCCTGGCTTACCTTGCGTATGAACCAGACCTATACGCTGAACATATCTTCTTTCTCCATCTGAATCCGTCAGTTCCAGCTCTTGAAGTTGGCATTGTGGACAGACTCCTGTTGTCCCGGCTCTCGATGGACCCCGAAGGGACGTAATGACGGACGACCCGGAGCACATCACTGTTCTCGCCAGCTTGCCGCGCGACGAATCGAGCTGGGATTACCTCGCACAGTCGTGGATCCGATGCAAGCAAGAAGAAAGTGGTTTCCGGAAGGTGAGTCCTGTGCTCTAGCCAGCAGATGGCAGGGATCTTGCCACGTCCCCGCTGTTCCCGCTCGGAGCTGACATCAGACGAAATTTTTCCTTCCCATCAAAGCTGTCCGCCTCCATAGTTGGCCCACGACAAGCAGTCTTGGATCAAATCCGGCAACTCCTCGTTTCTTACATCGGGCTCGTCTTACAAAATCCGGAAATGTTCCCAAGATACCGAAAGCGAGGAAAGTTGACTGTCTCACCACTCGTCCTCGTTCCCACGCTTTTGAAAGCAAATACCTCAAGCTCAGGCAGCAGTCTGTACGGTGGCGGGGCCAGTAGCTCAAGCACAAGCAGCATTGCCGACTGGACAACATTACCTGCAGATGAAGTCTCGTCATTCCTGACGGACCTTATCGCGCGGTATGGGAAAGAAGATGAGGACGAGCTGGGCGCGATTCTCGAGCCTGCACTACGGGATATCACTCGGCGCGTTCGAGATGGAGATCAGGATGACGCAACCTCAGACTCAAATTCGAGTTCGGCACCTTCCCAGAGTGGCGCGGCACCCTCTGGAGACCTTCAGCGCAGGATGGCTGAAGCGATGCGTACACGCAATTTCGGAGCACTTGCACAGATGTTACAGCAACAGCAAGGTGGAGGGGAGCAGGCGCAGGTGGAGGTGGCGATGATGCGCGTCAGGCTTTGGCTGCTCTGCTGGGTGGTGCAGGCGCGACCGGTGGAGTAGGAAGCCCGCCAAAGGAAGGAATGACATTGGCTGGACTAGAGTGGCGCGTGCACTCCAATGCGGTAGCAGAGATCGTCGGCCACCAGCGGCTAGCTGAAATGGTGAGTACAGGACTTGCAGTTGAGGATCACTGAAATGGGAAATCGGCTCAGTACTGGAGCATTTCACTTCTCTTTACAGGTTACTGGGCTCGAGTCATTCAATCCAGCCGACATCACTGCTCCTGCGTTCGAACGTGACTCTCTTTTCGGGCCCTTGCTGCGTCTTTCTGCATTCACAGCGACATATCCATCTCTCACGCGGCAGTTCTTCTCAAACATGAAGGGAAGGCCACGAGCTGAGGTCGATAACAACTACGTAACGGTCCGAGGGGCGCTTGACCTCATGTATGCGGTCAACTTCCAAATTTTCAACGCCTTGCTTCGCGCCAGCGCAGAATCACGGGAGCGGGTCTTGGACTTCTGGGCAAAAGCATGTAGACTCAACGTCAAGCGTGGCGCGATGAGGGTCAAACCTGAGCTTGTGTCCAGCGATGGTTTGATGGTCAACTTGTTCGAGATGTTGCTCCGATTCGCTGAGCCCTTCATGGATGCCAGATATTCGAAGGTGAGCACCCTGACGTGAAGAATTGCGGTCCATGCATAGCGTACAACACTGGCTAACGATTCTTCCGTACATCTCACGCTCAGATCGTCGGGTCGAGCCGGAATATCTGCGGATACAGAAACGCTATGATATCAGCGAGCTCACAAGGCTGCGGGCGACGGAACAAGAGGCCAAAGAGTGGGTGGAGAGCGCGACACCTCCTTCCACCCAGCCGAACTTCATCACGGAAGCATTCTACCTTACCATTCGACTCGCAAATTTGGGTCTGGGCAAGGCTGTGCGATCGTACGACGACAAGGAGAAGGAGCTAGGCCGGTACAAGCAAAGAGTTCAAGAGTACGAAGCGGATCGACCTCAGTGGCAAAGCACACCACAGGCACCACAGTACGAAGCCTTCATCAAGCGCGCAAAGGCTGAAATGGAGGCGGGCCGAGAGGAGCTTTTGGCTAGTGCGGCACAACTACTCAACCCAAGTTTGACGGAGAGAGTTGTCACCTTCTTGAGTTTCGTGATGACGTGGCTGGTCCGTATGGCCGAGCCGACGGGTCAGCATCCACACCCGACTGTCACGTTGCCATTGCCTCAAGAGGTGCCCAAGCACTTTGCCATGCTTCCCGAGCATATCTTCGAGGATGTTGTTGACATCTTGCTCTTCTTCGGACGGTGAGTATGATTCCCATTGCTTCTAGTTCTTTCACGCGAGTTTGAGATTGATCGACTGTCCCTAACTCCATCAGATACCAACCGAATTGCTTGACACAGTCGGCCAAAGACGATCTTGTGACTTTCAGTGTCACTTTCTTGTCTTCTGGTTGGTACATCAAGAATCCGTTCTTGAAGGCGAAGCTTGCTGAGGTACGTCGCAATCATGCTTCAGTATCCAAACATGCTATCTGAAACTGACAGTCATTGACATCCCCAGATCATCTTCTACAACGTCATGCCATATGGCCATATGTCTACTGGTGCTTTGGGCGAGACTATCAACTTCCACCCGCTTGCCCTTCGCCACCTTGTGCCAGCGATGATGTCGTTCTGGATCGAGGCCGAGTCGACGGGCTCTCATACCCAGTTCTACGACAAGTTCAACATCAGATACCATCTCTCGCAGATCTTTAAGGTCATCTGGCAGAACCCGCAACACAAGCAACGTATCCGTGAAGAGGCACGCGGTCGGGAGTCAGCCTTCGTTATCTTCATCAATCGACTGATGAACGATGTCACCTTCTTGCTGGACGACGCTCTCGAGAAGCTTCAGGAGTTGCACGCAAAGCAGGTCACAATGGATGACGAGGCGGCTATGGCCGCACTCGACGAGGAACAACGCAAAGATATCGCTAGTCGTGTCAGCTCCCTGGAGGGTCAGATCAAGAGCGACTTAGCGTTCGGTCATGAATTCCTGCGACTGCTCGTGGACTTCACAGCGGAGACCAAGGATGCCTTCATGACGGCCGAGATTGTGGATCGCCTTGCCGCCATGCTTAATTTCAACCTCGACCTGCTCGTAGGACCGCGCTGTCAAGAGCTCAAGGTGAAGGACCCCAAGAAGGTCGGCTTCGACCCAAAGCAGCTTCTTCGCCAGATTCTGTCCATATATCTCAATCTGGCCGCCAAGGCTGAGTTCATTCAGGCGATCGCTAAAGACGGACGGAGTTATCGCAAAGAAATCTTCCTCAAGGCTGCTGGTATTTCGTCACGACACATGCTCAAGAGCCCGGCGAGATTGAGGTTCTCGAGGGCCTGGTAGGACAAGTCGAACAAGTCAAGCAAATGGAGGCTGAAGAAGACGAGGATCTTGGAGAAATTCCTGACGAGTATCTCGGTGAGTCCTCATCTGCATGGCCTCAATCCTGGCCTCACCCATGCAGATTCATGTTTGCTGAATTCTGATGATGCTTTGTCCATCGCTTAGACCCCCTTATGGCCACGCTCATGAAAGATCCCGTCATGCTGCCGAAATCGCGGGTCATTGTCGATCGCTCGACAATAAAATCGCATCTTTGAGCGACTCGACGGATCCATTCAATCGAGCTCCACTGAAGATCGAGGACGTGGTTCCAGGTGAGTTTTGTGGAGCAGCGAAATTGCAAGAGGCAGTGAACAAGCGATGCTGAACCTGGTTTCTCATCTCCAGCCGACGAACTGAGGGCTCAAATCCAGGCGTTCACCGCAGAACGGCGAGCGCTAAAGCAGAGGTGACCGCTGCCTCACCGTCCCTGATGTAGCTTAATTTGATCTCATCCAGCTGCTGTCAGCTTTGAAGGGCAGAGCATCAAGAAAGAGAAATTCAACACACTTCGGGCAGACGCAGTGCGAGGATACGTTGGGTCCTCTGAGGGGAGAGTAAATGGAGCTAGCGCTCAAGTATTTGACTCCCTGATACCGTTAGAAAGAAGCTGAAGTCAATGTGGAAAACACTGAGAAACACTCGCACCCAAATGGTCGTGAACAGAATTGCGATTGTGTATACATGTTGCTTGGCGAATTCGATTGGTTGTGCTGTACAGACAGCATACAGGCAGTGGTCACTTCCTTGGAATTCAGCGCTCAGCCTTTAGGAGCTTTTGCTTGGACTGTCGAGGCAAGGCATCGGTAATCAGTAACGCGCGTAACCGGCAAGGGTAGCAGGACGGATATGCTCACTTTGGATTTCCTCTTCTTTCTCGGGGAGGATGAGTCCATCTGATCAGGCTCAAGTTGAGCCAAGTCGATCTGGAAAAGGGCAACCTCCTTGTATGTCAACAAACGCGCTACGGATATGCTTCGATCTGAACAGAATGATGCACTCACCCCAGCAACCTCTCCTGCTGAGACCCGGAAGGCGGAATCTAGCGTTTTCGCGGTCGAAAGGGATGATGTTTTGAATCGTCGTCTCTGGACGGTAGATGATTTCCCTCATCGTCTGCTCGTGATAATCCGGCTTTGAAAGCAGTTTCCTCGGGGCATGACTCGTCCTGCCATAAGTTGAAAGAGCTCGTTCAGTCGCTTTCTACGTTGCCAGAACAAGAAGGGCATAAACTCACCCGGCAGATCTGCTACGTAGTTCTCAATCGTTTTGGGCAATCCCTTCCGCTTCGCTGTATTGGATCCTTCGCCACCTGGGACCGCCAGAGATCCTTTCCCAAATGGATTGGATTCATCGTCCCGGAGTCGTTTGATGCCCCGCTCTTCACCCTGCCTCTGTGCATCAAGACCCGCTTCCACACCGTTTCCGCCAACCCTTCCACCAGGCGCCAGGGAACCTTCGCCGGAGGCTGTCATCCCAGTCGCTCCACCGCTACCAGACTTCTCCGGAAAATTTCGTAAAAATTGCTTGACCGTAGCATTGTACAGCGGGACCAGGCGAAGACGGGTGAGCAAGTCGTCCGCCCCATTCAACTTGCGGATGGGTCGTGTCTCCGCAGGTGGCGCTCGACTCCGAGTTGGAAAGAAAGCAGGCAGATCGGCCGAGGTTGATGATGCTGCTGGCGGACACTGAGGCCCAGTGGAAGCCGCCACCTCCTCCTCCTTCGACATATTGCTGTTCTCTTTGGCAAACTACCTCAAGTCATTCAGACCTTCAAAGCGACGATGGCGGTTGCTCCCATCGAAATGTCGAAGCGTGAGCTCGAGATTTCGGGACTTTCCTTTTCAAAGTACAATTTCCAAGGTTTATTGTTGGAGATGCGTTCAGACGATGCGCAGACTGATGAGAAGTGCAACACATTCAGGGTGACATTTGCAGCGCGATGGCAAGGGAACAAGAAGTACAACATTGGTGGTTCTCAATGGAAATGAAGTTGAATGAAGGCGAGAGAATTGCAAATGCGAGACTTTTGGAGGAGACGTCAGAATCAGAGTCGCCTGGAGACCTTCAGCGCAGGATGGCGGAAGTTATGCGGACGCGCGATTTCCACTCCTACTCCACCTCGACCTGGCGCGGGCGCTTGCTTGCAGATTCCTTCTTCGGGATGGTCAGGTTGAGCACGCCGTTGTCGAACTTGCCCTTGATATGCTCGGAATCGACATCACAGTCCCTGGGGAGGATGAAGGAGCGCGAGAACGTGCCGAAGATGCGCTCGGTGATGAGTGGGCGAGGTCCGTGGTGGTGGTGGCGAACCTGCTTGCCGCTGTCCGTCTTAGTGACACTGACCTCCTTCTCAGCTTGGGCCTGCGCAGCTGCATTCTCCGTGCCAGGCTGAGCCTTCTTGCTGGCTTCGTCAGCGCCAGCAGTCTTGGTAGATTCCTCAGTCTTGGGAGCTTGAGCGACCTTGGTGTACTCCGCGCGAGTCTCGCCGCTGATGGTCAGCTTGCGCGAGGCCGAGTCAAGAGCGACCTTGATGTCCTCCTTCTTGGCGCCTGGAATCTCGGCAGCAACTGAATAGTGGTCGGGGTGTTCGTGAATGTCCTGAATATCGCAAAAGGGAAGAAGGGAGTCAGCGTGTCGAAGCGATATTGGAAGGGAAGGGCGATCATCATGAACTCACAATGCGAGGGCCCTGGAAGATGTTGCTGGCATTCACCAGTTGCTGGGCCGAGTCGAGACCGCAGTATCCTGGTTCGTGTCAGTGTCATCCCAGTCTTGGAGAGGGAGAGCAAGCCGGGCGAAGGGCTGGAAAGGGTTGAAGAAGGGGTCGCTGAAGACAGACATGGTAGTGATAGTGCTCAGTGTGGGTGGGTTGGGTAAGTGTTTGGCTGGGTAAGAGTGCTGAGGATGTGAGAACTTGCTGTGTGTCTGGAGAGTGGAAGGAATCATGAGCAAGCGTTAAGGGGCCGCCCTCTTTATACCTTCCACCCTGGCATGGGGAACACCAACAGAAAGATCTCGAACAAGCAGGGATCATCGAGGATCCCATGACCACGGTCAATCGATCGTTCGAGAGGGCTGCTTGTCGCCAGGCTCTGTGACGGAGTGCTTGTGAGTGAGTCGATGAGAACCTTTTTCATTTCCCAAAGCCACGTGGCGAATTTTCTGGCAAATTCCAGAACCCATCCCAACATACGGAGAGACAATCCAATGTTCCAATTGCTGCGAGTTACTCAGTCTTGCGAGTATGGTAGAGGCTGCGTGGCGTCGTCCACGCTGTCGTCGGTAGTCGTTGAAGGTTCTACAAGCTCCGATGCGTTTCGGTCTGCAGAGATGATGCAAGCAACACCAGTATCGGCCAAGATCGGCAAAGAAGATGCTGGAACGACTCCATGCTGCTGTGAAGCTAGAAGTTGCGTTGCGACGAGTGCAGAGGAGGACGGAATCGCACCACTGCTCCTCTCGTTTTCCTCGTCCTCTTGTTCCTCCTGGCTTGGGACATGATCCGGAATCGAGGCCAAGGCAGCATCCATTTCGACATCAAACGCCAGTCGCTCCAGCTCGTGTTCCACCTCATCGTCAAAGTCATTGAACAATGTATCGAAATCGTCTCCTCCCGACCCGCGGGTTCCGCCTTGGCATTCTGACTGCGCCGTCGTTGAGCCTGAGTCAGAGAAAGACTATCGAGATCCTGCTCGTCTGGTATCGCTTGCATTCCACGTCCGCTCGTGATGACGAAGTCCAGGCTGGCATTGGAACCGATTCCGGACGGCACGAACGAGCTGAATGCCAGGTTGGCGCGTCGCACAGGGAGAACGCGAAGTTGAGATTTTGACTTACGCTCTTCCGAACCCTTCTCCCCTTGCCATACGGAAGGAATGATCGAGGTTGGCACCCGTCGAGCAGTTCGACTCAGCACCAGTCTGGCGTTGATACAGTTCGCCCAGACATTTCCAAGCTGCGCAGATTTGAGCCTGCCCTTGAGTGCTCTGGCGAAATCGTCAAGCTCAAGCGGAAGCTCGTGACCCGATGCATCTCGCTGTGGACGAATCCCCGCTGCGCCGACCGAGCTAGGTATCGTTGAAAGCAGGCCAGAAGAATGAATCGACTGCAGATCAAATGCCAGGGGAGGGTCTAAAGCCGAATCTGCGGAGATTGCCAGGGTCGAAGGTAATGTTCGTTCGTTTTCCGAGGCAGTTGCGTGCAGCTGAAGTTCGTGGATATTGATGTGTCCTTCCTGCAGTACCGCTCTGACGATGCCGGCCTCACGGTCGAACGCGTCGCTAACGTGGTTGATGACGAGTATGGCAGGGCCATAGTCCTCATGTCGGATGCAAGATTCCACGGTGGTTGCGTCCATGGTGCCCTTCCTTGATCTCGAGCTTAGGCTTAGACATCGAAGCTTGTCCGCTATGGAACAGAGCAATTTGGCGCGCATGAAACGGCCTTGGAATTTGTTCATGTCCACCGAATCGTCTTGTAAAAATGCCGGGAGGCCCTCTATGATAACCAAATCCAGTGGCCCTTTGTCTCGCTCATTTCCTGTGCGGAGCCGTTGTTGTAGACCGGGCAGAGTGTACGCGAGAGCATGATCTAGTGCATCGGCGTCTCGTAAGCAAGCGACGTGGACGTTCCGGAGAATGACATCGACATGTTCGCCCATCGACTCTTCCAAGTTCTGTATAGATGCTGGTGTGCCCTGTCTCCGCCGTCGTCCTCCACGTCCGTCTCCTTCCCGTGCATTGCGAGGTCGACATTGCGGCAATGCGGTTGCAAGTTCGACGAGGCGACTGATCAATGATGATGCCGCCGCTTCGCCGTGTGGAGTCAAGATAGCAACGCCACTCGGTCTCCTGGACGGATCCCATTCAACATCAGGCTCGTCCGCCCTGATACCCAAAACTGTGTGCACCGCCATTTGTAAGGCGAGCTGGGTCTTTCCAGACGAACTATTTGGCAAAGCTTTATCTGTGAATAGTCTGATCAAATGCTTGGAAATTCACGGCAACACACTCACCTCTCTCCTACAATTTCTGTAACAGTTCCCCTCCTCATACCGCCCCCAAGAATACGATCCAAGCGGACTTCACCCGTGGAGAGCCATAATCTTGAGATATTGTCTTGAACGTCGGCGGATGTTAGCCATCGCCGCTGCTCGTGTACTCTGTCAAGATCTTGTGGACCTCCCTCAGAGTCGGATGACAGATCCTCCTCGTCACTTGTTGCAATGAGTCGCCGCTTTGATCTCTGGATAGGATAATCGTCGTCGGCGAGAGCTCTTCTCTTGCCGAGCGCCTTGGTTGACGGAGACCGAGCACCCCCCTCAGTAGTCGGAAGGATCGCTAGAACACTCGGCGGTGAAGAGCGAATCATACTTTGATATACATCGCTCTCTTCGTCGCCTTGTGATCCTGGAACCACGTCGTCCGTGGCGGAGTAGACTGGCCAAGCGGATGTAGATGTTCCTTCGCCAAAGAATCCGTATGGCGGCGCGACATTCCGCCTCTGGTTCGATTGCACTCCTGAACCAGTCTCTTCCGCCCCTTGAGTCGCAGCTACCACCTCCAGCCGATCCGTACGGGCTCGTATCGAGTCCAGAGGGTCTATAGTCGGATTATGGCGAAATTTCGAGTTCGTTCGCTCAGTTCTGTTGTGGTCCAGTGGCAATTGAATCGGATTCGCCGCTGGGAAAGGAGACTGCGGCCGTCCTGTCAAAGTATGGAAGGCGGACGTAGAAGGTGCTCCGAGAGATATCGCAGCCAGGCGATGAATCAAAGTCGCCTCCGCCCGTTCGACATGACATTGCTTGACGATGTTGTTGATGGGGATGAGAAGAAGCTGCTCAGCGCTGTAGATGCCAGCTGCGGGTTCAAGAAGCATGTATCAGCACGGGTGCGCGGAGAACAAGCACAGAATGCAGAACGTACCTCTTCGACAATGTGCTCGTTGCTTGGGAGTGAGTCCATCGATGTCGTCGATCACTGTCGGAGTCGCCATCAGAGCAGACGAGTGAGCTAGCTGATGTCAGAGACCGCCGACCAGGGAGCTGCTGGACGTCCTGTCTGCTGCCTGCAGCTGCTGAAGTGATGACAAGGAAGAGCGAGATCCCGGCCGTATCTCTAGCGTATGTAAAGACGAAGCGCGTCAGCGGGTCGCAAGTGTTGTGTTCGTTCTTGCTGCGACCGAGGTGTTGGTCTCCTTGGCTTCCACTTCCCAAATTCCCGACCTCGAGAAGCGCGTCGCGATTGCGGAAGACACGCGACGCGCACATCGATCGTGATCACTATAGAATGATCATCAATATCGCGTCCACGTGACCTGCTCTGGCTCACCACCTCGTCCCCGAATTCGAAGGGTTGACCTTTTTCCAGCTCAAGACGGCAGCCATCACATCGCAAGCAGACACAGCAGACACAGCCGAAAACATGCGCACCACCTCGCTTTGCTGAGATATGGGTCCACATCCCACTATCCAACCTCGACTCTTGCGCACCTCACCAACGCAGCGGCAACCCGAGCCAAAGCTCTGTCCGCCCTCAGCCAGTCCGACCCTTCGACCTCCTCGGGGCTCACCCGCTCAGTGATTCCTCCTCCCAGATTGCCACGGCCACCGATCCAGTCTCGACCAGCGCCCGGCGGAGGCTCAAGGGGCGCTTTCACGCTTCCCTGCCGGAAAATGCTGATTTACTACTGCCCTAACCAGCCAGCATCGGCAGGCGTGCGGTTGTGGCTGGAAAAGGAGGTGAAGACATGGGCGGAGCGGTATCCGACCGTGGAATGGGTTGTGTCCCCACGCAAAGCTCAATATCCCGTGCTGATAGCAGAATACAGTGAGTACCCCCTTTTCTCTTGGAGGTCTGCTCCCATGCGTGCGCGAGAATTAGTCAACTCACGTACGATGAATTTCTGCCTGGGTTTTCAGCCAACGGCAGATCGAAGGAGATCTGCGTGCGGAATCGAGAGCACACGAGCGTCGCGAGCAAGATCCAACTCCTTCTCGACTCTTCCGGACGCAAGATTACCTCCCTTAAGCGGAGACCAGTCGAGAGCTCCAATGAGTCAGCTCGCGGAATCTGGAGTCCATTGCACACTGCCGAGGGGAGGAAAGCGTTGTAATTGCTGGCAGGAGAACAATCAATCGTTCAATTTCGTGAAAGTACCTGCCACGTTGGTGCGCCCGGCAGTATGGACATGGTTGAGACATTTGCGTTCTGTGCGTAGAGCATGATCGTTATGCATGCAGGAGCCTTGGGGGATGAAGATGTCCCTTCACACTATAGTAGGGGACCTCAGAGGCTGGCGCCCAAACTGTGCAAACTGCGAATATGCTTTTTGCTCAGCGTCTCCACCACCATAGGAAGACCTGTGCAAAAGGAAGACAGAGACGGTCAGCAAATGAGCGGATTATCAACATTTTAAGCATTGCCGCGGGTACGAACGAAGATCCAGATGACGAAGAGGATGAAGATCATCATGTTGCAGAACCACGAACTCTGCCGGGACGCCATCCTGTTCATCTTCGTGAATGTCCCGCCCAGGAAAGCCGATGTTGTGGTAAATGCGCCGCCCTGATACCGGACAGAGCACAATTCATGAGGGATCAGTCCCAAAGCCATTTGAACATCTGCAGAGCGCGACTTACCAAGACGTCGAGGTCCTTCGTCGAATCTCGTACTTCATTACCAATGCCGACGGTGATCTGAAAAAGAAGGAAGGTCGAATTGTGTGAATAATGGCAAGGTCCACGGGCGAACGAGTGCCCGCAGGCATGCCTGATGGGAAGTCCCGGAGCACGCCTGGCCTACTCACATCTTTGAGCATCTTCACCTTGGCACTCAGCCCTTCCAACCGCTCATCGTTTGCCTCCTCCAAATCCTGTGCCGTCCGTTGCTGAGCATAGTTCCGTATCCGATCTGTCCACCCTCCACCTGCACCTGCGCCCCCGCCTGAGCCTGAGCCAGACCCATTCATGTACCCGCCCGGAAGGATGCCCCCTTTCTTCGGTGCCCCATACTCGTCATCGTACGAGCTCGGTCCCGCAGCATACGATGATGGGCCAGTTGCGCCGATGCTGCGCTGGTATGCGCCGCCTGGTCCGAGGTCGAGGAAGAGGTGTATGGCTGTTCGAAGGGTGATGCTGACCGGAAGCCTGCCAATCCTCCGCCGCCGCCTGGACCCACACCGAGTCCACCTGCGCTTGCTCCTACGCCTGTGCCTGGACCTGCTGGAGAGTGCGAACGTGGATATGCTGACTGCGAGGGACTTGGATATGCGCCTGAACTGAGCAATGTATGCCGGTCAACTCCACCGCCCGCCCCTGGTCTTCGAGCCATTGTCTTTCTTGCGTTCTGTCAACGAGGTTTGATAGAGAGATGGGAGGCAAAGATGCGGAGGCGCAGTTGCGAGAGTGAGTAGTGAGTGAGTGAGCAAATGGGTGAACGTTCTACTACTCAGTTGCGTACAGTCATGCTGGTTGTGAGGGAGACCAATCTCGCATGCGGGACCTTCATCCTGTCCCCGATCTCTGGAAGGCGCTCGGGCATCATATCAACGCAGAACATGCTATTGTGTCATTCGGTCAGAGTGGAAAAGTATACAAACAGAGAACTAGTTGATGCCGAGGATTGGGTCGCGGTCAAAGGTGTGTGAGATGTGAGGAATGAGGACGGGGACAGAAGCGTTGGTGCTGGAATCGAAGGGACAGGAAACCCGTTCGGAGGACTTGAAGTAGTGGAATTTAGCTCAGGTGCTATTGCTCCTGTTCGGGTGGGAGGAAACATCCTATGGAACCATCTCTCTTTCCGTCTGTCTGCCATCCTTTTGCCTTTACGTTACCGTGACAGACCAGAGATGCGCGAGGACGCCGAGAGGGCCTCAAAATGGATGTACTCCGTCGAAGCGCATGGATTCGTCGATCATGCAACATTCTGCTGGTAGTAGGCGTGCTGCTGAGGCTGTTGCTGCTGAGGCTGGCGGTGATGCTGCGAGTGTTGTGATTGATGGTGGGCAGCAGCCGGCTGTTGATGTCCCATACCTGATGAAGGTGCCTGTTGCCCGTGACGGCTACCTTGCTGTAATTTCGAGAGTCCAGATAAAACATCAGCTACGTGGGCGCGTCTACCAATATACGCATACACTCACATGTTGGTTCCAGCCCCTGTTCTGGTTTTGGTGTGGATCTGGCGATGCTGGCTCATGTTCGCTCCGTACAACGATGCTTGCTAGGGGATTCTCCACCGCCGCGCTGGTGGTAAAGTAAGGATGCCGCAGCGCCTCATCGGCACTGATCCTCTCAGAAGGATCAAAGCGGAGGAGCTTTTCCAGCAGGTCAATCGCGAGCGGGTGTGCCTTCGGGTAAATGGTCTGGAATGGTACTTTGGGCATCCGTGGGAACGCCCGTGGTTGCACATCAGGGGAGTCGCGCATCAATCGGTCGATCGTCTTCTCGTCGGGAGTCCCAAGGAAGCGTAGAATTTGGTTCAGCTGGTCGTTGTTGTCGCGTCCGCGGAAGAGGGGCACACCGCTGATCATCTCTGCCATGATACACCCGGCTGACCATACGTCGATGCTGGTGCTGTACGTTCGGCTCCCGAGAAGGACGTCTGGAGCGCGGTACCAGAGGGTGACGACCTCATTAGAGAAGGTGTTGACAGGAATACCGAATGCGCGAGCCAGACCGAAGTCGCCGAGCTTCAATTCTCCGCGCTTGTTGATCAGGAGATTTTGGGGCTTCAGATCGCGATGGAGGACGCGGTTCTCATGGCAGAAGGCGGTGCCCTTGAGAAGTTGGAACATGAAGACTCGAGTTGTGTGGGGATCCAGAGCGCCGCGATCACCGTGAATGTCCATGTACTTCTTCAGGTCCATGTCCATGAACTCGAAGACAAGCATGAGTTTGGACTCGGTGTGCATCACGTCGTATAGTCGGACGATGTTGGGGTGCCTAAGCTCCTTCATGAGAGAAATTTCTCGGATCGCTGTCGACGGCGTGCCTTCCTCGGGGTCGAGGTGAATCTCCTTCAAGGCGACGATTTCTTGAGTTGTGCGCGAGCGGCCTTTGTACACTGTCGCGTACGTGCCCTCGCCGAGCTTCTCCAATTGGATGTCTGAGGAGACGACACAAGCACCAGCGTGACTTCAGTTCACGTTCCGCGCCGCCTTCGCGATCGAGCGAAGCGCACTCACAATTCATAGTGATAGCAACAGGCGCGTTCTGCTTTACTGTTTCTGGAGCTTGAGGTGATTATCTGATTTCGATCGAAGTGCTGACGATGTCCGCGTCTTGTTACGTCGCCGTGGTGTGAACGTTGTTACCTTCAGCGCGACGAGGTCGAGGCCAGTGCGAGCGACTGCGGTGGCACGGAATAGAGAAGATGGAGGGAGGACGGTGCGCAGCGAACGCTTCTCTTTGTCCAATGCTGGTGCCTTTATGCGTTTGAGGGAGATCTGGGATTCGCACTTCGCACCGAATAGCGCAACGGACGCCGCTTCTCCTTATGCTTGGAGCTTGGAGCCTGAGTGTATGCTGATGGAACAAGACCCAGTGAGTGGCGGGCGGTAAGCGGGACGAATGAATAAGAGCAAGAGGAGGCAGTAGTTGAGCTTGATCCTCGTGAGATGCAAGGAGGTGTTTGTTGTCCAACAACGACTGAAGAGGTTGGAAAGGAGGTCAAAGCGTAACGAGAGGGAGTGTTTGTGTCGCACAAAGGTTATTTTCCAGCCGAAGCAGAGTCCTTCTGAAACCAGTCACGTGTGTTTCCGAAAAGGACACGTCGGTGCACGCGCAGGAAGACACGACGATCACTACCTACATAAGAACCCCGAGAGATGACTCTTACCAAGGAAGGACAGAAAGAACAGTATCTGGTGGTCGTACGCGTGTGCCAGAGGTCCTATCCCCAGCCGCCGACCCCTGTCTGCTCCTGTAACGCTTCCATGACGCTGACAAATGCTGAATTGCAATTGCTGACCTTTCCTTCCATCTCTTCTCATTCCCACCAATCCCACAGCCGTCCATTTCGTATATGTATCCCGGAATTCGGTCCAGCCACATCGATCATCAAGTACGATCGAGAACCTTCCAGACACAGTATGCACGTCCTTGACTCGGTCTACGAGTACGAGTACGTGCGGACAACTCCCCCGAACTGGACAGAGCAACACCTCATCCCCGACGGTTACCCACGCCCTCGCATAACGTTAATTCATCTCGACTCTCGAGCATCTCAGACAGGATGAGAGCCAGGCTGCATTTTCTCGTTGTGAAGAAGTCGGCTCAGCTTCATCCCGCATGGCCGACTTCCTCTTTGGCTAATCAGCCCCGTCCTCCATGGCGCCTCCGTCTACGTCTCGCTTCTCACATCTCATATCTCATATTGCGAGGCGCAATGAAGAATAGCTTTGAAAGGGGATACTTCATCTTATTTCCCCCTCTCCCTCCCCAAAACAGCGCATTTCACAGCGCCGCCACGTACTTCGCCATCTCATGCACCTTCTTCAGCCACCCAGCCTCTTGGTACTCTCCAAATTCTTAAAGACGGGCCCGTCAGGGCCTATTTGTGGCACGGAATATGCCTCCAGTCCGCCACTGTTTCTGCCAGCGCTCTCATCTTACCCTGTCAACTCGACCTCTCAAGAGCTGAATAATCCAGGTCTTCCTGTCATCTACACCCTCCGTCCGTCCCGCTGGCCGAATCTCTTCTGATCGCCTTCGGACTGGAGAGCTGTCGTCATCCTCTTCCGCATATGGTAATGCCCCGTCCTTCAAGCTCTGCAGGACCATCCACCACCACCGCCCTCTCCATAGGGCTGGCCAGCACCGACGATGCTCCATTCTCGCTCCGACCCGAACCCGCAGGTCCCCCGCGTGCACACCTTTGCGGTAATGCTGCAAGCCACCAGCTTGCCCCGAACAACGCTCTAGCTCCGCCTCGGTTGTCTACTCGATCGCGATCCTACTCCGATGCGATGACTGGCCGCATTTCCCTTCCCTCCCCGCACACCAGTGTCTGCACTCCTGCCAGCTTGGAGCCCAGCAGTTCTCCGGCGAGATCCGAGATCTTCAAGAGGTACTGCGGCGAGTGAAACGTAAGAAGGAACCAGACGCTCACAAGAGCCTCCGGAGTCGGATGCAGCCCCTCACACTCCATGCACGCATGCCATCCTTTGGCGCCTTGCGGAATCTCAGATGGTACAACGCTGGCGAACCAGATCCGCTCCCATCTGATGGAGACGAGACTTCCATCTCGCTCACCGACTCGACTGCCAATGCGCTCGATCATGTGTGCACAAAATCCGCCCGTCGGCCTCAACTGGGCTCAACTCAATCCTACTCGTCTATTCGGTCTCAGATCGTCGTACAAGGTGTTGAAGTCATCCAGAGTCGAAATGCGTTTGATCAAGGCTCCGGATCCACAGCATCCATTTCGAGCTTCCCTGCTCTGGATCGAAACTCTCCTCAGTCTCCGCCCCAATCCCTACCGCCAAGTCTCCGAAACAGTTTTGTTGAGGATCATCGGCAGACACCGCCCGAAGAGGCAGATGAGGTCGAACATCTCTTATCCTCGCCGCCACTGGCTTCCCAGGTCGCTTTTCTTAACAGCGCACAAGAACCGAGCTTCCAGCAGTCCCGGCTGGAACAGAACCATAGCATCGGACGTCCAGCCACACCTATCCCTATTCATGATCAACACCTTCTCGTAGCCATCGATACGCCACGATCCGACACGACGCATGTTACCAGAGGTGCATCGAGGATCTTCAAAGGCGGTCACAGGTCAAGCAATTCCGACGTTGGCCCCGCACAGCAGAAAATCTCCTTCTCCCCCGCCGCTTCCCAATCCTTGCACACTCGTCCTTCTTTCGGCAGACTGTCCCCATCTCGCTCCGAGAACGATTCTCAGAAGCGCAACGACCCACATGGCTTCTGTCAAACACCTCCATCGGCTCAATAAAGAGCTCCCAAGAAGGGTACTTCTCCTCCTTCCCGCCACATCGCTCAACAGGACTACCCGTTTCTCATCCCTATCGCACCAGCCTGGAGGAAAACGAACGAATGGTCCCGATGATAAGCATCCCTTCCCCGTCGGAGACGAAATGCAGCAGTCCTGTGGACGGTTCGACGGCCCATGAAGGCTTCATGTTCCCTCCATCTGGTGGAGGCCCTTCACCCATCTCCTCTTCCTCACGGACACGGTCGATGAATCCTCCCAATCCTTACAGTCCCAACCCGTACAGTCCCTCCATTCGGTCCCTGGGAGGCGGTGGTAACTCATGGTTGAGCTGCTCGACGCTCTTGAGCGACGGTCCCGAATCGAAGATGGAAACGACCAAGGCTGCGTCCGCGCCAGGTATCGGTACTGGGAAGTGGCCGACATCGCTTGCAATGGAGCGAGAGGCCGTCGTTCCACTCCAAGGCAGTGACAAGGTCGTCACTCAACCAGTAGACGAAGACGAAGAGGTCAGCTTCCTTCCGTCCCTCAACATCGACAAGCCGACGAGCACGCCGTTGCCCTTGCCACAGCGGCGGGAAGGCAGACGGGTCCTACCTCGCCTCAAAGTTCCACCTCGACTTGAACCGCTCGCTCGGCTGGGGTGCGATACGGACAGGTCTACGGTTGAGTCAAGGACTGGCAACAGTCAGGAGGCTCAGTCGTTTGAGTGCGAGGCAAGCGAGTGGCGCGCGTTGGCTGGTTTCTTTGGTTCTGGGATGCCCTAGGCTCAAATCAGTTGCTCTTCCATACCCATTTACTCTCCGTAGCCCAGCCTCTATCCACTAGTAGTCATCTCCTGCCAGTCATCTTACACTTGTTGTCTTGTCTCCAGAGCCCACCCTGCGCACACTCCCTGTACACGCTTTGTACTTTACGTATAGACACTGCCTGAATACGTCTCATGCTTGCTGCTTCCATATCGGCGGACCGCAGCTATCTTCGGCGAAAGAAAGTTGAGCAACTCCTCTCCGAAGCATGACTTACCACTTATCTTCCTACTCCCTAACGTGTCTACACTCTACCGGGAAATCAGCAACTTCCTACGTATTGTGAAAAGAGGCCACCAGCGCGATCGTGTGTTTGATATTCTTGATTCAGTTAGATTCTGCACTTCCGGGCGAGACGAGAGGAAGGGAGGACAGTGAGGAATCTGGAGGGGCAGGGCTCGTAGCGAAGACGGAACCAGCCAATGGCGGTGATAGATGGGACCGACGAGGTGAGGCGCGAAAAAATGCGAGAAGCCTTGAAATTGTGTCTTGTTTTCTTTTGGATCTTCTAATTTCCGTGAAGAAGGGAAGAAAAGAAAGGTGAACAAGAAGAGGGTCTTCAGCCGATCGGGGCGACGTCGATGGGTGCAGCGGTTCCCCTCCAACCGGAACGAAGGCCTGCGACGGCTGCGACTGTTCCGAAAAGTCCGACCAGTGGCTCGCCAATGAGTCCAGTGGGATGTGACCTAAAGACATTCAGAAAGAGGGCAATATCAGTTTCCGGCCGGGAACGGTCGAGACAAAAGGACGTTCGTGGACCTTGACCGTCCGATTTCACCATTCACTGTGACATCAGCAGCAAAGTAAGTGAGAGCGAGGGAAAACTCACCAGTGTACTGTTAATGGCAGATATCCAAGGTTGACCCAGAGTTCGTTCAAAATGGCCTCCTTCCGATCGTGCAATTCGTTCCAGAGCCCCTTGGTCTCTGTTTGCTCCTCGGTAAGCGCGACGCTTGCTGTAGCCGACTTCTCTGATGTTGTAGACGCATTTATGCTGCGGGGAAGTGGTGGAGGGTGGCCGCGGCTACGCTCCAAGGCGCGTGCGCGCAATCGGAGCAAGCGGTTGTCCTCAACGAGATGGAGAAGCTGCAGGACGACGTAGAGAGCCCACATACGGGATCCCCAGAGCCAGCACGCATTCTGCTTCGAGGTGGAGATGGGCAGAATGGAGTGCATTCCCAGGTAGGCGACGGCCTCGAGCGGGCAGTAGATAAGCATGGACCAGCCTTGGATTCGTTCCAGGTTGTGCAAGAGCCGGGTCGGCGGTGGGGTCCTTTCCAAGGCGATCATCCATTTGACGATGGGCAGGATACCCCAGATGCGGAAGAGGATTCGGGCATCGCTGACGAGGGCGACAAGGCGTTCGATGCGAGCTGCAACGGGGCTTCCACCGTGTGGTGCATGATATGACTTGGTGCCTTCGAGTATGCGGAGCCGGACGCGGTGCTGGAGGCTGAGGAAGGCGATGAGGAGCTTGGAGGAGTATTGGGTGAGCATAAGAACCTTGTCTGTTCCGGACCAGGTGCCGAGGTAGCGGATGAGATGATCCAGAGTGGGCGAGGGAGACACGCGCGAGAAGCAGCCGAGGATCTGATCGGTTGCGGTTGGGGCACGCGGCACCCTGGGGCGTTTGGACATGGACATGATCTTGACGCAGTCGACTCGGGGAGCGCGCTTTTGTCAGGGCTGTGTTTGGAGTCGGGCCAGGCTGAGATGGGAAGGCAGCAGGTAACTTCTTGATCCCAGAGATGTGGTGGAATGGTAGCTGCTATGCTGTGACTGGCGTCGGGGTGGGTGGGTGTCGAAATCTCTGGGGAGGAAACGAGACGGCTGCTGCCAATTTGCCCTGCTCGTGATCATCCGGAACTCTGATCGTCTCCGAATTCCCGGCAAGCACTCCATTCCTCAACCATCCCACTTGTGCCGTTTCACATTTTGGTTTTCCATTCTTGAACGGATCTACCTGAACGGTTGACCGTGGGACAGACATATTCTGTTCTGCGACCTCCCTTTATAGTAGACGTCGATGGGGTCTTCCACGTCCAGATACACGGGTGGCAGCTTCAGGCTCGACGCTTGACGCTTGACTTCGCAGCATGTTCAGGCAACTGGACATGGTATACGCGCTTGGGCCGCTACAAAGGCCCAAGCCAGGACACGGACTGGCGGTGAGGCGGCATTATACGCTTCTTTGCTCCCTGTAAGCCAGGGATCTGAGGTTATACCCTGGATCGATAGATTGACTCGCAGAAAGGGTATCTATCTATCAAAGGAAAAGGGAGCGTGGATCAGTGACCAGCGTAGAGCGCGATGGGGGTTGCACCGCCTTTGGAGTTTGGTGCCAGCAGCACTATGTGATCGGTGATGCGTACCTGGTCCAGTACGATTGTCAATTGTGATCCTCTATCTAGAACGCTTCATG
This sequence comes from Tilletia indica, assembly GCA_001689995.1. Lineage (NCBI taxonomy): Eukaryota > Fungi > Basidiomycota > Exobasidiomycetes > Tilletiales > Tilletiaceae > Tilletia > Tilletia indica. The sequence goes on from MAPW01000008.1 coordinate 205,762, forward strand.
CTTCATGCTTCATGCTCCCGACGCCCGCCGCCGACTGCGCGCTGCACGCCTGATGCCTGATGTGCAACGTGCAGACTTTAGCCCCCGTTATCTTCCATGTGCATACTGTATGTATGTGTCCTGAGATTGTCTTCGTTCTTCCAAGTTCCATGATGGTACGTCACTCTCATTTGCGACAAGAAGCTCCAGCTGCCAGCACAGCTAACTGCGCTTCTACGTCCATGAGTACTTGACTGCTGAGGCAAATGGCGCCCGTCCAATGGGCTCGTCTCTATATGTACTCTAGCAGTTGAAGCAGGCTCCGGCCTGGTCGAATGGTGCCTGTCGAGGTGTAGATAGAAACTACCGTGCTGCGATCTGAGGTATCGGAGACTCTCAGAGACTTCACCCACGCATATACAGGTGTGCTCATCATTATCAATGCTGCTAGATTTTGGTCCTTAAAAATACCAGCCCTGTTTAGACTTCAGTATAGACAGCGCCGTGAGCTTAAATGATTGGCACCTATTGTATGTTCTGAGGCTTAAAACCTATTTATGTATTTCACATTGATTATTGATTTAGATCCGAAAAGACTGACCTTAAAGTGCTAATAGGGTCTAGACCCAAGGTCCATCAACTATCTTTCCCTTGTTATTGATATTACATTGGTACAAAGTTGTCAGATCGTTCTTCCGTTATCCATGCCCCGCCTATGCCCTATCAAATACCACATACCCTGCCTCCCGTCTCCCCACTACTGGGCACTGACCAAACTGCCTCGGCCCTCGCCGCTCGCCGTGTCGACGCTCAGCGAGATGGGAATAAATAAACGACGCGTTATCAGAGCAGCGAGCAGCAAAGGAAGGTCAAGCGCTTGGCATCAGCAATCAAGACGGCGACTTGCTTACTTAGCGCTCAGCGACTGTACATATACTTAACATAATGTAGTAGTCATTTTTGCATGTCTAGATCTAGTATCTAGTATCTAGTGGTGAATAATGAATGATGAAATTCTCGCGACTCGCAGTCGCCAATAATAATGAGTTGAGTATCGTTGAGTGTTGACTGAATCAATGTACATATGTAGTAGTCACAAGTAAGCGCATTCGCAGCAATGGCAAAGGCATCACGTATAATGTAGGCGGACCCAGCAGAGACGTGGAACAAGCGGCTCTAAACGCGCAGAGGCTCACGCGCTCACGCGCTCACGCGCTCACGGATCAGCGATCAGCGGTGCAGCGTTCAGCACGAGCCGATATTTGATACTCTCTTCGGCTCATCGCTCATCGCTCATCACTCATCGCTCATTCGGTGTTCATTATTGGTATACTCTCGTCTGCTTCGCGATTGGTCCCTTCCATGTGCCACGCTTCTCGCTGCACTACTACTACTCGCTACTGACTGAGTACTGAGTACTGACTACTGACGAGCGCAATGCACATTGCGCATTGACGTGCGAATGGATGCACTACTTATTGGGCGGACATGTATGATGGTCACCTGCTGTCGCGCTGTCGGCGTAGATCTCGCATGTCGCGCAAGGTATGTACGAGCGCTGTACCTCAGGCACTAGGCAGTAGTAGGCATCTCGCAGAGCAGGAGGCAGGAGGATATCCCGAAAAGGCTGCAGTAGTTGCCGTCCATCATCTACCTGCCGCCTGGCAGTAGTGGTGCTATGTACTGTATATAGCCATCACATACGCGTCCCGCACTGCTCCATCGCATCATCAATATCTAACCAATGCATCAAGCGTCAACGCGTCAACCATCACTATATATCTGGGAGCATCATGCATCCTGAGCCGCCTCTAGTATTAGACATGTCTCGAAGGTTTGCTCCGAGGCGCTCGGAGCGTGCAAGTTGCTCCGGGCTCCCAAATGAGGTAATTTTTTTTGCTTTCAGCGCAAAACTCTTAAGGCTTTTGCGACGGGCTCAAAGCTCTTGAAATGAGGGAAAGCAGCGGCTGAACGTTTCATCACGAAGCTACAAAGTTGGCACCGAAGGGAGTGAAGGACGTTAATGAGGCAAAACGTACTTGCTCCGCTGCGCGCTTCCAGACCATTCTCGAGACGTATTTTTGGGATGCTCCGACAGATGTCCGAGAGCGTCCGGACGTCTCATTTCCGATTTGCTCTGACTTCTTTCGAGACATGTCTATTGCGAAGGACACCGGCAGAATCTCATAATCTCATATGAAATCTCATATCTCATTATGCATTATATCTCAGATCTCAGCAAGGACCTCAGCGCCGCGATAACCAGTCCCGCAATAGTCCTTCTGCCTCTCTGCTCGGCGCGGGCGCGGCGCGCGGCGCAGCGACGCCGTGTACATGCTTCCTGCAATCCTGCCTTCATTCACAACTTCCTCTCAAACCTCAAGCCTCAACACGTTCATCGTTCATCCTGGACATCCCTAATCGCTCCGGTATCCTACAGTCCAAACTATGTACATACTCCAAAGCCGTGTTCCGAAGGGTTTTATCGTTGTAGAAAATGTTTCATTATTGTTCGGGATAAAAAGTCGGAGGCAGCTTGGAGGAGCTAGGAGCTCCTCCGTCCATGCACAGGAGAAACGGGGGTCGAATTGTATTGACTAATACCTACTCAATAGCTATGCTATTGAGACCTCGCAATAGCCTTGCCAATGAGGGACAAAATTGTCATGCTGTTGCACAGATCACAATACCCTCATGGTCTCAAAGCTGCATGACGCTAAAAAGTTTCCGAGTCTCGATTTTCACCCGCCTCCCTTTCCTGAAGACAATCTGGATGGGTGGTGGTTGTCTGCGAACTTGCCCCGGCTCGCGGATGGTGCTGACGCTGGGAGCGTCACCACGCAAAGAGTGGGCCGCCCCCCGCCTTGCAAACCCGCGAGAATAGTATGTCAGGCAAGCGTAATTCAATGAGCCTATGCCCGCGAGGAGCCTGCCCCGTTTGGGCCCAAAAATCTGTAAGGTGCGCTACTTGCACGTGACTTGACGCGTCGTCGCGTCCATGAAACTCACAACACGGGAGAGTTGAGACTCGTCGGGCAGTCTCCGGCGCTAAAATTGGTCAAAAATAACAATGCCCCCAATAGCTGGGTACAACAGCCATAGGTGTTGTGAATTCTCAATCCCTTGCCAATAGCTCTGACCTATTTGTGCTGTTGTCATGCCAATTCGACCCCCGTTTCTCCTGTGATGCTGCTGAAAGCTGTTGGATCAAGGCTTGATACTACTGAATACTGTACTCAGCAGTACTATGTATCGTACAACATACTATGTACTTAGGTTCTCAGTTAGGCATTGGTGCTGCTTACGGCTTAAGAGTTGGACTACATACCTACAGTGGAACATGTTGGAGCAACTTTAATAATAATAGGTGTGGGATTTCTCAGCAGCAGGGCCGGAAAAATGATAGATAAAGCGCAAAGATATAGTGAGGCGGATCAGCACTCAGCAGTCTGCAGGCTGCAGGCTGCAAGTAGGGACTTAGGATAGTGCTGTCCATACATACTAATATGCGCTGGGTAGATATTGTGCTGCGGGGGGTACGGCATAACGCAGCATATCGCAATGAACTGCATAGTAGTGTACGCGTGTACGTATGTCTGCCTTTCAGACTCCTCATGCAAGTCATGCCCCATGCCTCATTCATTCCTCACCCGACTCCTCGCCCAAGCAGTAGTTCGAAGTTCCAACTCGCAGAGTGGTCGCCGCAGGTCGGCTCACAAGATATTGAGAGTCAGCTCTTCGTACAAGAGAACATCAGCAGAAAATAGGACACGCGCGAGCGCTGAACGCAGAACGCCCCATAGACAGGCGTGAGCAACCTTGAGTAGACGGCATATTTATTGATATTTGGAGAGTGTAGATATTATTAGATTGCTACTGAAGTCCAGACTTCTTCCAATTATTGGCGTCGAGATCCCAAGCCTTAGCGCTCTTCCGACTCCCACTACTACTACTCTCCCACGTCCCTTTAATCGTCACCTTGAGACATCCTTGCTCGACTCCAGAATGCTCTGCCTGTTTTTATTTTGTCTTGACCCTTCACCGCTTCACGCTTCACCGTGTACACTCTCAGACTCATGTCCGGTCTCGCGAGTTTCAACAACGCGATCATCGATCAGTCTTTCTCTTCCGAAAACTCATTTCATAGATCTTCGGATGGTTTTGTTTACATGCCTGTCTCATATTACCTAAGCTTATCTAAGCTCTAAGCTCTAAGGGCAGATGGTCATTCAGGATTAGTCTGCGAAGTGTGCTATGGGGTGCACTTTGCGGAACCCGGAGCATAAGGCATCAGCGCATCAGCCACTTAGGATGATAATCGTCGCGTGTCAAAGATGCTTCAGGCTTCAGGCTTCAGGCTTCAGCATAATAATGTTCTAGCCTCCAGGGGCAGCCACTAATAATTTGCTGGAGCATCTGAACCCATGCCCGCAGCACTAGGCCACTCCTATTCCTGTTTATGCACTACTGCACTCCCCTCTGTCTCTGCTGTCTCGAACACAACCGCAAGAGGCAGCAAATGAGTATTGTTGTCACACACATCCATGTTTTTCACTCTCCTGCACATACGCATACAGTTACAGTGTGACTGCAGCACAGGCAGTATTTTTGGTAGGCAGGGACAACAGCAACCCGATTTAGGGCTGGGATGTGGCCTAGCACCAGGTGCTATGTATATTGAGGTGAGCGGGTGAGCGCTGGAGTTATTATATAATGTAGTCTTCCTGTTTCGTTATTGTAATCGTTTCTAATGTTCTCCGCTGCATTACAGTATCAGCCACGGTGCTCATCCACTACCCGTCCACTGAGTGACTAGTGACCCAGGCCCATTGTGTTTCCCTCTCCCATGCCCAAGTTCCTCTTCCTCGGTCGGCTCTTCTCTTTCCTTTCACATTTCTTTCCTTCCCCTCCCTTCCCGTTTGCCTCCCTCCTCCAGAAGGACTACCACCATCCCCCTCACCTCAGCCGAAGTATTCGCGGTTCTAAGTTCAACGCGGACATCTTCTAGATCCTTGTCAACTTGAAGCGCGGCCCCCATAGGACCTGTAATCGCGGAGCACGAAAGGCCCATCGTCTTGTCCGCTCAGTCCCCACAAGTCACAACGTCTCGATAACACCCAAGCAAAAGTCCTCCAGCTCCTCCTTTTCTAGGTCAACTTCTGCGTATACCCGGCCAGTCGTTCAAAGAAGATCATGTCCACAGCCCTAGTCCTCGGTGCCCAGCTCGATCCTCCTCCCGGTCCAATCTCTTCGGCGAACACTCTTCGCAGCCAACACACCATGCCAGCTCCTACAGCGTCAGCCGCCTCGTCTTCGCAGAGTCATTGGTCTCAGCCTGCTTCGACCGCAGCCCAGCACCACAGCGCGTCAGTCTACTCGACCTACTCTTCCCCAGCCTCGCATTCAGGAATGTATGCGAGCACTTCACCCCACCAGTCTCACCAGATGTCCTCTTATCACAGTCCTGGCCAGCAACCACAATCACACATGAGCTACACGGGCTACAACAATCACCACCATCACACAAGTGCTGCCCAGCAGAACGCTAGTGATCCACCTACACCCGTTGCGAACAATCGTGCCTCACTCAACGGCGGACACAGCCCTGCAGATTCACCACAGGTACCCGTGACCTCGGTCGCGTCTTTGCCGCCTACCACCCATTCTTCAGCAGCCACGGGCGGCCTCAATATCGCGGGAATGCTGAACCAGCCAGTTGCTACCGCAGCGTCGACTGGATCCTCCCACAGCTACTCGTCCCGATATGGCGGAAGCAACCAGCCGACTCCCGTGTCGCACCCTGATCACCAAAATGGCTATTTTGTGTCGGCTCCCATCGGCGGTGAAATGAACGGAGTGAGTTCGCAATCATTATACGCGTCCCAAAGATGAATCGTTTCCCTTCAACACATGGTACATTGGGGGAGGGATGCATGGCAGGGGAGCCATCGGTGACAAGCCTCTCGTAGCCTGCCCGTCGTAGACGTGCTGAGGTATGACGAGAGGGAGGGTGGCCCCTCTAGGGACGACTGTTTAGGCGCCAGATGAGATGCATCTCGTCAACTGGGGTGCACACTCTGCGTCAGCGGAAGATTTGCGGATGAGACCAGCACTGGGGCTCTTTTTCTTCTTGGCCAAAAAGGGGATCGACCTGAGCCGAAGCATGGCCGCAGCTGCATGCGTATGAGAAGCGGTGCATCGGTTTGTGCATGGAATCCATGCATTTATAACCCAGGCATGGTCGCGTCCACAGGAAGTGAATTTTTCACTCCACCTTTCCCCCTCCCCTCATCCCCATCTTTTCCTCCTTCTTTCCCTTTCCCTCCCTTCCTCAAGGACCCAGGCTTGGTCCATCTTCAACCCGACTTCAACTGGTTTTGAATCGGAAACTGATCAATACTCTCTTTTTTCCCACTCATCTCTGCTCCACTCCAATCACGGAACACTCTCGTTCTCTCGTCCTCTGCCCCTGTCGGAACATGATTATGACTATCCGACCTGGCTTCATCATTCCTTCCCAACTTCAGCACTTGGTCTCTCCACCTATCCCTTCATCATCCGGCGCTGGCTCGTCTGGTTCGATGCCAGCTTACAGCAACACCTCGTACGTGCACCCCAACTCGCACTCGCACCAACACTCGAGCTCTCACTCGTAAGTAGATCTCGTCTCAGCGAATGGGCTTCCGACCTCAGAGCGTGCACAAAGTTGACTTTATTTGCTGCGATCTGAACAGAGGGGGAGGCTTGCCGGTCTCGGCTGGCTCTTACCACTCACACGGAGGGTACATGCCCTTGATGACTTCATCACATCCCGGACTTCACACTCCTGGTCTGAGCACCGGCGTGTCCGGCATGGGCATCAGTCCTTCTACTGGACTTGGCGTGCAAGTGTACTCGCATCTCCCCATGGGAAACCGACACCGTGTGACGACAACATTGTGGGAGGACGAAGGGACGCTCTGCTTCCAAGTTGACGCCAAGGGAGTCTGTGTGGCCCGAAGAAGTGGTACGTCATTTATTTGTGGCTTACACGCCCCCTCCCCCCCCTCCAGAGAAACGTACTGACCACGTCCCCCAATTTTCGCTCAGATAACAACATGATCAACGGTACCAAGCTGCTGAATGTTTGCGGAATGACGCGCGGAAAGCGAGATGGCATTCTCAAGAACGAGAAGGAGAGAATCGTTGTCAAAGTTGGCGCCATGCATCTGAAGGGCGTCTGGTGAGTCACGCGTTCTGCTCGACAGCGAGATTCCCGCCCACTAATTGTTTTCTTTTCTGTGACTGCAGGATCAGCTTCGAGCGCGCGAAAGCCCTTGCGGAGTCCAACGAGATCATCGACATTCTCTACCCGCTCTTTGAGCACAATCTGCAAGACTTCCTTTACCAGCCCGAGTATCCTCGCAGCTCATTCATGATGCAAGGCTCACACGAACGACTGGCGCAGCGACCTCGCGTGCTCGGGCCGATGAGCGGTGTTCCCGCGAGCTCAACTTCAATGAGCCCACCCCTCTCCGTGCCGGCCACCATGAGCCAACACGCCTCCGGTGGAATCACTACCACGTTGAGCATGCCACCGTACTCTGCGCCCATCAGTAGCACGTACCCCAACATTTCGAATGTCACACACCCGCCGCTGATGCGCTCGCAGACTACCCCATCATTTGCGATGCCGCTGCCCCGGCAAAGTCCTATTGTGACAAGCAGCCCGAACGGGACCTGGGGTCACCAACAACAACACCACTTCTCGCAACAAGCTTACTATCCATCACAACAGTCGCCTTCGGTCGGCCAGGTGTCATCATTCCACTATCAGAGTCAGTACGGCCACAGCAACCCGCAGAGCGGGAACTCTTCTGGCTCGATGGGTCATGCAGGTCGGGATGATGATTCGCAGGGCAGCGCCAATGGATCGCTTGCACGTCCTGCCGGCGTTGATCGACGACACACGGACCCGCTTGGCGTGCCTGGCATCGGGGATTCTACGGATAGCAACACGTCGTACTACTCGTCGCGGTTACCCCCTGCTGCTGTGTCCAGTAGCTCGTCGCTGCCCGCTGCAGGACGAGCCCAGAGCGGCAGCGTGAGCAGCATGAGTGGTGCTCCTCATTCGCGAAGGACCAGTGGCTTGAAACGCAGTCACGATGCCACGGACTGAATCATTGGGATTCCGAAAGTCGTCGGACGCGCCGGTTCGTCGCCATCTCTAACTCCGAGAACTATGGAAACTAGTCCGCGTGTGCGCGGACTCAGAAGAAATCACCAACACCCCTTATCTCTCAATCCCCAAGGAAAGCACCGCACATCAAGGTTGTGTTCTGCGGACCTCTCTCCATTCTTCTCCTCCTTTCGATTCAGCTTTCTTTCGCCTTTCGCCTCTCCTCGGTTTTCCTTCAGCGGTCACGATTTCCCTCTTCCTCCACCTCCCTTCAACCCGTCGTCATTCGAGGATATCCTTCCAAACCTTTTTCAAATTCTACCGCGTCGCTGTTTCCACTTCCTTTTCGATTCAGATCACGGAATATACTGGGCGCTTCTTTCTTCGTCTGTTTCACGCGCGGTCCGCCGCTCGACTTCCTTCAGCTATGCCCAGAGCGCCCACCTCAGTGTAGAGGAAAAGACCTGGCCAAGCTCTTCGGTCGTCGTCAAGGCTGAGCGATACCAACACCACTTTGCTTCCGGAAAATGATTCACCAACAATACACGCGATACTACTCCACACCGAGCTGGGGTCTTCTTTCGCCGAGACGATGTCCCTCCCACGCCGGTTCCTGGTTTTCCGCCACCCGCCCTGTCCCCTCTTCTTCCACCTGTCCTTTTAACGCGTGTAGTTCTAAAAGAAAGAAGTTGGGCACTTTTTACGAAAATGAAATACGAAATACTTAGTGAATAAAAACTCATCTGGGTTTGATGGCTCTTCTCGGCCGTGGTGTCCTTGATCCCTTATGTATACGACAAAGTGAGGGGAAAGGTCAAGAAGCAGTCCGACCTCTTCCTCTTGGGCCTGACGCGCTGGCGCTCAACCGTGATATTCTCAGGCATGTCTGTGCTCTGTGCGTAAGGGAAAATAATCGCTCACACAAATTTAGGATGATGGTCGATGGAGCATATGCCATATGTATGCATCTGAAATCCGACATAATAAGTGACATCTGGATTCTGAGACAGAGGATCGACGATCCTTCGGACAATCCGCGTCCGCGTGTACAGCATATATACAGTCGTAGCATGTAGATTTTTTTTACTACGCACTATGTACTACTGCATTGCGGCTGCTTGCAGATTCGTGTTATTATTTCACGCGGTTAGCGAGGTGTCCACTGTGTTTTGATCTGCATGCAAATAAGTGTGCTTGCAATAATCTCCGAATAAGATATACAGGCGAGAGATGATGTGGGATAGGTAATAGGTAAGCTTGCAAGTGCATATATAAGTGCATTGCCTGACATTTAGCCGCTTAATAATAGTTGTGCCGTCCTTCTTTTCTACGCTGCTGCCTTCCATTCGAGACGTCCGTGGAATACTTAGTACTGAATACTTGATACTGAATGCTAAATACTTAACACTTAAGCCTTAAGACTTAATACTTGACTTAATACTTAATACTTAATACTTGACTTAATACTTAATACTTAATACTTAATACTTAATACTTAATACTTAATACTTAATACTTAATACTTAATACTTAATACTTAATACTTAATACTTAATACTTAATACTTAATACTTAATACTTAATACTTAATACTTAATACTTAATACTTAATACTGATACCTAATAATCTAATACCTAATACCTAATACTTAACGCATACTTTATACTCTGGCCCCACAAGGTAAGGGCCAGGTCACCAATAATGCCTAATGCCCCCATATCCAAATCCATGTGCTGAATAAATAACACTTCATACTGCAAAATACTGAATACTGAATGTCGATCACTTATTACTTAGTATTGAACTTTAACACTACTAGTAAGCACTGTTGAAAACTTGAAGCAGTACTCGAAGGACAGCAACCAGCGAATGAAATCGAGAAGGTATGTCTTACACCCTTACCTGACTGAATCACTGAACAACACGAGAAGAGAGCTGCGGCAATCGTCAGCACCGACAAGGGCCTCACGGCTCACGCGGAGGGTCATTGAAAAACGCATGCTCATATAGTCATATTTTGTCCAAGCTTGAGATGGTTCGGTCCTTGGCGAATCCAGATCCGACAAACCTTTAGGCTTTAGCGGACAAGAGCTTCCGGCGCATGGATGATGGATCTAAATTCTAACCTCTTCCTCCTTGCCGCGCATTCAGCTCCGATAACGAAGCATGGGCAAAGCCTCGAGAGTCGAGTTCGGAAAGGGCAAAATGATGGCGCATCGTGTAGAAATAGTTTGCAGCCATGGCGACCTGTTCATTATGCTGTTGTAATTTCAGCTGCTCTGGGATCACGTACCCGGGTACCCCTTAACTCCTAGTAGAGAGTGCGGACTGAGGTGCTGAGACGGACTGGGCGCTCAGGCTCCAACCTTGCCGTGATGGTAGCGAGGAAGGATGCAACGGACTGGGCGCTATAGTACCGGACTGTGCTCCTGGTGCTGTTGTTGACTAATGGTGCGGACTGCGGTCTGTGGTGAGCAACAGCAAGGTGCTCGATTGATGGTGCGGACGGTATGGGTTAAGGATGTGCACGGAGCTCCCCGGAATTTTCCGGCTTCCGGGAGGAGCTCCGAATCAATTCCGGGCCTTTTAGCCGAGCTCCGGGTTCCTGCTCATTTTTCTCATTTCAGCGCTTGGCATTCCGCACTCCGCAAAATTTAACTTCGCACAGGGTCCATGATTCCGGGATCCGGGCAAAATTTACACTTTGAAAAATAGAATTTCGGCTTCCGCCTGTTCGAGGCTCAAAATAGTTTTTTGATTCCGCATTCCGGGGTCCCCGGAATGCGGAATTTCGTCGGAATCCGGGAACTGATCGCAATGTCTCGGCCGAGACTTATGTAAGCTTCTTCCCCTCCTTCACTTTCGATCCACCCTCACCATTCAAAACAAAGAGTGCATCCCATCCCACATCCTCAGCGCTGAGCGCTCAGCACCCATCCTCAGTACTCTCTTCTCCCAGCTCCCTCTCCCTCTTCCTTCTCTTCCTACTCTTCCCCCTCATCCCAAGTCCACTCCCACGGCAGCCGACTCCAGGATCATCAGTGGGTGAGTCTGTGATGGCAGAGCTCGTTTGCTCCGCTCTGCGTTATGCTGACTTACTTCCCTCTTCTGTTCGTCTTATCTTCTTCTCCGCAGCCACCGTATTGCTCACCGCCGTCGCACCTGCACCTTGGGCCGCCTCTTCCTTTCTTGCGCCCGCCTCCTTCGACATCAGTCTCGTTGGGCCTGCCCACTTCTCTCTTCTTCATCACCACTTCCGATACTGCTGCGATCATGGAGGACGGTGGTCGGTGAGCAATACCAGCAGCAGCAGCGGACCAATGTAGACTATCACCGCCAGCAGCAGCAGTCTGTGAGTAGCCAGCCCACTACACTCAGTCATCCATTGCTCGCGCATCCTCCAGGTTCTAATCTGTTCCCTGTTTGTTCTTCTCCTCTCTCTCCTCCCTCCTTTCTTCTCTTCCGCCCATTCTCAGAATCTCACTCGTTCCCAGACTCTTGGTACGTCATGTGCGAAGCGGCAATGAGGGTACTACCAGCTGACTCATTCTTTCTCGCACCCAGCAGATGATGTCCTACCTTGCTGCCGTCATAACAAATACCACAGCCACAGCAAGAGCAGCAGCGCCTTCAGCAAGTAACGTGGACACAAGCTTAGCCCAAGATGCCTCACTCATTCGGTCTCCGCGCGCGCACTCACGACCTCTTGTAAGTGTTTCTAGATCAAGCCCAGGAGACACCCGCCGGTCGCCATGTTCGCCCACCCGTTCGAATCTCGAGCACCTCTGGGGCCGAAACGATGAGTGGATGCGGCGCGGAATATAGCGGTCGCCGGCGGGAGCGGGTGCTGATGGACCAGGGTGGATATGCTGGGACGAGGATGTGGACGGATGCTCATTGCTTGGGCGATGTACTACCACGGGGTGGCATTCATTGGAGCATGGAGGGTTCTGCTGAAGAGGGCATTTAGCTTCACGAACAGCATACGCAGGACGGGGGCAGGGTCAGCACACCTGGGTGTGAGGTCAGCTCAGCGGTGATGGCAGATGGCAGACATGGGCGAGGCGGGGCGTGAACGCGGACATGGACGAACATGCATATCAGGTCTGGCGACGGCGTGTCTCCTCGAGGTGCCAACCCAGCTCTCACAGGTGACGGGTAACTGACTGCTTCTTACACGCTTCACTTCTTCTACAGCAAGCAGCCATTCCGCCAGCATGGTATACCAAGGATCTCCATCTACCTCCGACCCTTCCACGTCGGAGACATTGTGGACATCAAGGCCAACGCCGCTGAGCAGAAGGGTATGCCCCACAAGTACAACCACGGCCGCACCGGTGTCGTCTACAACGTCGCCCCCCCCCCCCCCCCCCGCGCGCTGTCGTGTCATTGTCTACAAGGTTGTCGGCAACCGGTATATGGAGAAGCGGGTCAACGTGCGTGTCGAGCACGTCAAGCACTCCAAGTGCCGGGACGACTTCTTGAAGCGAGTCAAGGAGAACGCCGCCAAGAAGAAGGCTGCCAAGGAGAAGGGAGGTGAGTGTTCATTTCTGAGGAGGGAGGCATGGTCGTGAGGTCAGGTGTATGATTAGGCTGAGGGTACTCTTTGAGCATGGCCGCAGAAGGAGGGGCGAGCTTGGGTGTTGTGCACGTACGACAGACGACTGATCCTTCATCCCTTTTCCTCCAACGTCTCACAGATAATCTGCCAGTAGCCCCACGGGAGTCCCGGATCATCTCCATCGGTGAGTTAGTTCTTCGCCCTGTCAAGGCGTTTGAGGTTTGGAGGTCACTAACTTGAAGCGGGGCTACATGCTCTTTTGATTTTGACAGATGCTTTCCTTGTTCGACCATTATGTCCCTTTCCTTCTCCGTCCATGATGTTCAGAACACTCAGCCCGCCCCAAACGAAGTTGCCATCAACCGAGGAAATGTCCAAGCCAACGAAGCAGTACAGCGTTCCATCTGCCTTCTCCCTCTCTACAATCTTCAGCAGCAGACGAAGAGCAGACGAAGACGATGCGAACAAGTGCGAGGATGATGATTTTGGAACGCTCAATCATTCTTTGATTCCCAATCTGGTCTGGCCACATCTTAACACAAGCATCAGGAGGTAAGCAGCAAAGCAAGGAAAAGCAGAAAGATGCGAGTGAAAAGGGAAGGCTGAAAGGAGGAAGGGAAGAGCGGCTAGGAACGCAGCTATGCAGTCTGGGAAAGTTCGAATCTTTTCGGTGTCGAGTGTCGACTGTCGTTGTTGAAAGGCTTGAAAGCGATAGGATATTTTTGTCTTTTGTTGTGGAGGACTGAGGAGCATTGACAGCATGTATTAGGCTCCCATCTTGGTTTGGATCGTGTTTTTTGTTCGGAGACGTCGTTTACTCGTTCGTGCCTTTGAGTGTGAAAGTGCAACTGTGCACGATATGTCGATCACAACTCGATATCGTCGTCTTGATCGATGTCGTCTTCGTCGCGCAAGGAGCTGTGGCCGGTGAAACTGCCCATCGCATTCGACTTGCTCCTCTTCGCCAAAGCCCCAGCAGCTGCTGTCTTTGCCTTCCTCTTCGCGCGTCTGGCTTCCTTTTCTTGATCGAGCATGTTGGGAAGCAGATCTTCGGGCACAGAGCCCTCCAAGAACCACTTACCAACCGTGACTAGCTGAGCAATCTTGGCCGCCTTAAGCCTGTGTCGCAGAGGTGTGACGACCCGGCCAGCGCGGGAGAAAAGACGTTCCACATCGACGGATGTAGCTAGGAAGGAATATTGAGGTCAAACAATGAACAAGAAAATGAGAAAAGTGCTCGCTGTGCAATCAGGGATTACGGAACTTACCTGGACAACTAAAAACGTCCAAGGCCATCGCTGTCAGGCCATCGTGGTTGTTCCCTTTCTGCTTCTCCCCCCACCACCATTCAAGTGGGTCTACTCGATGTCCGTCAGGAGATAGTGGTGTAACATCGTCGAACCACTCCGCAACAACGTCGTGAGAGCTGCTGTCCTGCTTCGCTTTGGCCATCCGCATGAGTTCTTGTGTGGTCGGGTCGAGCTTGTCGAAGTTTGGAGTCTGAGAACCGGCCGCCTTCTCCATACTCGGAGAAGTCTGGTAATAGGTCGCGTACACATCTCGGAGCAGCTGCTCCGCCTGCTGCTTCCAATCGTCAGGCCACCTGAGTACGGTCATGAACATCGCACGGTAGTTGGGTGGAGAACTTTATGGACATATAGAAAATGCTGCATCAGTGGAGGTCTCATAGCACATCGCAGCAGCAGCAGCACTCAGTACTCACGCATTCCCAAAGTGTAGACATCCGCTTGCTCGGTCAGACCGTAATACTTGGCATTGACAGCATGACCCCGAGCAGCAGCTTGACTCCACACCAGAGCTTCGCCTTCCTTGTGCTGACTCTGGACGAAGTTTCGGTCGAGGTTTTCGAACAACCCGATCACCTCCCCGATCGTGGGAACCTCTTTGTGAGAAAACTTGAGGGTGGCGTCTGCGATAGGCTTGAGGAGCTCGAACAACTTTCGGAGGTCGTCTTCGTCGGTTCGCTTGAGGCGCTTGTTCTTGGGAACCGGCGTATCGTCCCGCTCTGTATAAGCAATGATGCCTTTCCAAAGGCGCAGCCCGCTCTCGATCATGTCCAATGTGGAATTCCACCGCGTAGCCACGTCTCGAACGATGGTGTGTGGGTTCTTGCAGGATAAGCGCTCGCACTCAGCCCGAAACATGTTGCGCTTGACCGGGCTGTAACGAAACTGGTGTGCGAGCCATGCGAGCTTCCGCAAAGCGGAACCGATCTCCTTGTTACGCATTTGCAACTCGAGTGTCTGGCGGGGAGAAAGCTTCGAGGAACGTTGCGGAGAGCCTGGTCGAGGTCGTCGTCGTCCTCTGCAATCGCAGTATCGCGAGGGTTCAAGGATGTCGAGATCTCCAGATCCTCTTCGTCCTCCACGGCGCAAACAGCATCGTCATCGTCCTCTTCATCGGAGTTGTCACCTTCGTCTCCAGCCTCGTCCAGTTCATCGAAAGCAGCACCATCCTCGACCATATCCTCCTCATCCAAGTCCTCGGTCTCCTGATCTCCTCCACCACCATCACTATCTCCTTCAACTGCAGAATTCTTCTTGTTGCGCGCCTTCCGTGGACCAGTGAAGCCGGAGAGGATCGCCTTGCTGATCAGATTGAGTACGTGGGCTGTACATCGGACTCGGCATGAAATGTGTCCGTCGTCGTTGGCCGTGAATCGGGGCAGTCCGTCTTTCGCGGCGAGAAGCTTCATCATTTTTGTGTTTTCCGAGGCGTTGTCGCTAACGATGTTCCATAAGCGCTCGGTAATGCCGTATTTCTCCAGGACATGGAAAGTGGAATTTGCGAGGTGTGCCGAGTCGTGAGTGGTCAGGAAAGGAATCATCTCGAGCAAGCGGCGAATGGCGTGTCCTTTTTCTTGGTAGCAAATAATGAGCCCCAAAAATGAGTACCCGTTTGCACTTGTCCAAACATCAGTTGCCAGATGAAAGCAGCCTTCGACCGATTCCAGCTCCTCCTTGAGAAAATTCCCCATGCCCTTGAAAACTCGCGTAATGTCTCGGCTGACCACAGTGCGCGAAGGCATGCGAGCAATTTGTTCTTCAGTAAAGAACGCCAAAAACCCGCGATCCTCCACGATCGAAATCGGACGACTGGACTCTGAGACCCATGCCACCGCCATCTGTCGAGTGACACTCGGAGGAAGCAGCACGGTCTCTGCCGAAGTTGGTGGTCCCTTCTTCGATAGCATGTCGATGATGGAAAGCTGGCTGTTCTCCATCTCCTTGTTCTTCAATTGTCGGACGTGGCTTAGCAAGTTCGATGTCGAGCTGTCGGTAAAGGGGCGATGGATATTTTGTGGAGGAATGCAGCACTTGCAAGGAAAAAGGATGCAATGCTGTCCGTGTTTCGTGCCGATGAAAGGCTCGTCAAATCCAACATATACTGTGCTAGTCTTCTTGCCGGGCCAGGCGTCCATTCGAGACCGTTTGCTTCAGCTTCAGCCTTTGCTCGAGCTTCATCCTGGGCTTTCGTCCACACTGCTTTGGCCGACTCTAAAGAAAATAAAGTTGTAATTGTGAAATGTGAGGTAGCATCATCAGTAATCTGGTTGGATTATCGGCACTTCGACTCGGTAAAGGACACTACTACTCACTCAGGGCTCCTTCGGGTGTGGTATCTTTGCGTTTGTGGGCGCTACCGTGCGAAGCGGAAGCTTGATCATCGCTATCAATGGCATCGTCTAGCTGGATCGGGTTTTGAGGATCGTCTCCCGGGTGTGATTCAGATTCGTCGTCGGTCTGATTTTCTGAGTGAGAGACCCGAGTAGCACCCGTAGCGGTATCCTTTGAGCTGGAGGAACGAGGCGCTGGCGAAGAGCGAGGAGCTGGCGGCGGACCCATATTAGACGAAGAAGATGCTGACGACGAGCGCGGCTTGAAGGTGTCCGTTATCTTGGGTCCAACGTTAAGAGCTACAGCTCTGAGACTAGTGACGGATGTCTTTTTCTTCAGAGATGGTGATTTCTGGCCGGATGCTACCGAAGACGATTTGGCTGTGGTGGAGCTGCCTTTTGTGGAGCTGAAGGGACCTTTAGACTTGGAGATCGATAGGGCCTTTAAAAAACCTGATGACCCCGAGCTGACCCGACTCTTCTGCGGTCCAAGCTCCTCCTCCATCATAGCCTGGACTTCTTCCTCGTCCGCTGCGCTTTGACGTGGGAGCCGAGGCGGTGGCAGTGCAGGATCCTCATCGTCGTCGGTAGAGTGGGCGGAGCGATCGTACGGCCGAGGTTTGGGTCGCTGTGAAGAGGAAGAGCCGGATACCTTCGATTTGGCCGTCTTGCTGCTTCCAGACGCATCGTCGTCATTGTCACCGATGACAAATCCGGAGAGGCCAGCTGGTATCTTCCGTCCAGCTTCTGGTCGAGTTCCATAGCGGCGCGCTTGCTGGCTGGGCTCAGGTGGTTCTGAAGACATGCCGGAGCAGCAATCAGCGATGTCAGAAAATGTAGGAGCTGACGTTGGGAAAAAGGCGAGAGAGAGGGAAGGAAAGGAGGGCTGAGGGAAGGAGAGGAGGATGGAGAGGGAAATGGGGAAGTGACAAGAGGGAAAAAAAAAACTTACCGCTTGCGTCCATTATAAAACGCTGACATTGCTGCGCTGCTGCCTGCGCAGGTCCTTGCCAATGGGGAGGCGTCAGGAATCGAAGGGGTTCGAGAAGCCGGCGCGCTCTGCAAGGGCAGAGGCGGTTGTCGGTGGAATCAGCTGGCTCTGCAAGGGCAAGGGCGAGTGTGGGTGTGTTGATGAGGTTTGATGCTGCACGAACGGAGGTTTGATGCTGCACGAACGGAGGTTTGATGCTGCACGAACGGTGTTGGACGTCGGATGAACGCGGTTCTGAGGGACTTGGTTTTTTTGGGGGGTCCTGAACATGCCCTAATAATTTTTGTGTACAAAAAAGAAAAAAAATGAAATTTTTTCTGATCACGTGACACCCGGAATTGGCGGAATCCGGCGGAATTTCCGGCGGATTGTCAATCGGAATTATTAATTCCGCATTCCGCCTAAATTCACGGCTGGACGAAAAGTTTATTCCGCCTCCGCGCAAAAATGAGAGAAATATAAATAAAAATTCCGGCTTCCGCATCACTGCCCACCGGAAATTCCGGCTACCGGCTGAGTCGCCTCAAACTACAAATTTCTCATATTATCGATTCCGCTTCCGGGGAACTGCCGGAATCGGCTTCGGAATTCGGCGGAATCCGGGGGAATGGATTCCGGGGCGAGCTCCGTGCACATCCTTAGTATGGGTGGTGAGTGGTGATGGTGGTGATAGTGAGCTAGGTACATGAGTGAAGGCAGCAGAGGGTGAAGAGCAGGATGGGCCATGGACTCGTTGCTCCATGATGGAGCAACCACTGTGGCAAAACTGCCCTCGCGAAATCCGCGCAAACTGTAATGCAATACAGCAGCTGATGATCATGGTGATCATTTCCCTTCGTGCGAAAAATGAAAGAATCGAAACGGGCCAAAAGTAGGGCTGGCTTGCGGAGTAACTCATTTCACGAAATTGCGGAGTACTCCGCAGATTTTCACGAGTTACTCCGCATTCTTCCTCCGCAGCGTACTCCGCAAAATGTGCGGAGGACGTTTTTTTGGGCTAAAAATCAACGGAGTACTCCGCGCTGAAATGAGGTAAAATTTTGCGGAGTACGGAGTAAGGCCGTCAAATCAGCCAAAAATTTGGTTACTCCGCTTACTCCGCATTTACTCCGCAAAAGCGCCACCGTCTGGAAATGAGACTTTTTCAGCCGTTTTGGTGCCGTTCTGGAACCGTTCTGGAACCATCTTCAATTGATTTTCGGACTACTCCGCACATACTCCGCAGTGACGGAGTACTCCGCGCCCGGTTTGGAGCGAAATTTGCGGAGTACGGAGTAACTTTGCGCCGGCCGCCAAAAAAAGTGCGGAGTACGGAGTAAGCCGAAAAGTTTGCCGGAAAAAGTGCGGAGTGACGGAGTACTCCGCACAAAATCTCATTTCGCCCGATGAAGATGCGGAGTACTCCGCAAATCATGAAAAATTCGATTACTCCGCACTTGCGGAGTCAAACTCCGCACTTTTACTCCGCAAGCCAGCCGTAGCCAAAAGGAATGTGGAGGCCACGTGGGAAACACCACGTGGTACCTTGATGAGTGGCAGCCCAACAAAGGGAACATATGCACACTCATGAGCAGCACCGCTGGTCGCTGCTGATGGACAAATTCAACATATGCGTAAAACAGTCGAGTTCCTCGCGCATCGAAGTAAGGCTGTTGACATCGACATGGGAAGGCGGACGGTAGGGGTCGGATCGCGGGCGCTCAAGTTCGTCCTGAAGTAAGGAGTGCTGCAGTCGTAAGTCGCTAAGCTGCCGTTGTAGGTCTGACCTCAGTGACCGCTCGGCGACGAGATCTTTGCGCAACTGATCCTCATCAGATTGGCGGACGACCTTGAACGAGCCAGAGTCGGTGCCCTGCCTCTTCGAATACTCGGCGACCGTAACGCGATGCTCCTCTTGGGCGGCCTTCAGTTCTCCTCGAGGCTCGGACAGTTTTCAACCCAACCTCCTGCGCAGAAACCACTCCCTTAAGCGCCGTCTTCTCCACTCGAAGAGACCATAGCTCCTTGACGAAGGCGACCGAACGGGGTCCAGGTGATCCATCTCTAAGATGTTGATAATCTCGAGCTGCTCACGTACCCCTATGCCCCTGAGAGAGAAGACGGACTGATGTGCTGCTGGTTGCTGCTGCCGAGTCTCTGGCTCTGAAAGCGCTGATGACTGCGGACGGTGATGCGGACGATGATGCGGACGCTGCTGGCGCTGCGGACTGTGATGGTAGTGTGTGAGACTGTAGACTGCGGACGATGATGTGCCAGAAGAAAGTGTGTGGATTGCGGACGGTGTGGGTGCGGACGGTGGTGAGGATGGAAAATGCACCCAATGGGTGCGAAATCTGGGATGGTCGTGGTTACAAGTCAGGAGCAACGTGGAGAAAAAGGTCTGGCTAAAACGAGTGGGGAGCGGACTTTGAAAGTGTGGGAAACAGAAAAGTGTCGGCCGAGAGAAATGAGAGTGTGGAGGTTGGTGATCACGTGGTGAAATCACGTGAGACCCTGAGTGCCAAATTAACCAAGGAAAATTGACCAAGGAAAATATGTCGCACTAATGAGCAACAACGCTGGTCGCTCAACGGACAAAAATCAACACTCCCTCTCGACCAGCCGGTGGTGCGAGAGACGGTCAGGGAGATGATGCACCGGACGGGTGGCGAATGCCGATGGCGTCCCGATGTT
The DNA here is from genome assembly GCA_001689995.1 of Tilletia indica. NCBI lineage: Eukaryota > Fungi > Basidiomycota > Exobasidiomycetes > Tilletiales > Tilletiaceae > Tilletia > Tilletia indica. The sequence continues at coordinate 225,762 of MAPW01000008.1, forward strand.
TGAAAAGGACGGGGGCGGGCACGGGCTTGGTGAGGATGTCTGCGGTCTGGTTGTGTGTGTCGACATACTCCAGGTCGACTGTTCCCTTGCTCTTGAGCGAGCGGATGTAGTGGTACCTGAGCTCGATGTGCTTGGTACGTCTGTGATAGCCGGGATTTGTGCCAGAGCCAATGCTCCTTGATTGTCTCCTCGATTCTCGAATGAGGACGGGCTGCGTGTCTGGGATGCCATAATCGGACATGGCTCGGATCAGCCAGACAGCTTCCTTGCCTGCTTCCGTAAGAGCTACGTATTCGGACTCGACGGACGAAAGTGCAACGCAGTCTTGACGGAGAGATGCCCAACTGATGGCGCATCCGTAAAGCTTGAAGAGGTAGCCGGACTGAGACTGTCTGCCTTCAACTTCTCCTGCCCAGTCGGCATCAGAGTAGCCGACGATAGCGGGCTGGTGGGCTCGACGACGGGCTTGAGCTCCAGGCGGAAGTCTAGCGTACCTTTGAGGTAGCGGAGGACGCGCATGGCAATGCGCCAGTGATCCTTGGTAGGACAGGCGCTGAAACGGGCGAGTGCGCTGACGATGTAGCCGATCTCACCTCTCGTGCAGAGGTAGATCCACAGCAAGCATCCGATAACGGCCTGAAACTTGCTGACACCGTCTTTTCCTCCTTCGAGGGGAATACCCTCCTTCGTGAGCTTGGTTCCCGTGGCGATGGGAGTAGGCTCGGAGCGGGCATCTTCCAGGCCAAAACGTTCGAGGACGGTCTGGATGTACGTGGCCTGGGAGAGGTAGTATGCGTCCTTCGTGCGTTGGACGGATATACCGAGGACTGAGCTGACCTCACCGATATCGGTCATGGTGTAGGCCTGCTTGAGTCCATCACGGACAGAGTCGATGGTAGCCTGAGTCTTGGCTGCGATGAGGATATCATCGACGTACACGAATACGATCGTGATCGAACCATCCGACTCCTTGCGCAAGAAGATACCCCAATCGGTCTCGCTGTGACCGAAGCCAAGCTTCTCCAATGTCTGCATGAGATGCATCCACCAGAGACGGGCAGATTGCTTGAAGCCGTAAAGGCCCTTCTTGACGAGAAGGCCTGTGGCTTTGGGATTCTTCTTGTCCCAACCCTTGGGAAATTCGATGTAGAGCGGGCGGTCCATATCGGGGTTGAGGAAGGCGGTCTCGACATCGGTCTGCCAGACCACGAAAGAGTGGACGATGACCATGACCAGGAAAATGCGAAGACTGGTCATTCGGGCGACGGGGCGTACGTCTCGTTGTAGTCGACACCGTACTCTTGTGTAATCCACGGGCTACGCAGCGGTCTTTGCGTTTGATGAAATTGCCGTTGGCATCGTACTTTGTCTTGAATACGTGCTTGGTGGACACAACGTTGACTCCCTCTGGAACCATGACTTCCTCGAGGGTCCCGTTCTTGATGAGAGAGTTGAACTCCCTCTCAATGGCATCGATCCATTCCTGACGTTCGGGCTCCGGACGTGAAAGAGCTTCATCGTACGTGAGAGGATCCTTGTCCGTCGGACTGATGGGAACAAGTGTCCTTCGAGCTCTTGAATGAACATGACGAAGTTCTGTCGGTACCAGTCTGAATGCTGGCCACGACCAGCTCGCCGAGGGAGCTGGCGAATGGGGCGGTCTCCCACTCCGACTACTTCTTGCGGCTGCTCCCTCTGCTCTGCAGCAGCAGGGAGACGTCTGCGCGGTTCGTCATCGTTCCGGACTTGGTCTTCATCGTCGTCATCGAAATCGATAAAGTCTTCGATCGTGACGACGGCAGGAGGTTCGGGCTCCTCCTCTTGACGACTGACTGTGTCGTCTTGGCCTGGGGGACTAAACTTGATGTCTCGTGAGAAGACGATCTTGTCGGTCTTGGGATTGTAGACTCCCCAGCCACTGCGCTCGTTCGGCCAGCTAACGAGCTTGCCCTTCCATGCCTTCGGACTGGCAAGGTCGGACTTGGTACGGTCGGCTGCTGGGATATGCACCCAGCACTCTGCACCAAAGGCGTGTGCCTTCGTCAGAGACGGCTTGCGTTTGTGGACCACCTCCCACAACGTACGGTCTTCGTCGGGAAGCTTGGTGATGCGCATAAGCAAGCCAGTGGCGAACATGATCGCATGTCCCCACCATTGCGTCGACAGGTTGCTTCCAATGAGCATGGCGGCCGTCATCTCCTTGAGCGTGCGATTCTTGCGCTCGGCCTTGCCATTCAGTTGAGGCGTGTGCGGCGGAGTGACGTGGTGGAGAATCCCCTTCTTCTCCAACCAATCAGACATTGCCTTGCTCATGTATTCTCCGCCACCATCGGTGCGGAGGACCTGGACTTCTTGACCGAGAGCCTTCTCGGTCGCCTTGACCCATTCTTGAAATTTGCCAAAGACTTCATCCTTGGTCTTGAGCAGGGCTCGGCAACGACTAATAGTCGGTCATTTTTGGATTTCCTTAGTCATAGTCATAGTCACATTGCCACGGATCCTCCAATAGTCTAGTCTAATCGGGACTATTAGTCGCATAGTTTGCCTAGTCGGGCTTAGTCAGAAAAGAGTGTGACTATGCTCCGACTAGCGGAATAATAATCGGATATATCAGACTAAACTTCGACTAAGAGATAATAGTCAGATATATCAGACTAAAATCCGACTAACAGACTAGACTATTTTCCGATTAAAACTATTTTCCGATAAATAATTTGCGAAGACTAATAATCGTAAAATATTCAATCCAGTTAATAGTCGGATGCATATGAATTATGATCAATAGTCGGACTGTCTGGACTATAGTCGAATGATAGTCTCAGCTGTCTTCAGAAAAGGCAAGGAGGATTACAATGAATGCTGACTCACATCAAAAGCCCAAAGATCGACGGTCGGCGCACCTTAGAAGTTGATCTGGTCAAAGTTTCAACGAACAGTCTGACTAACGAAACTAAGTCCGACTATAGTCGGTTCCGAACGACTCTTAGTCATAGTCATAGTCAGGGGCCAAACTAAGCTTAGTCAGGCTTAGTTTTAGTCGGGACTAAGGCTTAGTCGGTTTCCTTAGTTTCATAGTCGGTATAGTTTGGCCGAGGCCTGGTCTTGAGGAGGGTGACCGTGGTGAGGTCTGTGTACTCATCGATGAAAGTTCCGAAGTACTTGTACCCTCCAAAGCAAAGCTTGAACGGACCGGACAGATCCGAGAGCACGACCTCGAGAGGCTTCGTGCCTCGGTACGGGGTATCGTTGAATGGATCCCTCGTTGCCTTTGCCACCTGGCATACCTCGCACCACAGCTTCTTGATTGACTCGTCGTCAATGACATCGATCATACCGGCCTTGTGAAGCTTCTTGATGGTAGCGAGCGCAACGTGCGCCAGGCGTACGTGCCAATCCATGTAGGAGTTGGGCTTGACGGGCTGTGCGGCGGCAAGGATCTCCTTGCTCGCCTCGGACTTGGTTGGTGGAGCGGACTTGAGTTTAACCACCAGGTAGCGAGCTCTCCCATGCTTGTGGAGAGGCAAACGCCAATCGGACCTTGTTGTGTGCTGGAGGACAGCGTCACCGTTGTCGTCGATGAGCTTCTTCCAGCCTCGTTCCATGAGGAGTTCTTCGGACAAAAGATTGACTCCTCCATCAGGAACATGGACGGCATCCTTGAAGATAATGCCACGTCCATCGGGCAGGTTTCCGGTAATATCTCCGGCCTTGCTGGCCTTGAGACGGGAACCGACGGTCTTGAAAGCAATCTCGGGAATGTTTCGAGAATTGCTGAGCATCCACTCGTGCTCGACGATGTGTTGGGATGCTCCAGAGTCCACCATAAAAGCAATCGTGCTGGGCCGGACTCCCCAGCGAGCATCGCATGCTCCTCGACGAGAGCGCCGAGGATGTCTTCGTCCTCGGTGTAAACGGCCTTAGCCTGGTGTCTCTTGGGTTTGGTACACTCGCTCGTAGTGTGACCCTTGTTGTGGCAGTTCCAGCAGATCAAGCCTCCCGGCGGGAGATGCTTGGTCAACGGACATTCGGACCTAACGTGGCCCGGGGTGCCACAGCCATGACAGAGCATGTGGCGCTGGTTGCTGCCACCGGACTTGAAATTCGGACGATGTCCACTTTTCTTCTGGTGGGAGTTCTTCTTGCCGCTCGAAACTCCCTTGATTTGGATGGACGGACGCGGCTGGTGAGTTGCTGCCATTGCTGCAGCCTCGACCTCACGATCAGCCGAAATTCTGCGGTCGGCCTCCTCCTCCTTGTAAATCTTGACGAGCCCAAAGAAGTTGCGTTCCTCCTTAGGCAAAGCCCGCCATTCTCTTTTGACGGGACGGAGGGTGTGAGGGAAAGTGTTGAGGAAGAAGTGTGCCTTCTCCTCGTCGTCTTTTCCCCACGGAAGGCCTGCTGCCTCTGCTTCGTCAACAATCTCGATGAAAGTCTCGAGATGTTTGGTCATGTCGCCGGACTCCTCCAAAAACAGGTTGCTGATCTTCCTGTTGATGGTGTTTCGATGCTCGGGCGTGCTAGACTGTTGAGATCGTGGAGCTTAGTCCACATCTCGGCCGATGTCTTGGCGGACCGGATCATAGCAGCCATCGGAGCACTAATGGTTTGCTGAATGTGCGACATGGCCTTAGCATTGCGGTCCTTCCATGCCTCGACGAGTTTGAGGTCGATGGAAGTGGGAGCGAGAGGCATAGACGGGCACGGCTCGTACCCCTGGACGATCTCCAGGCACGGTAGCCGGTAAGGATGGGCTCCATGGCCCGACGCCAAGCGAAAAAATTCGCGACACCAGTAAGACCCGGAACGCGCGATGTGACGGCGTTTGAGTCGGCGTTTGAGGTCATAGTCGGACTCTGGTGATTTTTTGGATTCGAAAACCGTTTTGAAATCGAAATTGGTTGAAAATTGACCGAGATAGGATTTTTGGCTCCAAAATTCGACCACGTGATTGCTTGGGTGAAAACCAAATTCCTCAAATTGGAAAAACGGACGATGAGGTTCGGAGGGTTCTTGCTCGGCGACGACGCAAGATGCGGACGGGCAAATGGTATGATAATTCGAAGGCTGCGGACGGCGCGTCGGGCAATGTGGTTTGCGGACTGAAACCTGACGGTTGAGATGAAAATTTCTCGGCCGAAAGATGGGGGTTCGACGATGAGGTCGACGGACTTGACGATGAGATCGGCGACGGTGAGGACGCGATCGACGGACTGAAGGGTGGTGAGGGCAAGCGTACGGACGTGCTGGACCTCAGAGTACCCTAGAACGGACGGTACGGACGTTGGAACACGAGATGGATCGAAATCGAAAAGTGCCCTATGATTTCTGATGCAAGTGTGTAGACAGGTATGAGTTGTACCTGCGTGACGGACGACGGACAGACGGACGGGTGCGCGCGGCGGACAAACGGACAGACGGACGGGAGGGCGGGTGCGCGCGACGGACAAACGGACAGACGGACAGGTGCGCGCGGCGGACGGACGGACAGACGGACAGGTGCGCGCGACGGACGGACGGACGAGGTGGGCAGCAGCAAGGATGAGGTCGACGAGGGTACGGACGATGTCGACAACGGTACGGACGAGGGGCGGACGGACAGGGGGGAGGGGAGGGTAGCAAGTCAGACTCTTAATCTGTTGATAATCTCGAGCTGCTCACGTACCCCTATGCCCCTGAGAGAGAGAAGACGGACTGATGTGCTGCTGGTTGCTGCTGCCGAGTCTCTGGCTCTGAAAGCGCTGATGACTGCGGACGGTGATGCGGACGATGATGCGGACGCTGCTGGCGCTGCGGACTGTGATGGTAGTGTGTGAGACTGTAGACTGCGGACGATGATGTGCCAGAAGAAAGTGTGTGGATTGCGGACGGTGTGGGTGCGGACGGTGGTGAGGATGGAAAATGCACCCAATGGGTGCGAAATCTGGGATGGTCGTGGTTACAAGTCAGGAGCAACGTGGAGAAAAAGGTCTGGCTAAAACGAGTGGGGAGCGGACTTTGAAAGTGTGGGAAACAGAAAAGTGTCGGCCGAGAGAAATGAGAGTGTGGAGGTTGGTGATCACGTGGTGAAATCACGTGAGACCCTGAGTGCCAAATTAACCAAGGAAAATTGACCAAGGAAAAATATGTCGCACTAATGAGCAACAACGCTGGTCGCTCAACGGACAAAAATCAACATAAGATTCAGTCGTCCAGCTGAGAGGCAACCTCGTCGTACGCGACCTTCAGCCAATCAGCCTTCAGGTCCTCCAGCTCGTTTTGGGTCTGGCGTAAGAGCCTCTTTGCCTCGTCCCGCTGCATTTCGGCTTCGTATCGACGTTACATAGCCTCCATGCATATTGTGGTAACCCCTGTCTGGCCCATCTTCCACTTGAAGTAACCCTTAACCTCCTTCTGGATGGCCTGTCTCTGTTCGAAATCCATAGAATAACGAGACATCCTGAATCAGAATGTATAATTGGAAATGGTGATAGAAGAGAGGCGGGTGGAAGAGACACTCACCGGACGGAAGGTCCAACAGTCCATCTTAAAGAGGCCTCCGGCCCTGTATAGCCCTCCAGCGACGATCTCAGGTCCTGGATGAGAGAGTCGAAGAAGCTGTGGAGTGTGGACCTGTGGTATTCCACAATTTTACCATAACCATACACAAGTCATCCACAGATACACGAAGAGATTTGTCGCACCGGAAACCCGGCACAAACGCCCCCACAAAAAATCCACAACGCGATGACCGTCCACAGACCATCCACAACAAAAATAAGGTCCACATTTTCTCCCATATATTCCCAATCATTTTTTCACTGAGTATGAGATATGAGAGAACCTAGCACATTGTGGGAGTTGGGACCAGAGTCCAGCGTGCAGAGTCCAAACCACCGTTCGAACCACAATCTCAATGCAAACTATCTCGCTCTTCCAGTGAGCGGTCAGCAGTCGAGCAGGCTTTCAGGGGATCATGGATGAAGATCCAGACTCCATCGAATTGAAAGGCCGGGAGAACCAAGGCGAGGAAACGGTACACAAACCTTGGCTCGGATCTACTCTCGCTGGTGGACGACGCAGAAGACACAAGACTCGACAGCGGATTCGACGATGCGTAGACGCAGCGTCTTCGGCGGACCATATCACATCCTGGTTGGTCGCGTTCATCATTCAACGAGAATGGGACAGTCCTTCGCTCAGTCCGGAGCAGCCAAGTCGACTATCCAGCTTCGAGACTTCTATGGAACTTCTCAGCCACGACAAAGGCACATGAGGCCACGAGGGTCATCGACCATATATCATCTCTTCGAAGAGGCATTTCGGTACGCGCTTTCCGTGACTGCGAGAACGACTCGAGTAGGTCAAGGCACTGGGCCTCGGCGGGAATCATAGAGGCTGATTGCCCTACACGGTCCAGCGTTCAAGTCGCTCTTCAATTTCTCCACCGCCAACTTTCCGGTTCCAGATGAAATTGCAGTATCAAACGCGTCGCAGTGGGCGAGCAACTATCAGAATCAGATTCAAGAACACCTGTTCGACAGTATTCTCCACGTCATCAACACAATCACCAAGGTCCGAGGAGTCAAGTATCACGATCCAGACTCTCGAGGATGAGATTTGGAAAATGACTCCAAAAAGATGACTTTTGGTGAGAGGAATGACCACGAACTTGGGGTCCTGACGAGATGACTCGAAATGAAGGACTAGATGCAAGGGTGTGATCCAAGTAAAAAGGAAGAGACCTCGTAGGTCGTGCGAGAAGGTGAGAGAAGTGAGAAAGTAGGGTCGAGAGGAGTGAGGAGTGTGTCGGAAGCGATAACGACGAGGGACTTGAGGATCGGTGAAAAGAGGTAAGAGAAAACACGAGGGCTGGGAGATTTCAAGGAGGAGAACGAATGGGTGTGATAAAACGATAGTCGCTTGGGGGATTCTAGATACATGCCGGAGGAAACAGGCTTGTACTTATGCCCAAGCGGCTGAGAAGAGGAAGATAAGTGTTGGGGAAGAATTGGGAACATCAGAACGAGAAAGAGGCAGGAGATCAGTGTGGTGAGTTTGTGGGGGCGAGGCCGAGGGCCGGGGCCTGTTTTGTTTGGGGAGGGATGATGTGGAACAGTCGGATGTGAGAGGTGGCGGAGATGTAGGCCCGAGGACGGAGCCGAAGACAGAGCCGAGGAAGAAAACAGGTTGAAACTCCGAGAAGCTGGCTGTATGTCGGAACAGGGTCATGACATTACCCCCCCCCCCCTTTTCAGGGCGAGCTCCCGCGAGCCGATGGTATGACTGAGATAGATGAACGGAAGTGTCGAGATGAACGATGACGCGAGTGACGTCGTCGGCGGAGTCGAGAGCCATCCCGGGGGCGATGAGGTAGATGAAGAGGTCTGAGAGGGAGTTGAGAGCGTCCTCGATGGTGTCGACGGAGCAGGCAGTAATGATGGCGGGGTCATCAGTAGAGCGGGTCTACTCAAAGACCAAGCGATGAACAATTACCAATAAGCTGAGTCTCGGCCACGGTACAAAGGGGGGCTCCACCTGGAACGGGCCGAGGAAAGTACCGGGAGCGGTAATGCGAATATACTGCAGGATGTCCGACAGCGTTGCAAGAGAAGACGACGATGTCGGTAATAGGTTGCGATGGGGCTGGGAGAGATGCACGATGATAGTGCAGATGCTGTGCGAGAGGCCGGACGGGCGAAGGAAACGGCGGACGTCAAGTCTGTCCGACTGGAGACGACACGAAAAGACAGTGTGATGGAGAGAATTCAGAGTTTGAACATCATTGTCGGGAACGCCAAGCTGTGCCAGTGTCCACGCGCAAGGATCACAGTCAGGGTGACCTAGAATGGCAGAAACGCTGCCGAGCATGGACGGGTCTGGAAGGTCAACGCCCAAAGACAGAGCGTAAGACACCAAAGCAGAACCCAGTGCGCGTCCCGGAGTAGAGCCGGGAATGAAATGCCATAAGCGTTGAATGCCGTCGAGGCGGTAGACGAGAACGACGTCGTCGAGAATCGAGATAGGGGATAGAGTCGTGGTGAGGAGGAGTGGGGGAATCCGACATGGGAAGGAGGAAAGAGCTCCGGAGAACACAGGAGAAGGGTAAAAGGGAATGTGAGAGAGGAGAGCGTAGACAGGCGATAGTCTGGAAAGGGTGAGAGATGGTGGGTGAAAGGGTAGAAGAGAAAAAATCTGAAAAAAATTTGGAGGGAAAAAAGTCCCGGGCCAAAGATGGAAAACCACGTGGGGAGGTTTTCGAAAATTAGGTGATTTTGGGACCACTATGAAGTTTTCTGAAAGAGGGGTGAAAAATAGGTAATTTTGAAAAGGTATTGTGGAAGTGTCAAAATTTTCGCCCGGGCTCTTCTACGGGCGCCGCGCGAATAGCTGCGGCAGGGGATCAGGGAGTAACAAGGACAGGACGCGCATCTGCCCATTGGCTGCGTAGGGTGCAGATGTAACTGCGCGTGTGTTCCATATGAAAAACGCGTCGAAGCCATGCCATAGAGCGACGCCGTGAATCGTGATCGTGGTCTTCGACGACTCCTGGAACAGTGGAAGTCGGATCACCGATAGATCGAAGGCGGGAACAGAACTGGATTTCCCCAACGGGAGAGGCGGATCACCTCTGGAAGCATGGTAGAGAAGACGATGTCGAACGCGAACGTCGCGGATGAGTCGAGAGCAAAAACGGCATGAAGAGAGCCGGGGAGGGAGGAAGTGGGTGCCGCTGTTGACATCAGTAATGGGTGAGTATCTCCCCTCTCCCCCTACCCCTCTGCTATCCTGATTCGCATGCTGACCCTTTCTCTACCCCCTTCCTCATATCATCAGGCACATCACATACACACACCAGGCTCATCGTACCACCAGGACGGTTATGTGGCCGCGAGGAGTTACCGCCGTCGAACCCTCAACCTTGTTGCAGGGAGGAAAGCCATAGTTCTGGAGATAAAGGGGCATCTTGGATCCGCAGGCGCCGAACCCGTCGGGAGAGACTTGAATGCTGCTTGCGGCGCAGAGGTTGTCCGGCGACATGGAGCCGACAACGCCGGAATCCACGGCCGGGAATGACGCATCCAGATGGGCGCGGGTAAGGTGTTCCGCGCTGGTGCATGTGTCTGTTGAGATAAGAGTGCCAGACTGAGAAAAATTCGTGTGGGCAATGTCTGTGAAGAGATGGAATCAGCTAGACTCGACCATAAAGACGTTGAAGACATCGGTGTGGATAGGAGTTGTGATTGTGCATTCAATGTTCTTGAGCTTGCGAAGGATGTTGATTCCCGTTAAGCGCTCGCCGCTGAGGATGCCAGTCAGGTAGACGTTTCCAGTGATCCATAAGAGCCTGAAAGAGAGAAGAGTTGGGCATGGAAGCGTTGAGATGTGTGGGAACGGAGAGATGAGTTTGTGTCATGTGTGAGATGTCGTCGCAGGTTGCTGCGATCGGAGTATGTTTTATTGCAGTGTGAACACTGATAGAGGCCTGCCATCTTGTATAAGAAGGAGGATAAAGAGGGGGGAACACAACAACATCTCAATGAAATGTGTGTCATAAGTGTGTGCGGTGAGCAGTGTTGCGGCATACTATATAGTATATACTATTGGGGTTATAGTATACCGCAATACTACCATTTTATTTGGAAAATAGTATATAGTATGTTTTGTTTTGAGAAAAATGTTCAAAAAGGAAATACATACTATTCGGAAATCCGGGCGCATACTATGGTAATTGGTATCACAATAGTACTTTATTGAAAACAAAACGCGGAAAATATACTATAGTATGTTGTTTCATGTTTGTGGTAGTATAGTACTCAAACTGTCAAAAAAGAGTATGATAGTACTTACTGCTATTGGGGTGACATTACTACTATAGTAATACTATCCAATCAGTACTACTTCTTCTGCGAGAAAGAATAGTAGTACTATTAAGTAATAGTACGTTTTTTTAAGGTGAAATGATATGCTATAGCATTCTGCTGTGCAAAAAACATGCTATAGTAATCCTATAGTAGTACGGCACGAGATTGGGATGCCGTACTACTCTTTTCGTACTACAGCACACTGGTACTACTATACTACTACTATTATATAAATTCTTTTTCAAAAAGGTAATATAGTATAATATCGCATGCTTTTGTATACCATAGTATACGATAGAATATTACCTCCCCTCTGGGAGAAAAACATACTATATACTTAAGTAGTGTTTCGATATACTATATACTTTTTTGAAAATAGTATACTATTCTAGTTAGTACTATTTCTGAAAACATACTATAGTATATGGCACTTTTTCGTAGGTCCCGAAAAAACATACTATATGCTTTTCCAAAATCGCAGCGCATAATTTGGGTTACTATAGTATATTTTATGGCGTGGTCATCGACCAAATGCCGAAAGTAGTACCATAGTATACTATAGTATATTTTTGCCACGCCAAAAGATGTTCTCAGTGCTATAGTAGTACTATAGTACATAGTACTTTCAAGCTCCGTTAAAGTCGACTGCTAGTATACAATAAAGTATACTTCACGCCCCTTGCATAATACGTTTTAGCATACAGAATGGAATGCTCGCGAAGACCTATCCATAATCCAGGATACTATAACGTATACTACTAATATGCTATTGTCCAACCAAAAGTATACTAGTGGTATACGATCGCATACTTTTAAGGATGCCATGCTATAAAAGTATAAAGTGCTACTATAGTAGTGCTATCGGATGCTATTTTGGTCGCTGAAGTTGGGTGGCACTGAATAGTATACTATAGCATATAGTATCATACTTTTCATATACTATCGATAGTATATGACCCTCCGACCAAAAAAACATACAATCATACTATATACCATAGTATGTTTCGAAACACTGTAGGTAAGCTGCTTGCAACCTTGCAAGTGCATATATAAGTGCATTGCCTGACATTTAGCCGCTTAATAATAGTTGTGCCGTCCTTCTTGTCTACGCTGCTGCCTTCCATTCGAGACGTCCGTGGAATACTTAGTACTGAATACTTGATACTGAATGCTAAATACTTAACACTTAAGCCTTAAGACTTAATACTTGACTTAATACTTAAAACTTAATACTGAATACTTAATACTTAATGCTCAATACTTAATGCTTAATCCTTAACGTGAAGTGACCACAGCCACAGGGGGGCACAGCCGAGACAAGAAGAGAATGTATTGCTGCTCGACAGCGTCAATGAAAGCTCAGGGAAGGAGTAAGGAAGGGGAGAGCTACTCACCTGCTCTACAGCGTCAATGAAAGCTGAGGGAGCAGGAGAGGAAGTGGGGAGCAGAAAGCGAAAGAAGGAAGTAGGGAAGAGAAAAGACCTATCGGCCGAGAGAGCGAGTGTGTGAGAAACAGAGAAGTCTCCGTGGAAGGAGCGGAGTAAACAGAGAAGTCTCCGTGGAAGGGGCGGAGATTTCACCCTCCCCCACTAAGATGACGTGTGCGGTGTGGGGCGGGAGGGAAGAGGAAAGCAGGAAAGCAAAGCACGGTCACCATCAACACCAACAACAAACAAACCCAAACAATGCCCACCCGTCGTTCTACCCGTCGCTCCGCCCGCCAGGCGGCACCGCCCGCGGACGCACCACCCCCTTCGTATGCAGCAGCTAATCCTATTGTTGTAGAAGAGAATGAGTCCGAGCTGTCGGAGCTCGAAGAGGCTGAGCAGGAGGTAGAAGTAGTTGAAGAAGTTGTGGAGCCCATGGAAGGAGGAGAAGAAAGCGAAAAAGTGGAGCCGGAGCAGGCGGAAGTACAAGCGCAGCCGGGCTCAGAGGGAGAAGGGGAGGTTGAGGAGGTTGTGCCTCAGGTGGCCAAGCTCCCTTGCGTGCATTTTCACAAACACAAGCTTGTATAGTTGTATAACTTGTATGCAAGGTGCTCCCTGAAGCCAAACGTTGTCAGGGCTGCACTAAGAGCAGGAACGGCTGCAACGTTGACGGCCGTAGTGAGTGATAGGCAGCTGCAGCTGGTTCACGTAGACGGAACGTTGGCTTAGGAGAGATGGAGGACGGGCTGTTGAGTGGTGTGACCATCGGCATGGCTCCTCGGTATTGCCCGAAAAAGCCGGGCCAGTGGGAGGGTACATCGGAAACCTCGTCGCAGCCCAGCTCATCCGCAGAGGGAACGAACTTGAAAAAATTCGCAGAGACCTCGAAGCTGGTCATGAGGACTCGGACATGATGCCAATGGACATTGTTGTAGACCGTGTATACACGAGCCAGGGTCTGTTCCATCAATGCAGTGACGTATTCCGGACCAGCTTGGTTGCGATAGGCGTCTGACTTAGAGGCCTGCGTCTTGCGCTTGCGGGAAGGATCGGTACCCCACGAGGCAGCATCATTTTCCATGGACAGCGGAATGCGAGCTTCCAGGATGGCCGCCCAGTAGTGCGTGTGGGGCGCCTCCGAGCGGCCCCAGAGTTTGGCATCGTTGGGATGCTCGACCAATCGATTATAGAACAAGTTCGGGTCGCCCTCTTCTCGAACCGACTTTTTCTTTGGGCCGTAATGAACCTTACGCTGTATCTCGGCGACAACCCGAGCTTGACGGCGAGCTTCTCGAACTGAGGCATGGAAACATAAGACCGGTCGTCAGAAAGCCTTCAGCATGGCACATATGCCATCTTGAGAGAACAGCAGAGAGGGGAGCTACGTACGATCATCGGCCATGGAGCGTGCGTTAGCAACAACGTACTCAAACAAACGTTCCAACAGCGGCCCCATGACACGCAAGACATGTCGTTCGATGGACGTAGTGGAGGGAGGAATTTTTTTTGGCAGGCTGGTAACGTCGTCCTGCGGGTCTGGCCGGCCCATGGAGGCAAGAAGGACACCCAAAATGGCTTGAAGCAGGACGATTTGGAGTCGTCTGCGGCGAAGGCGGAGCCGAAACCAGCGGAACGAGAGGCAGAGCGTCGATGGCGGGAAAAATGCTGCGCCTTCAGAGTGAGGACGTAGAGAGGGTCGACCATGGAAGCGAGCTCGACAAAAATATATTCGACGTCGTGGAGAAGCCTGGAGGCTCCGGGTCTTTTGAAGAAGCGCTTGAGAGAGGTGGAATCTGCGAGCATAGTGAAGGCTTCAACACCTTCGCTCGTGGAGGAAGTGTTGGAAAGATGTTCCAGCATGAAAGCCCCGTGACTGTCTTTCAAGGAGACAACCGCAACCCGGGCTTCTTCCTGCGCATCGCCATCCGTCTCAACATGAATTCCGAAAAGAGACGATCGTCTTGACCATCCCAGCGAGAGGCCCCGGGAAGAGATGGATAGGGAGAAAATAATTTGGTGGAGCGGGAGCGCGAGAGATAGCCGTCTGTATGCGGTCCGTAGATGGCGTACAGGACCAGACCACGGCACAGAACGTAAGTCTCGACCTGTCCGAACGGGGTTCGCTTCCACTTGGCGATTAGATTTGCGTCCTTTGGCCGATCTTCATTCTGGCTTTTTTCCAAGCCTTTATCGCCCTCATCGAATCCATAATTCAGGTCCAAGGCGGATCTCGCTTGCTCGATGATGACAGAACGGGGCGTTCCAGCGGCGAGCAACTGAAGAGATCCGAGAATTTCAAGAGCAGCAGGCACAAGAAGTTGAGGTACGCGGGCGAGATGGAGACTGCCCTTGGCGTCCACGGCCAGAACAGTACTGATAATCATTTGCTGGTAAGCCCAGAGACTTGAAGTGAACGTAAGGAACTGAAGAAGTAAGAGTAAAGAGTCAGATCTGGTCAATGGATGAGGTCTTCACGATGAAGGCAGTGTCATGATGAAGAAATATACCTCTGGAAGCCCAGCGAGGAAAAGGTCGACGAGCGGCTCCGGCGAGAAGAGGTCATGAGCGGCTTTCGTCTGTAGTGAAAGCATCAAGGAAGCGCGAACAGATCGATCCTGGGTGGCGATGTCGCGGAGCACCTCATTCTGACCCCGCTTGCGACCTTCCTGCGAAGTCTTGGGACGGACCGAGGCGAGACTAGTGACTAGTCCGAAGGAAGCTCCGTTCGAGCTCCTCGAAGTAGACATGGTCAGATCGGATCGGACGAAGAAGGAGATCGCTCGAAACACAAGCCGTCATCTACTGGATTCCTCCGAGGAGAATGCAAGGGGTCTGTCAAACTTTTGGTGCGTATCTTTGTTATAAGACTTCAAGTCCTAGCCTGTCACTGTTGCTGACACACGTCCCGACTCTTCCCTTGCGTTCCATAGATTGAGGTTTCGGCGAAAGACTTGTCAAACTGCGTCATCTACCAGCAGGGCAGTCACTCTGATGCTGCGACAAGCCATCTCCAATACAGTCGCCGTTTACGATTGCATCTGCTGGAGAAGGGCTCGCGTGTAGGTATGACTACAGCAAAGCTCAAGATGGGTGAGTACATCTTGTGAGATGTTGTTTAGTTTCAGCTGCAGACTTGAAGCTGAGACATCTACGCTGTTTGCAGAGCTAATGGCTGGCATGAGCGATGCGGACTCTGGCGGGTTGCCGCGAGCATTCCCGCGCCCTAGTTGGCGCATCCCATCGGCTCAGAAGGTGGATTGAGTCATGGCTGGATTACGACGAGCCGTGCGACTTCACTCCGATCCGTTCGTGGCAGTGGACATCTTCGTCAAGAACAACTGGGCCAACGTCTTCGGTTATCAGGCGTTGAAGGTTAACAAGAAATCCAAACGCTTTAGTATCGGCGTCAAGTCCAGCTGGTCATTCGCCAACCTTATCCGGCACCACGGAAATGCAGTCTTCCTCGACTCGTCCTGGCGGAACAAGAACGAGAACCGGGCACCCCTCACCTTTGTGGCCACTACCAACGCTGCCGGCCACATGGTCCCTTGTGCGTGTGCCGCTTACCTGTCTGCCGACGCAACCGCATCCTCATTCGAGCATCTGCTGGCCTCTTTGGAAGAAGAAGTACTCAAGGAGGCCGAGAAGATATGTGAAGAAAGCATCAACGACCCGAACCTCGACCCTGACGACATCTTATACGTCAATGCGGCCAAGATTCAAGAACAAGGCACGTGGCATCCAGCCGTTGTCATGATCGACAAGTGCCGTGCAGAGCTGAACGCCCTACAGTCTGTGTGGCCGGAGACTCAAGTCCGACTCTGCCAGTTTCATATACTGCAAGCCATCTGTAGGTGGGATACGGACGCTAAGGCTGGATCTCAAAAGCCACCGGGCATCAACCGCAAAGACAAGCCTGGGATCTGCGCTGCCTTTCGTGAAGCCCAGCGCTGTGGCAACATGGATGACTGGCCTGCCGCGCGTGTCACTTTCGATGCCGCCATAAAGGCATAAAGACGTGCCTCAAGTCCTACAAGCCCGAAATCATCAAGCAAGTGTTGGCTCACTTTGCGGTCAACTGGTGGCAGGCTCCTTGGCTTCGTATATCGACCGACATTGGACTCAAAGCTGGGCAGACCAGAGATGGCATCAACACGAACAACGCTGTAGAGCGAGTCTTCAGGACCTTCGACGACATTTTCTTGGCCTGTAGGTTCAACAAAAGGATCGACCGCCTCGTTCACGTTCTCGTCTGCGACTGGTTACCCTACTATGAATCATACAGCTCGGATGTTCCGCGCATTTCCGACAATGACAGCAAGACAATGCTCGACGCTCACATTCTCTGGGAAATGGGAATGCCAAGCTGTGATGCTCTCCAAAACAAACTCCACCGCATACAAGGTGATGGGGCTGACGTTGTGCTCACAGCTACTAATATCTTAGTGCCGGCTTGGAGCAACTTAGGTTTGCAGAGATAGTAGTGAATTCGTAAGGGAAAGAAGAAGAAAGGAAGCAAGTACAACAAGAGAGAGAGGTGTTGGAAGTGTTGGTTCAAGGTGATGATCATGATCATGAGCCATGTGGAATCGGAGTGGATCGGGATTGAAGCCGGAAGAAAGAGGAAAGTGAGAAGTGAGAAGAAGTGGAGTGACGAGAGATAAGAGGAAGAAGATAAGATAGCTGTCGGCTATCGGCCGATAGCACATCCCCACCGAAAAAAGTCGACCGACTCTGGTCGAAGGAGAATTGAATCAAGAGGGAGGAGTGAGACGAGAGAGAGCATCCACGTTCTTGTGGATCTTGCCAGGTCGATGTCGGAACCGGAAATTGTGCAAATGCGGCAACAGCAGGGCGCGACAACGAGAAATCGTCGGTCCGTACTTCGCGCCAGCGTCGGACAGCAGCATCGGACCCATCGGCAAATGGTCGGTAACGACGGTGACTTCAGCACCTTCGAGGAGGTGCGCAAGGCGAGCGAACGACCAAGCTAAACAGCAGAGCTCGAGCTCAGGAGCCACGAGGCGTTTCTCCGAAGGTGTTGTAAGTCGTGACTGATACGAGACTGGTCGCTCCCGCAGCAGCACTGACCGATTTCCCACCTGCACCTGCCTTGGCGACTCCAGCGGTCCACGCAGTAGTTCGGACGGAACAAGAGCGCTGCCAGCATCGAGGACGAACACGAAGTCGCGAAGAGCAGCAGGAGCGGTACGAGAGCGGGAATTCGCCGTCCGGCCTTCGATAGAAGAATCATCCCCTGCAGCATCACCTTGCTCGACACCGTCATCATCTGCAGGTACGGTCGCCAACGCCCCATCAGCACGAGCATCGGCAGGCTCGGCGCCCACGAGATCCACGCCAGGTACCTCAGGTGAGTTAGCATCGCGACCGAATGGATCCGGGGAGGAAGGGCGAACATCAAGCTGATCCACTGCAAATTCTGTCCCAATCCCCAGATCCTCAGATAGATCCAGGCGCACGCGATGAGGCGACAACACCTCGCTCACACGGAACGGGCCGAGCTTGCGCGAATCGAGTTTGCCCTGCCCGTGACCGGGAACAGGTCGATCGCGAAGACGGACGAACACCTCGTCTCCGACTCGCAATACCGGCAAGGGCATCCGCGAAGCATCATACCGACGTTTCTGTTGGGCGCGGGCGGCATCGATAGCTCGACGAGCATCACCCAAACGCTCGGTCGCCGCAAGGAGCTTATCATCAAAGCTCTCCTCCCCGTCACCAAGACTCGAGTCGAACAAAGCATGGACAGGACCGGGATGGGCGATGAACACCAGGTCGAAAGGGCTGTACCCGGTGGTAACGTTGGGGGTACTATTCATGGCTAGCTCCACAGCGGGAACAGCTCGGCGATCCCAGTGGGCGCCCGATGTCGCGGTCAACGCCCGTAACGCCTGCTGCACAGTCTGCACCGCCCGTTCTACCACATTGGCCTGCTGGTGGTGAGGGGGCGAGGGCGTCGCACGAGCGTTCAACGAGGCAGCAAGAGCCTGCATAACTCTCCCCGTGACCCGCGCTTCGGAGTCCGAGATCAAGCGTCGAGGACGCCAGCCCTGCCGCAAGATACGGTCACTGATGATCGCAGCAATCCCAGCCGCGTCGATAGTGGACTTGCACGGCTCCAACAGCACCATGCGGGAGAAGACATCGAACAAGACCAACACTGCATCATTTCCCGCCCGGGTGCGTGGAAAACCCAAGACCAGATCGAACGCGATCGCCTCGAACGGCATCTGGGCGTCACGTTCCACGTCAAGTTCACCCACACGCCGTCCCAACTTCTGGCTCTGGCAGGAACGGCAATGTCGCACCCATGCACGAACGAGCTCGGCGAGGCGCGGACGCCAGAAGTGCTTGCTGGCGGCTAGGAAAGTCTTGGTATAGCCAAAATGACCATTGTCATCATGTATGGAACGCAAAACGACCGGCACGGCTGACTCGGGCAACGCGAGGCGTCCATCGACCCGCCGGACCAAAATACCGTCCTCCAGTACCCACTCCGAGTCCGGCCGAGGATCAATCTCCGCCGAGCGCAGGATGGGACCAAAGAACCGGTCGACGCCGAGCCAGACTCGCCAACGCTCAATGGAAATCGGCGCCGGCACTTGCAGTGCACGCAACTCAGCAACGGGAACATCCTCCTCAAAGACTTGATGCAGGACGGCGGCGAAGGCGTCCTTACTGGCGTCCACGTACAAGATGTACGGTCGAGACGGGTCCGGGTGCGCAAGGACAGGTGGGGAGGCGATGGCGCGCTTCAAATCCGAGAAACTTCGGTTCTCGTCGTCCCCCCACTGCAGTAGCTCTCGATCAGCATTGGCGACGGTGCCATCCTTCCGGACCAACCGGGTTCTGTCCCCGACAGACTCCCAGCGCCAGCCACGCGTCAAGCGCATCAGTGGTTCGGCTCGTTCGGCGTACTTGGGGATGAAGGCTCGGTAGTAGCCAAAAAGCCCAAGAACGTGATACAGCTCGCGAAGAGTCGACGGCGCAGGCAAGTCTAGCACGGCTTTGGCACGCTCCTGCCAGACAGCGACACCAGCGGCGGAGACCTTCCGCCCCAACAGGGTCAGGCTCGGGACGGCGAACGTACACTTCGCGGGGGAGAACTTAAGACCCATGCGAGTGGCCCGAGACAGGATCACATCTAGTGTCTCGACATGTTCCTCCATCGTCAACGTCGCCGCCACTACATCATCGATATAGACCACCGCCGTCTTCCATCGTAACTCGCCCAAGACCTTGTCCATTAGGCGCTGGAACACCGCGGGAGCGTTTCGCAGGCCGAATGGAACGGTCCGATACTGGAACAGGCCTTGATGGCAAACAAAGGCGGTCTTCCACCGATCCTCCTCCCGGACTGGATGTTGGTGGTAGCCCCTAATTGCGTCAAGGGAACTATACCAGCGCTTGCCTTGCAAGACGTTGAACACCGAGTCTGTGGTGGGTAGCGGGTAGCGGTCGGCGACGGTGACCTTGTTCAACCCCCGGTAGTCAACGCAGAAACGCCATTTGTCATACTGCTTCACCATCAAGACCGGAAACGAGACAGGGCTTGTGCTCGGCTCGATCACATTCCAGTCGAGCAGCTGCTCAATCGCCTTGTCCATCGCCGCCCGCTTCTCGGGACTGGCACGGCGGGGGGGCTCAGACCGCAACTCGGCGCCTTCCTGCAAGACAATCGGCATCTCCTCGCCGCGGATCAAGCCAGGACGACCGTCTAAAGCGAACGCGGCATGATGGCGACGGAGAAGCTGGACGATCTCGGGATGGGGTTCGCCCTCGGCATTGACGCCGACTTTGAAATGATCATCGACGAGGACTGTTTCTGCGTCGCGGGCCAAAGCCGACACTGGGTCATCGGCACCTTCAAAAAGGTCAAGAGGGGCGGCCGCAGCATCATCACCATCGGACTCGGAATGGGGGCGCCACCCAGATGGATCCGCAACCGCAGTGTGGACCAACGCCTGATCCATGGGAGAGCCCAACTCGAACCGAAAACCGTCATCCGGCGGGGCAGTCATATCTCCCAGGCGCGCGGCTACTGCATCGGCGACGGGTGTGCGTCGGTCAAGATGGACGGAGCGATGTCCATAGTTGCCAAGGAGGACATGGGTAGTGGCGCGTCCTCCGAGGGCGGTCGGACCGGCGATCTGGAACGTCTCGTCTTTGTCGGTCATCAAGCGAGGATGGAGCATGTAGTCGACGTCAGCGGACAACGATGCTGTGTCGACGGGTACCCAGGTCATTGACCGAGCCGGGAGGCACACAGCCTCGGTGCTGCATAGCTGGGCTTCCTTTGCAGAAGGAGGAGGAAGGTGCTCGACGACATCGAACGCGTAGCGACGGATGGTCGCCTTGCCATGAGGAGCGTCGATAACAACACCCTGGCCTCGGATGAAATCAAGACCAAGGCACAGACCCGGGGCAAAATGGGGCAGGACGTGGAAGTCCAGGGTGCACTCCAGCAGGAGGCCAAAACCATGGGAGTCTTTGGCGGGGACGAAGAACGTGATGGTCGCCCAACCAAGCGTCTCCACGTTGCCAAGGCCTTGTATGCGCATAGGAGGTCCGGTTGGCGTCCCTCCCAGTTTCCGGAGCAAGGTTGCATCGATGGAGGATAGGGATGCGCCGGTGTCTAGGAGGGACGACAGCGCCGGGGAGACCGCATCATTCAGGTGAATGTGGGTAGTCAGAGGCACATGACGACGGTGCTCTTGACCGGTACCGACGCCTGCGCCCAGGGGCAAGCGAACGACTGTACCGACGCGCCGTGTTGGGCGAGCGAGAGGACGATGGTGGTCTTCGACGGGCAGAGCACGTACTGTGTGCAGCTGTGGCCGAGAGTCGATATGCAAGCATCGTGCATCAGTGGACTCAGCAGGGGAAGAAGGTCGTGCGTCAATATCTGCTGCCAACAAAGATGAGCTAAGGGCGGGAAGTGATAAAACTCCCCTAGAAGGGGCCCATGGGGCAGCCGGTCAGGAGGTGGTCCGGGTCCCCTGCCATCGCCACGCATGGTACCCGCGGGTGCACTGTACCCCGTGAGGAGGCTCCCTGTTGGACCAGACGGGGGCGCAGCCCTCTCCTCACGACTCTTGCATCCACTACCCTCGGTGGACAAGTAGTGGGGGCTGCGGTGAGTCTCAATATGCGCGAGCTCACCGGGACAACGAGGCTGATCTCCATCACTGTCCCTCTCCAACAGAGAGGCGCTTCTCTCTCTTTCCTCTTCGCAACGCAGCTCTGTCCGTCCGGGTATCCCGCAGAAGATCCCGTCGGGAGGCAGAGGAGGTACGGGAAGAGGAGGAGGTTCGTCAGGGAAGGGTTCTAGTTTTATGTCATTGCGGACATTTAAAAAGGTGAGTCGCCGTGGGTGTTGGAATCCACGACGTAGGACGCGGCAGGGTAACCGTCGTCCTCTTCTCCCTCAGTAAAACGAACCTGCGGCTTGGAGGCGAAATGCTCGTGGGAGAAATCGAAATGATCTCCTCCGCACCGACGACAAGGCCGCTCGCACCAGATCGTCTCCGTGGTGCCCGGGACGCGGTAGAAGACGGTGTCCTTACCCGTCCGAGGACTCTTGCCCCGCCCAAGACGAGCCGCGTCAAAGTCATCGGCATAAGGCTTGCCCCGGCGTTGGGCAACTGAACCGCGGGACAATTGACGGTCGGGAAGCAAGGGGTTGGCATTCATCGCCAAGGCCGAAGGTGCGACCAAATCGCCGAAGGATGCCGTCCTCTGGTCCGAGGCCCGGAGCGATAGGTCGTCACTCTCTGAATCGGACCGGAGCAGCGGGCGATTGTGCTGCTGTCGCCAGAACACCTCTTGCACGCGAAGTTCCTCCCTGAAGCGAACGAGCGAGGGCTGCTTCTTATGAGGTTGGCGGAGGACGGCTTCAATCTCGAGCGGCAATCGATCCGCCACCTCCTGGACGATCTCGCCCTCAGTCAGGCTGCGGAATGCGACCTTAAGCAAGGCAATCTTCGCGAACACGTAGCCGAGGATGTCCTCCCGGTCCATATCCCAGGCGCGATCGCGAGCTTGACGGCGGACAACGGCAGGGTGAGGGGAGAAGTTCTCCCGGAGAGCTTCGAACCAGACGTCGATTCGAAACAAGCCTGCACGCTGCTTGTCGGTAAGGGTGGAATGCCAAAGGGCAGCCCGACCGCGCAAAGCGAGAGGAATGGCGCGTAGCACGGCCTTATCCCAACCGAGGTCGGTTTCGGCGAACCGCAACGCCTGCACCCGGGCTAGGAAGAGCTCCAGGTTTTCAGGGGTGCCGTCAAACGTGCCAGTGTCCTCGGTCTTGATGGTGTACACGTGCTTCTTTGCCGTGCCGGGATCCACGGTCTCTTGCTTCTTCGCCGTCCCAGATTCCACGGTCTGCGCCTGGTCCGACTCGGTTGAATGCTGTTGCTGGGTGGTCTCCGGAGAGGACGAAGCCTGCTCCGCCGCGGCAGAAGAGGTGGGGGGTGGGAGGGTGGTAGTGGACTGCGACGTCAGTCGTTCCAGCATGGTCTCCATGCGACCAAGGCGAGTTCCTTGGGAGGAAGCATTTTCGCGCATTTCGGTACGGAGGTCGGAAATGCTGGATTCTTGTGCAGTCCGAACTTCATCGACGCGTTCGGTGACGAGCTGTCGGAGCGTCGTCTCGAGGGTACGAAACTCCTCCATGCTGGGTCCGGAGGAGCGAGTGTTGCGAGCGGGGGCAGAGGAAGGGGTACCGCTCATTGTGAAGGAGTAAGAGGTGGTTTGGCTGGAAACAAGCGAGAGATCTTGTCAGAGTATAGGGCTGAGAAAACGACCTACTCTCATCACCATGTGCTCACAGCTACTAATCTCTTAGTGCCGGCTTGGAGCAACTTAGGTTTGCAGAGATAGTAGTGAATTCGTAAGGGAAAGAAGAAGAAAGGAAGCAAGTACAACAAGAGAGAGAGGTGTTGGAAGTGTTGGTTCAAGGTGATGATCATGATCATGAGCCATGTGGAATCGGAGTGGATCGGATTGAAGCCGGAAGAAAGAGGAAAGTGAGAAGTGAGAAGAAGTGGAGTGACGAGAGATAAGAGGAAGAAGATAAGATAGCTGTCGGCTATCGGCCGATAGCACAGACGTACAAGTGAGTAACCTTGTCCTGACTCCTGCCCTACGCCCCTACCGTCATTCGTCTTTGCATCAGTGCTAACTGCCGTGCTTCTCTAACGTCTGACTTCATCATCATGGCCACTCGTTAGGCAGGGACAGGAGCCCAAGGTCTACTCGGTTTCGTTGGCTGCCTCACACCTCAGTTGCACTTGCAGGCGTTGGAAACAAAGTGGGAAGCTTTGCCCCCACATGCACGCAAGTAGGATTTACGAGGCCATGGGACATCCGGCCAACTATTACGGAATGGGCGGAGACTTCAAATGCTCAATACTTGATAGTTGATACTCAATGCTTAGCACTTACTTAATACTCAATGCTTAATACTTACTTAATACTTAATACTTAATACTGATACCTAATAACCTAATACCTAATACCTAATACTTAAAACATACTTTGTACTTAATCCTTAGTAGTTAGTTCTCAGACTTTAAGAACTAGTACTTGGTACTGAGTATCCTTGACTGTTCTGTCCTGGAGGTCCAGAGTCTTCCCCAGACGCTTAGCAGTTGAAAGTTTGACAATTCAATTTTGAATATAATGGAAGAGCCAGAAGGGCTATGCGTCTATGGCTGCTCAGCTGGTGCCAAATGGGCAGCCACGGCACACGTGGTCCCATCTTATCTCTCACTTGTCTCTTCCCTTCTTCCTCATCTTTTCGACCCTCTCCTGATTATCCCGATGAGTATCTGTATCGGTTAGGACCAATAATAAGAAAAAGAAAGAAAGTAAAGTGTGTGTTCGATGATTCGGAAGTGAGAGTTAAGTACAACAGCGCGAGAGAAGGGAGGTGATCAAGAAGCTGCGGCTATGCGTAGGCCGTAGGTATGGGAAAAAGAGGAAGTCGGAAATAAGAAAGGAGATAAGGAATTGAGAAGATAAGATAAGGGAAGAAGAGCCACGTGGTATGCCATACCAGCACATCCCCTCACTTTGAAAACGACTATCCCGAGTCGTTGTGGAAAGAATGAACAAGGAAATAAAGGCGAGGAAAGAAGCATGAAAGCTGTGGGATAGGGGGAGGGCGGAGAAGGTAGTGAGGACGGAGCGGAGCGGTGAGAACGGAGTGGTGAGCGATCGGAGGAAGAAGTCGTGGCGAGAGTGTTAAACCGGACGTCCGGACATCATAACGTCGCTGCGGAAGTTGCGGAGGGAGTGAGATGATCAGGGACAGGCTATCCATTCGGCCTTCACCAACTCGAAGACGATCGACACCAAGAGGCGCTATGACTAGCGACGGGGCGTGTGATAACTGATACTGTGATTCGCAGCATAACGGTCATTGAACCACCGACAACGACGATCTCGTCGATGGAGATCATGTCGATCTTGAAGCCAGAGCAGACGTTACTGCGGCGGATGTCCTTGACGGAGACCTCCTGACGTTGGAGTCGACGTTGTCTCTAATCTCTATCTCGACGGACTTGACCGCGTGGTGATGTTGGAAGGAAGGAAGGTGAGAACCATACGAGCCTTGAGGGCAGTATTCTCGACACAGCCGACCGGTACAGAACTGACACCGTCGATCCTGCAAGAATTTGCCGGCCTTGGTCTCCCTCTCCTGTCCTCAGTACCAGGGCATGGTGCCGATGACCTTCCTGATGATGTCACCTGCCACCTGGAGATGAGAAGAAACGTAGCGGACTTGGGGCAGTATCCAACCTTCATGGTGAAGCTGAAGGTCTCCTTGACGGCATACTTGAAGCGATGCTGAGATTGCTTGCAGACATCCATATGGGAGGCGGCGCTGAGCTTGCGGAGACCGAGGGTCGAAGGCAAGGAGGGAGTACCCAAGAGTCTGGCCATCGTTGGAGATACCAGGCTCGACCGGAAGCGTCGATGACGGTGACGTTGCACATGTAGAGAAGGTGACCAGTGGTGCGCATGACGTTGGGACCTTGTAGATGTGCTCATTGTCCTTCTCCGCAGCCGTCCCGATCTCGACGGTGATGATGCAGCCCTCTTGTCCTCCCAGCTCGATGTTGACAAAGCTCCAGTCTCTCCATTCCCAGCCGGTCGTCCTGTCGAGACAGTAGACGATGTCTGTAACCTTGATGCCAACGTCCTTAAAGGTGAGGTGGACCTTCGAGGCATCAGCGGTAGCAAAGGCAGCGTAGCTATGAATGCGCTCGAGCTTGATGTGGTTGAGTAGTTGAAGACGATTAGGATGAATGAGCCGTGGATGGAATCGAAGCTGATGTTTTCCAAGACGAAGGCGATGTCGGCGTGAAGAGGTCGCGGGAGAGCTTCTGGACACGGGAAATGCGGATGCAAGCACCGACAAGGACGATCTCGTTGGCGGACCTCGGACCGAGCACGAGTGATGTTGGACGCGTCGGCGGCGGTCGTCTGCGCGAAGCCGAAAGCACTACCAGATGGACTGGGCCATCGTGACCTCGAGGTTGCACCGTGAGTCCCACCGTGAGTCCGTTCTCATGACGGAGGGAGTTACCTCGACCTCGACGCCAGTGTTTTGTCCGAGGCCGAGAATGCGGGAGTGTCGACGCGACGTCGTGTGGATGAGGGAGTGACACGGTGCTGGAGGTTGAGGTTGCCACCGTGAGAAGGATTCGCCCGGAGAGGAAAAGTTCGGGGAGAGTGAGTGAAAGAGGATGTCGACCGAGGTGAACGAGCGTGAACGGTGAAGTCGACACGAGGCAGGGTGAGGGAAGGTGATGACGACCGAGGTGAAGGTGCCGAGCATTGGAGATTGGCGACCGCCGACCAGTTGGAACGCCATATGGAGATGCGAGCCGCTGCCGCGACCGACTGCTGCTGGGAGACTCGGAAACTGAGGAGCTGCATGAGGGAAGAAGTGCCGTGCGAAGCGGAGGGATATCTCAACCTCAACGCCGGCATGTAGGGAAATGGACCGGGATGACCAGATCTGAGACCGAAAAGCCATACGATTCCACTGGGAGAAGACTGGGAGCTGCGGATAGGGCGATGCGGCTGAAAGCCAGAGGTGAGGTCACTGAGAACCGGTGGGAGACTGCTGAGAGCCGGTGAGAACGCCATCATTGAAGCTGCTGGAAGCTGATAGCCTGATGGAGGTTGAAGGCTGCTGGGAACCGAAGTGCTGCTGGGAGCTGAGTTTGGAGTGAGCTGCTGGGAACTCGAGTGTGTGGCCGCTGGAAGCCGAGTTGAGCTGCTGGGAGCTCGGAAGTGACTACTGGGAGTCGATGGTAGCTGACTAGCTGTTGGAAGCGCTGGCGTGGGTGCCTCGCCTGCGTCCTTCGCTCAGCGAGAGTGAAGCACTCCTGCACTCTCGTCACCATGTGTTGATTGGTTAGACCATAACGAATTCACTTCAGACTTTTTACTTTGCTTAGTGGTAGATGGCTACGCAGGGCTCAGGGTGGCATGCCACCCTTCGCCTGCTTCGCCAGTCGCCGCGGTGACAGCCATGAAATATGAGGAGTAAAGACGTAAGCTGTAGCTACCTGCTACGCACGACTCAGGGTGGCGCACCACCCTTCGCCTGCTTCGCCAGTCGCCGGCCGCCGCGGTGACAGCCATGAAATATGAGGAGTAAAGACGTAAGCTGTAGCTACCTGCTACGCACGACTCAGGGTGGCGCGCCACCCTTCGCCTGCTTCGTCAGTCGTCGCGGCGACAGCTATGGATTATGATTTATGAAGAGTAAAGAATTAAGTCGTTAAGGTCGTTTTCAATGATGTCTAATACAAGTTACAAGTTACAACTAGGCAGCGCTCCGCGTGGTTTTCTTCTATGATCTATGCTTGATGCTGGTTGATACTTACTTTGAGAGGTCAAAAGGGTTGATTGTGGTGATAAGAAGAATCAAGAAAGGTAAGAGGTCGTTGAGTTCCGGGCAAAAAAAAGACGACCGTTTCTGAGGAACGGTTCAAAGAACGGATCCCGTTTACGGCCGCAAAAACCGTGATGACTAATCAGAAGAATCGACACCTCTCGAATAATTTGCTCGATATCGTGTCCGTTTGAGCTGAGACTTGCTGTCAGGGAGGAGGACATGATTTCCGCACCGCACACGAACATTCAAGCGATTTGGTGCCGAATTGACAAACTTTTTTCGATCGTTGTTGGTGGTTATTTTACGGCCGTAAGAAATCGCAACGATAGAAACCCAGTACTAAGAGTCTGGGGAATTGAGTACTCAGACCTTGGGACTTGAGACTTGAGTAGTCAGGCATCAAGAAAATTGTGAACAGTGCAGCCATGCATTCTGGCAGCCTTATTTAGATAAAGAGGCGCTTGACAAATTCCTGCTTTGCTTAACGCTGTTTAGGCCTAAGCTCCATGCTCTGAAAGCTGAAGC
Organism: Tilletia indica; assembly: GCA_001689995.1. Taxonomy (NCBI): domain Eukaryota; kingdom Fungi; phylum Basidiomycota; class Exobasidiomycetes; order Tilletiales; family Tilletiaceae; genus Tilletia; species Tilletia indica. Next base: position 253,493 of record MAPW01000008.1, read on the forward strand.
CTGAAGATTTCCACAGGCCACAGCCTACCTATGAGCGCTAAGTTGTGCCTCCATCGTCAGGCGTCAGAGCGTCTAAAACACTGATACTTAATGACTTTAGCTCCAGTTTGAACTCTTGATGCATCATGCATCATGATTTTTTTGATCCATGCTCATTGAATAATAAAACTTCTTCTTATGTGTCTAACGTCTGATACCTAATGCTTATAACGCTTAATGCTTAACGCTTAACGCTTAGATAAGCACGCTTGATGTTTGAAGCTTAATTCTCGATACGGAATGCTTATAGTTAATGCTTAATATGGTTCTAAGTGCCTAAAAGTATCCCAGACCCATAATGCAATTTGCAAATATCCAACACTTCATGCTTAATTAATGCCTAATAATGCCCCCCATATCCATGTGCTGAATAAATAATACTTCATTCTGAAAAATACTGAATAATATTGAATGTCGATCACTTATTACTTAGTACTGAACTTTAACACTCCTAGTAAGCACTGTTGAAAACTAGGCGGGCTCAGCGAGACTAGTTGAAAACTTGAAGCAGTACTCATCTCATACCTGAAGCTGAATAATGTGGTTGGTATTCGATACGCACTACTTTCTGCTTCATGTTGCTCCTTCATGCTTCATGCTTCATCGCTTCATCAGTCATTCTTGAGATTTGAGATTGCTGCATAAGGTATGAGACGCGTGAGCGCGTTACTGTAAGATTCGAAGCTATACCCTCATGCCTCATGATACTTGCACAGCTTACCCAGTCGCTGTCGCACCTCTGGTCGGGGAATAGTCCTGTGTACGGCGACCAGTCTTTTGGCTTCCAGAGAGTGAAATCCTGGCCGAGCTGCTATCGCCAATCATCATATCCCCCAGAGGCACAAGTCGGCTGATGTCGGGTGCTGACGGGAATGCCATAGTTCAAGTCCGACGCGAACAGGCCCAGAGTTCGATCGTGTGTACCGTGCGTCCATCACATCGTCTCCTCGTTTCTCGTTGCCCTGGGAGGCCACCGTGTGTCGAGCGAGGTTGGAAAGAGGGGATAGACTGTTAAAAGGGATATAGAGTCGTTCTGCTGGGCCTGAAAACAGAAGAGAAGAAGTGATCAGCCAAAAGCAACTCCGTTCCATCTCATCCTAAGGAGATGAGCGTGTCTGAAAGAAAGAAAGGAGAATAGTGAGCGCGAGAATTGAAACGGGCGCAAGGGCATTGGCCCCATAAGCACCTGCAACGCCATGGCCAAAGGTGGAGGACTGTGTGCCGTGTTCGTCCTCTAGGAGATCAGGAGGAGAGGAAAGGTTCTTCTTCTATGATTGATGCGGAGGAAGACAAGCAAAAAGGGACAAGAATAGTGAGGGGCGATGACAAGAGGTATTGGGCAAAGTGCATATCGAGACACTCCGCGAAACCCCTTGACTGAGCCTCCCGCGCCTTCTTTTTGAGGGGGAGCAGATCTGTGGGATTAGGGTGCCTTTCGAGGATTTGGCCCTCTTCTCCCCCATATAACCTTCTAAAAGCCGGAGGGGTGGTGCTTCTTGCGCGTGTTGTGTGGGTTGGTGCTGCAGTATGATCGAAGAGAAGGAACTTGATGAAAACAAAAGAAGTCGCAGCGGACCTTGGATGTGTCGCCGACGTCTTGGACGAAGAGGCCTTCGTGTTTTTTTTGAGGGAGGGCGTTAGGAGGAGACTTGATTTGAGGGAAGGCCTGATAGTAACGTCGTCGCCGTTGCCGCCGATTGTTCAACGGGATAGGAGGAGGAGAGGAAGAAAAGGAAACGAGCACCTGCCACGCGCTTGCCGTCTACATGATACAACATAGAAGAACCTTTAAGAGTGAGCGAGAAGAGAGGAGAGAGAGAGTAGAAAAAAGAGTTGATTGAGAGCCAGTGGTGTTGCAGAGAGAAAGAGGAGTCTTGTGGGAGAAGAGAAGATGTCCGACTTCCTCGGCGGTCTTGTTTGCAATTCACGTGCTCGTCGAAATGTCGTTCCCAGAGAAATATTGAAACCACGATGAAAGGGATTACGTCTTCGAGGTGAGACCCCTTTCGTCTCGAGATGGCCCATCAGAAACATCTTTGGATGCGTGAATTTTGCAGAGAGGATTGGGACCGAGGGCTTGGCTGTCGGCAGACTGGAATCGGAAGGAAAAGCATGGAGTACGAGCGAAGTTGTCGTCGTCGGATATTTTGTGAGAGTCCGAAAGAGCATATAGTGAAGTGTCACCGGTACGCTCGGAGAGCTGGCAGCAGATGATGGCCGGTGTTTACCACCACGAGCCGCCGGCACCGGGCCCGCTACTGCCGCCATAGCTCTGAGGAGGGGGCCGCCAAAGCCACCGCCGCCGCCGCCCATACCACCTCCGCCACCCATGCCGAAGGAAGGTCCACCGCCGTAGCCTCCTCGCCCTCCACCACCACCCGCGCCCCACTGCCCTCCAGCACCACCTCCGCTGGAACGAGCATCTCGCCCGCCGAAGCTGCTTCCGCCACCTCGTCCGCGACCACGACCACGTCCGCCACGTCCACCGCCGCCAAAGGCTGACTCGCGGGCAACAGAGTGGAGCCAGTCGGGAACCTCCTGGTTGGCTTCAGTGAGAAGGTCGATAAGTTCTCTGACAATGTTGCGGTTGCCGCGGTTGAAGAAAGCGATTGCTTGACCAGTGTTACCAGCACGACCGGTACGACCGATTCGGTGAACGTAGTCGTCAATGTCCGAAGGCAAGTCGTAGTTGACGACGTGGGTAACATTGGGAATGTCGAGACCACGCGAAGCAACAGCAGTGGCGACCATGACGGGTGTCTGACCGGAACGGAAGAGCTCCAGAGCTCGCTCACGTTCCCGTTGAGTACGGTCACCGTGAATGGAGGTAGCTTGAACGCGTTGAGACATAAGGAAGTTGGTCAACATGTCGGCCATGCGACGAGTCTCGACGAAGATGAGACACAGACCACCAGTGGTCATGGCGTTGAGGATATCGAGCAAGACAGATCGCTTGTCATCATCTTCGACATACTCGACCTTCTGTGTGATGTTCTCCGATGTCGAACCGACACGACCGACCGAGAGGAAGACGTACTCCTTCAAGAAGTCCTTGGCGAGTACTTGGATGTCGCGAGGGAAGGTGGCACTGAACATGAGCGTCTGGCGCTCAAGAACGCCGGGCATGTCCTCGCCCTCAACAATGCGACGAATTTGGGGCTCGAAACCCATGTCAAGCATGCGATCAGCCTCGTCGAGAACAAGGAAGCGCACGTTGGAGAGCGAAATGCGGCCACGCTCGATGAGGTCAACAAGTCGACCGGGTGTGGCAGAGAGCATGTCGCAGCCACGCTCGATGAGTCGGATCTGCGAGCCAATGTCGGCACCACCGTATACAACCGCTGGTTTCACCCAAGAGCGGTAGGTGAACTTGCGTGCCTCGTCGTGGATTTGAGAGACAAGCTCGCGAGTCGGGGCGAGGATGAGGCAGACGGGATATGCCTTGCGACCACGGCTGTAGCCGCCGCCGCCGCCCTGTGCCTGTTCGGGTGAAGGTGGTGGGGGACCGTGTGTGAAGAGAGCAGAAAGGATGGGGAAGAGGAAACCACCCGTTTTGCCGGAACCGGTCTGGGCACAACCCATAAGATCTCGGCCGAGGGCGACGATGGGAATAGAGTACTTTTGTACGGGGGTTGGGGTGGTGTAGCGGGCGAGCTTGATGTTTTCAAGCAAATGGGGGTCGATAGGCGGACTGAGGAACTCAGTGACGGGCTCGGGGGCGTCGCGACCAGAGACTTCGACAGGGATGTCTCCGTACTTGTCGAAGTTTATACCGGTGGCATGGCTGTTGCCCGTGTCACCCTCGCCGAAAAGCTCGCGCTGAATGCGATCATCAGGGGCGGCAATGGCGTGAGCGCCGTCTCGCCAGGTTCCAACTCCGGCCTGTCGTCCTCCTCCATATCCGCCGCCGCCGCCGTGGCCGCCACGTCCACCGCCATATCCGCCGCCGCTACCGTGACCAGAGTCTCCCCAGCCGCCTCCGCCGCTGCGTTCCCCACCAAAGCTGCCGCCGCCGCCACCGTGTCGGCCACCGAATCCACCACCGCCGTGGCCGCCGCCGCCTCCACTGCTGAATGCGCTAGGGAGCGCTGGAGCAGCAGCAGCCGCAGGACCGGGCCCAGCGCCGTTCATGATGTGAGGTGGGGCGCCACGGTTGTTGTAAGGGTTGGGGCCTCGGGTCTCCCTGAAATTATAGGAAAGAGAAAGGAAGTATGTCAGTGGCAAGATGAATTCGCTTGTTTGAATGGGGAGATGGCAGTCACGTACCGAGGCGTGAAGGCGGGAGCATTTGAGGAGAGTCCGTTACGAGCGTGAGGAGGCACGTATGCCGACTTGAGGGGTGCGCCACCGGCGCCAGGTCCTGCGTAACCGTTCACAGAGAGGTTTCCTGATGATATGGTGAGTGAAGAAGAAGCTCGGTCAGCAAATCAGAAGTCCATATGCGCAGGGTCTAATCGCAAAGGAGCGAGACTCACCGAGCTGAGAGTCGAGGCCGTCAAGAGAGCCTCCATTCTGTGCGCCATTGTAGGCCATAATTTTGATGCGAGTTTCGTTAAAAGGGGGGGGAAAGGGTGTTGAAGATGTTGTTCGTCGTCGACGAGGCTCACGAATTTTTCTTTGCTGCGAGACGAGAAGGAGGGGCCCAAGGGATGTGGAAGGAATGAAAATTTACATCCCAGTCACGTGATATTTGCCGGCCACATGGAAGCACGTGGGGTCGGCGTTTCAATACTGTCGGAGCTTCACGGTGCCTCAAGCGGTGCACGACCTTGGCCCAGGCGGGAGGAGGCCGAGGTCTCACACGGAGATGTCCCTTGCGCTCACATCTTGAGGAGCAACCACGACGCACAGCAACCCAGCACCCCAGCCTACCATGTCGAGATCCAACTACGGAGTGGCAGCATGCAAGCCAGCGGCTCATCGTCGCGGACCGATATCGAATCAGCACGCGCTCAAGGAGCTCACGTAACCTCTGCAACGAAGCGGAAGTAAGTCGGATCTTGTACACGCTATATGCAATTGTCCAGGCGTTGCTCACGACCGAATCTTCCCTTTCAGAGCGCCCCGACCTGTTTCCCACGACGCCGGAATCATCAATGCATGGAGTGAAAGCGAAGATGGCGACGACGAGGATGGCGACGACGAGGAGGAGGAGGAAGATGAAGATGACCAGTCTACAATCGATGGCGGGAACACTGGCGAAGGTCAGCCTCGATCCGAGCGTGACCCCCTGCTCGTCGGACGCAAGCCTCGCCGCGCTGATACGCAGGCGCGCATACGTCAGGCGCAAAAGCATGCCACTCGAGGAGATGCTACGGTGATTGATGCAGTTCTCATGCTCCTCAAGTCATTCGTCGGCACGGGTATTCTCTTCCTTGGAAAGGCCTTCTTCAACGGTGGACTCCTCTTTTCCGTCATCATCCTTTGTATTGTGGCCATGGTTTCACTGGCGTCATTCCTTCTCCTCGTCAAGGCAAACCTCAAGGTCCCAGCCTCCTTCGGCGAAATGGGCGGCATCCTCTACGGGTCCAAAATGCGCATCGCTATTCTGAGCTCCATCGTCTTGAGCCAGCTCGGCTTTGTCGCAGCATACACTGTCTTCGTTGCCCAGAATCTTCAGGCTTTCATCCTCGCCGTCACACACTGCAAGACGCTCGTGCCTATCGTCTATCTCATATTTGGACAATGCGTGGTCTTCCTGCCGCTCAGTCTCATTCGCCGTATCGCCAAGCTCAGCGGGACTGCACTCATCGCCAACGTTTCGATCTTGGTGGGCATAATCTATCTCTTCCAGTTCGAAATTCGACAACTCGCAACTCAAGGAATGGCCGAAGTCAAGATGTTCAACTCGAAGACGTTCCCTCTCTTGATCGGTACCGCCGTCTTCACGTTCGAGGGCGTCGGTCTTGTCATCCCCATCACAGAGGCTATGCGGGAGCCGGAGCGTTTCCCGGCGGTCTTGACGAGCGTCATGCTTGGAACCATGGTCCTGTTCTCCTCGGCCGGTGTGCTTGCATATGCGACTTTCGGCAGCAAGGTCCAGACAGTCGTGATCAGCAACTTGCCTCAGGAGTCCAGATTCGTCCAAGCACTTCAATGCATATACAGTCTCGCCATTCTTCTCTCGGCACCACTGCAGCTTTTCCCCGCTGTCTCGATCCTTGAGCGCGGCATTTTCACCAACAAGAGCGGCAGGCATAAGTGAGTTGTACATTCTTTCATATTTGGAGTTGTGCAGCCTCTGACGAAACCTCTCTCTCATATATCCTGTCCCACAGCTGGAGGGTCAAGATGGAGAAGAACATTTTCCGCAGCTGTGTGGTCCTTGTCACCGCCGTCATCGCTTGGCTCGGCGCGTCAGATCTCGACAAATTCGTATCGCTCATCGGTTCCATCGCCTGCGTCCCGCTGTGCTTCATCTACCCACCTCTTCTCCACCTCAAAGCATGTGCCACCAAACGTCGGACGATTCTTCTGGACTGGCTTCTTCTGGCCTTCGGCATTGTATGCGTGGGTTTCGCCGGATCGCAAACGATCGCAGCCATGCTGGCACCGCAGGATCCTCAAGAGCCTATCTGCACGCCTCCTTCTTCCTGAACTGGACACTATTCTCGCGCAAACAAGCTCTCACCATCTCACATATGAATGACAGGCGACTTTTCCCTGTCTCGGTCTTTTTACGATAGAATTCTTTGCCCCCTTTCGGTTCCCTACCTCACGGAAACTCGGCCCCTGTTATTTTCCTGTATGATATGCATTCCATTTGACCTTTCTACGTCGCCCAAGTCTGAGCAAGCTTGTGAACTTACACACCGTTGCTTGTCAACATGTCACGGGCCGAGAATGATCAGACGAATCAAGGAAAGCTGTCCAGTGAAGTTGAGTGGTGCGATTCATTTCGGGTGGGTGAAGGAGCCAGCAGAAGCAGAGCTAGATAAACTGTGGAGGGCATACATGCGTCGAAAAGGTCCACCGTGCTGTCAAAAAAGCATAGCATGAGCGGAAACCCTTATTGGCGCATCAGTAAGGCCGCGCAGCTTGCTGGCACGCCTTGAGGGCCTCGAGGTAGTATGAGCAAGAGTTGAAGTCGTTGCCGGACGCTTCCAGACACCGGGTGAAGTCCTTGGCCTGGGCTTCGCAGGTACCGACATTTGTTTGCTGGTAGGCACCCTGCTGCGCTGCTTGATCTTGGGCGGGATACTGTGCTTGGGCCTGCTCTACGGGTGCTTCGGAGCGACCGCCACCGAAGAACATGCTGGAGATACCGTGACCGACAGACTGGATGATAGAATATGATGAAAGAGGTTCAGCAAAGGCATGTCTTCGAGCAACGCGTAGGGACAACTCACGCTTCCGACGGCGACACCGGCGGCAGTGCTGGCCATCTGTTGGAGCACAATGCAGAACAAAGAAGGGTAAGCAAGACTATTAAGAGAAATGCAAACCCAAAGGAAAGGGATGCAACGTTCAAGCGCAAAGTATCACACTCACGTTTGCGAAAAGACCAGGTCCCTGCGAAGGCGCAGCGGCGGCTTGCTGGGGAGGAGCGTGCTGAGCAGTTTGGGGGTGGTGAGCTTGTTGCTGCTGGCGCGGGGCGGCCATGGTGGAGGCGCTACGGGAGCCCATGGGGGCGGAACGTCCACCGGAAGAACGGGATGAGCGAGGCATAATGTCTGTAGTGAGAGGCAAGTGATGCAGTGGCGAGGGACAACGATTGATGGAGGTAGAAGGAAGGATCCCCAGCTTGGCAGCTGCGAGAAGAGGGCCACACGTTTTTGTCATCTGCTGTTGCTTACCAAATGCTTACAAAAAGTTCCTTTCGTCCAGCTTCTTGACGGCGAGGGCGGCAAAGTGTCAGATTTAGGCCGTGACGGAAGGCCGGACGGACTCGGCTCTGACTGCCGAAGGTTGCGCTTGTCGCACTCGATGCTGCGTCCAAGATCAGACCTGCTATTGTAGCTAGGGATGACACGTAGGACAGCTTGATATGAGTGAATTGATGGTTCTCTAGACATTACTACAGAGAGAGAAGCTAACAACCTATGAGCACTGTGCTTTCCTCCATCTTCCACGCGAGCCATGACGAATACTGAGTCCGGTCTCGAGGCCCGGAGCGGGGCATTTCCGACACTCCCTCCTGATCCGATCCGTGGTCGAGGAGAAGATGACAGTTGGCCGTAAATCCCGCGGGCTGTATTATTGTTCATGGCGGCTGCGTGATGGTGTAGCGTCGAGGCAGAGGGCTGTCCAATCGTCATCAAGGCGGAAAGAGTGTGTCGCAACCGTGATGAGGTCGAGATGGGTGGGAATGCTTGATGATGAGATGGTGCTGCAGCCTGCAATGCTGCGTTCATCGATGATGTCGGGCCATCGAACGTCCCACTTTCTCCATACATCTCCGAAACTCCAAGCCCCCGCTTCCATATTCCTGACTCCTAGTTCATCCTCATCACCGCGCACAGGTGGCCCGTCCCGCTTCCATCATTCCATCTTCTGAGCCACCGAATCCCAGTTCCCACTTTCCCAGAATCCAGATCAACCTAAATCCTAATCACACCGAGACCCCAAGGTACCGAATGACCGAACGCAGTATGATGTACGGATGGCCGAGCGTCGTCGCTAATCGCCGCCCGTATGAGGGTGACCGGTGAGCTGCAGTGACCGGCGCAGTGTGGATGAGTGACCGGTCGGCGGGATGAGTTCCTCTCGTCGCCGGCATGTTCCGTATCCAGTCCCTCTCCTGTGCCTAAAACCTTGTGCATCACACCTAGAAGCACCTGCTTCACGGGAGAGACCCAGTTGCAGACCAACAAGGTCCACTGATGCGAGATTGACCTGTAGTGGCGCGCATGATCCAGTTGGCCAGTGAGCACGGGATCGTCCGTGTGAGGTTGGGAGTCGATCTCAGCGCAGTTGTAGTGGGTGGTGGTGGTGAGGTCCTCGGAAGTTCGGTGACCATTTTCGCACACACAATCCGCACCACATTTGCTACCGGCCACGTGTTCCCTCAACCACGATCCGAAATCCGTTGGTTCCTGACCCAATAACTCCACTTCCAACTCAGAACACATTCCTACATCCCACAATGCTGAACTTCCTGGACTCTTCAGCTCCCTCGTCTGGATCTGATTCCCGAATCTGTACCCCCGAGCTGCATCGTTGCTCGGCAGACCAATTCGGCGGGAGTTGGCCGTTGAATGTTGACCAGTATCCTTCTCGTCAGGAGCGACGGCATAGGATGACGTTGAGGGACCAGTGAGGTAGATTCTTGCGCTTGAATGCCCGTCGTAATTGCGAACCGGAGTCTTGGGACCGCAGAATTGTGAAGCATACCGAAGGCTCTCGGGCACTCCTGCGTCAGGATTCCGTTTGCTCTGTTGAGTCACTGCACTACTGCGGGTCGCCCCTTTGTAGGTGCATGCTTGAGCAAATCCAGCTCGGCTATTTGGCTTGGTGACGAGGGCGAGAGCCAAATGGGCTTTGGAATCGACAGGGCTCGCATCGCTGCCGCCGCATTGCACGAAGGCTGCACCACTGGCGACGCTGTCGAAGAACGCCCACTGCAGACTTGCTGTCAATGCCGGTGCTGTCGGTGAGACTAGGCTGATGGTGACCGTCGTTGAGGTGGCGACTTGCGTCGAGGACGTGTCCGAATTGCCTGATTCCTTGTTTAGCTCCACTTTGTCGATCACCATCTCTCGAAGCGTTGCCGCCTGTTCCCACGCCATCACCAGATCACAAACTACTCCCTCCTGCTCCGTTACCTCCCTGATCACGACCATCTGCTTCATTAACGCCAAGACCATCCTATCCCAGACCAGTGTCACTGTCTCCTGAGTCATTGACTTCGAAGTGACTCCCTCCTGATTGGATCTCCTTCGAGTGGGGTCAGAGTCCTGTAGTGAGCGCGAGAGCGAGTCACCAAGGCGAGACGGCGGAACGAGAGTTGGCGTCTGAGTGCGATGTGCCGTAACGTGCATCGAGTGTACGCCGCCCGCAGAGAGTATACCGGCTGAGACGGGTGTAGCGGTGGCTGACACTTGGCGCTGTCGTGCTCCGTCGAGAGCCGCTGGTCGAGCCACTCCCTCCTGAATCGCTCCTTCCGCGCCCTCATGCATACCCTTCTGTCGAGCCCCTCCCTCCGGAACCGATCTCTCCTGAGATGTTGGCACCCAAGCCCTGCCCTCCGGTTCCCTTCTCATATGCATCACTCCGACTAGTCCTTGCGCTACCTCGCAGCGAGCTGCGCTTCTCCTTGCCTGCAATGGCAGTAGGGAAGACTCCAACAACGGCAGTCCGACCGTAACGAGAAGCATTAGGCAGGAGTCAGCAGCTGAACATTGATAGTGAGCTGCGAGAGGAGAAACGCACCTGTGACAAACGCCCCCGTCCTGTTGAGCGGACCCTCCTCCAATGCTTGATATTGGACTCAGGCTAACAGGGTGCGGGGGCGCTTCAACTGGGAGGGTTTGAGAGATGCACCTGGCAACCTCGACCTCCATACGAGTTGAAGATGAGAGGGGAGACTTGCAGACTGCCACAGCCGCTCGCTGAGCAACGCCATCCCCGCGCGCTGGTGCGCCTGCTGTTCGTGCATGTTACCGACCACATATGACGGTAAACGAGCGACCGTTTGAGAGTGGTCACCGTCTCCGCTACTCCACTGATGAGATGTGAACTTGGTGGTTGGGCTGATGGTCTCGGCATTCTGCGCCACAGCGCTCTCTGCTTGGAACCCATCGATGCATATATGCATGACGACCGAGATGTCGGGCACTCCGACACAGGGATGATGCACCGAATCTATACGCGACTGTTGACTCACGGAGGACATTTCAGAGATTCTGATGCCTCTTAGAGTAGCCGCAACACAAACGCGACTGTCCTGGAAGGAAAAGGCGTGGGGTGCCTGTGAGATGGCATTGGTGCCCCTCCGCGTTTCGCTTCGAGGACATGACGAATTCATTGCCGGGTCTTGTCCTTGGATGCAAGCGAAGCCAGAACTTTGCCTCGGTGAACTAGGCGGCAGTTCTCCATGAGCATTCGCGGGCATACACGGTGGGCCAGGGCCTGTCGGCCTGAGCACGGCGAGATCGTGACCGAGGACCGACACAGGCGGGACCAGCAGCGGTGGACTGAGCCTGATCGCAGCATAGAAGGTGCTGATTGCGATTGCCTCGAAGATGGTTGTCCCTGCTTGCTTCTTGGCCAATGACCGTTCCGAGAACTGGAACGCGCGACTGTTGTGACTTTGGGGCTGCCGAAGGGGGCTGCCAACTTCACGAGCGATCGGAGCCGGGAAGGGACCGAGCGAAGGCTTGGCCAGAGTGCCGAATGTAATCGTCTTTGGACCAATCCCGGCTGCTGATGCTGCCAGAGACTGTTCCGCGCATGCTGAGAACGAGATGGCCGTCGAATCTGGAGAGGAATCAGATGCTGAGGAAGGAGAGAACCTTGTCCTGATTGCCTGTTCGATGGGCGCTGGGATGATGTTCGTGGTGGTGCAGGTGACAATATCACCGGGAAGGAAATCGCCAAAGATCAAATCGGGCCTGAGCAATGAGCTGACAACGCCATTACGCGCTCCACTAGAAGAGAGTCCATAGATCGACGCCAGAATGATACAAGGCTGACCCAAATTGACGACTTCGTCTGGAGACAGTTCAGATTGCTTGGAGCTGTCACCAACGTGCGCCTCTCGCCCAACGGAAACGGTGACCTCGTCGGAATACGCAGCTCTTGCCGTTGTGTCACCGGGATGTCGATGTGAATGCGCAAGCACAGCGTCTTGGGCCATGAAGCCAAGCTTTGAGCACACTGTCGAATCGGCGTGAGATAGCGCATTGCCGGTCGCTGTTGCTGGAGAACTCGAGACGATGTTGGAAGGAGCGTCGGTAATCTCATTCCGCTCACTTCTTGCGGAGGACGGCGAAGCTGCCGATGCTTCCAGCAGCGACTCTTTGAGCAATTCCAACCGTGACAAAATCGAGTCGAACGTTGAGCATATGCAAGCGACGCATCGATAGCTTCTCTGGCGGGAAGCGACCTCGGCCTTGAGCGACGCCAATGATGCGTCTCGGAGGTTCGAGGCTGCCTGACTGACGGCGGCTTGACCAAGGCGGCTCGCGGAAGCTATATCTTGCATAAGCCGAAGAGAGGGCACCTGAACGGAGTAGGCTGCAGCTATTCGTCCTTCGCCGATTCCTGCGCGCTCGCCAGCCGATATTCCTTGAGGTCTGAGAGTAGGAGGACAGGTCCGGCAGAGGTTTTCCTGATCGGTCTTGACCTTGAACGCGATCTGTTGATCAGTGAGCTGCTTTGCCAGCTCTAGTTCGGAACGCCGATCGCCAAGCAGGATAGAAGCCTTGATCCTGTCGACGGACTTGAGCTCTTGATCCAGATGGCGGAAACGCGCAGTGAAGTCGCGGTGCGACCGACCTCGAAACTTGATCTCCTCGAGCCTGTGCTGATACGATTCGAGACTCCTCATGTACCCAATCTCGATCGACCCGGCTCGGACCCAGTCCGTCCGATGCCAAGCTGACCTGAAGTAGTCGTCCAGTACACGTCGAGACTGCCAATCCGCTTCTGTCTCGGCGACCGTGGAGTCAAGCCGACGACTGTGTAGCCAGAGGAGGAGAAGTTCGCACTCCGCGACTCTCTGGTCTTGTTCGAAAGCGTCGGCGCTCGCGTCGGCGACGCGTCCGACCCCATGTACCGACGAGGAGAAGACGCCTTCGTCGATGGAGGTGGTCGACCCGGAAGGGACGCCGACCTCGTCCTTGATTTGCGGCGGCGAAGTACTTGCCGGCCGCGGGTGCGGAAGCGCGTGGACTGTCGCGCTCTCCGCGCGCTGCTCTTGCTGCAGCGCCTCCTGAGCTCCGCCAGTGCGACTAGCGCTGGACGTAGGCAAAGCTACCATGTCAGATTTAGGCCGTGACGGAAGGCCGGACGGACTCGGCTCTGACTGCCGAAGGTTGCGCTTGTCGCACTCGATGCTGCGTCCAAGATCAGACCTGCTATTGTAGCTAGGGATGACACGTAGGACAGCTTGATATGAGTGAATTGATGGTTCTCTAGACATTACTACAGAGAGAGAAGCTAACAACCTATGAGCACTGTGCTTTCCTCCATCTTCCACGCGAGCCATGACGAATACTGAGTCCGGTCTCGAGGCCCGGAGCGGGGCATTTCCGACACAAAGAATGGGCACGGCGACGAGCATCGAACCCAGCAAGACTCACGCAACCATGTTCGCCTCTCGCATTGGAAGCACACGCAAGGGCGGACCGCCAGGGAACAAGGGAAAGGGGAAAGCAAAGATTCGGGCGGTGGGGGCGAGGTAGTGGCAACGGCGGAACCAAGTACAACGAAGTCAGCAGCAAGGGAAAGATCTGTCAGAAGTGCGAAAAGAAGGGCCATTCCACGTACAACTGCACGGCTACAACGCGCCCATACAGGTCGCGCCCTACGGCTTCGATGGCGTTGCTTAATGCAGCTGCGGCGAAGGAGCGACGTCCCGAATACACGGTACCCGAAGAATTCAAGTACGTATCTCCTCTGTTCCCCGGAGAGCTGATGATTAATACCGTACTGATGAGGGATATCTGGTGCATCTAGATCCAAAAATGCAAAGGCGGGCCCTTCCACCACTGCGGACTCAAAGAAAGCAGGCAGTTCCTCGACCTCGAATAAGGTCGACGACGCGCCGATGAAGAAGGGGAAGATCAGCTCGAGGAGCTCCCGTCGCCGCCGGACACCATCCACCTCGTCAGGATCAGAATCGGATTCAGCGTCGGATTCGGGTTCAGATTCGGACTCTTTCTCGGACTCAAGCTCTGTTGCTGGGCCAAGTCGTCGATCCAGACCAAGGAAGAGATCATACTCCTCCTCGTCCGGTTCATCTGCGCCTCGCCGCACAAAGCGTGGCAGGTCGTTGAGTCCCTCACCAGTCGCGGACCGAACTCGATCTCGCTCACCACGACGGTCACGATCGCGATCACGATCACACTCACCCGCATCTTCTGCTTCACCTCCCCGTCGCAGACGTCGAGCATCGTACAGCTCTGATTCTCGCACACCCTCGCCCATCAACATCAACAAAGCACCTATACCCGGGCCGGAGATGAGCCCCATCCGGCTTCCTGGCTCGTCCAAAGCTCAGGAGCGGACTAGTCCTGTCGTTCTGGACTCTGGAGCCGCGCCCGACCTGGTCGTGACTGTATGCGCAATTCACTCGCGGTCCTCTCATTATTACCACCGGGCTCATCCTTCGCCTCACCGACTCAATCATCTTGTTCTCTTCTCCGCACGTTTTTCGGTCGCCATTCGTCTTTATCGCTTCCCCGAGCTCTGAACATCCGGCACAATTCATCGTTCTTCCACTTGTGTAATTCGCTCCTCTCATTCTCTCTGACGGTCCAGTCCAAAATCACGTGACGTTGTAATCGAACGCGTTTGACCGCGTTGTGAAGAGTTCTGTTCCCGCTCGAATTGTGTCCCGCATGCTCAGCGGGAAGCCGAACTGTTTGACGACCAACACTAGCCGCCTCAACCGTTGAAAGTTGGGCAAACGAGCGTCCTGCATCCCATTTGCTGAGCCAGGACATCGGAAGGCAAGGTCGAGAGCTTAACGGGTACGTCTGTGTTGTGTACTGTAATTGTATGCGCTGCTTTTGAAGAGGTTCTGACTGTATGCTGCCCATCCTATCAGACACATATAGCATACATTCGGAAGACTCAGCGAAGAAGGTCCAGCGCCAGGCTCTAGGTTTCATTCTTTGCATTGCCGCGCTCAGACACTGGTCCCGTCAACTATCGTTGGCCGTCGCATTCCAGAAGGCATAAGTGAGAGGTGAGTACAGTCGGTACCTGAAGTTGAGCAAGGATCGCACAGAATTTGCTCAGCCGTATTCGAGCTGCCGTCTCTGACCTCTGCTGCTCCCATCTCGTTCCAGACTTTGCACTGGCCTCGTCGCGCTCGCCTTTTCTCGTCCCGGCACGCCTCACTCCACAGGACAGCGCTGAAGATGCATAAGGGCAAGGCCAAGTTACAAGGAGAGGGTCCCGTCCTAGAGCTGCTGGATCAAGACCGCAAGAGCGCGGCACAAGAGAAATGGCTGAAGGAAGCGCTCCAAATTGTGAGTGCTCCAGATGAGCACGTTCTCAAGGGACACAGCTGGATCTGACCCTTCTAACTTTCAATCTTGTCCTCATCTTCATCCGCAGATCGCCTCGCCTACCTCGGCAATCAAGGCCAGGCTGGCGGCGCTGGCTAAAATCGAGCAGCATATGGCGAAGACGGTCCTGAGCGGCAACCCTCAGAAGGCCGCTACGTGGTGGAAACTGCAGCAGAACCAGGACTGCAATGGTACGCACTTATGATCGGCATCGGTCCTGATCTACCCCTGCAGCTGACTCTTACATGACCTTCGTTTTCTGTCTAATAGTTGCCACAGTGCTCCTGCCTCATCTACACGTGCTACATCTCCATTTGGCGCTCGTTGGAACTTCCGCGGCACCGTCATCAAGCTCACGGCGTTCAGGCAATGACGATGGTCTCAAGTTGGCAGTGTCCTCTCTGAGTGAGGTGGATCTGATTGCCGAGGAAATCGTGATCTCCCTGTCTCTGCTACAGGGCCTTGTAGTATGCGATCGTGATAGTCGATCAGCGTGTGTGAAGCGGGTCTCTCTCGAAGTGAGTATTGGGCGACCTTCTCAAAGATCAGGCTACACCTTGACCTGAACTCTTCTGTCCTTTCCACCAGAATATCCTTCTGGTCCTGAGTGCTCCACATCTGGTCGAAAAGGACTTGACAGCACCGGCATGCCATGCCCTTGACCTACTCATGTGTATCCTGGTCGACTCTGATGAAGACGTCTCCGATCTCTTCGAGAGCCTCGGCGGTGTCGATCAGATCAGCACCATCTGGAAGGCACGAGCAGAAAACGTAGCCATGCGGCGAGCGGCTGCCCGCGTGGAACGGGAAGCGGCGCGACTGCGGGGCCCTGATTTTCTCCAACATCGCAGGAATCGTTCCGGTCCGTCAAGAACAGCATCAGATGGGCCGTCCGTGGCCAGTCCGGGAAAACAAGCCAGGCGTGGTTACTCAGAAGGTACAGTTTTCATGTTTGATTGAGCATGCGCATTGGTTTTAAGCCTATACTGATTCCCTTTTTGTGTTGCCGCAGATTTCGATGGGTATCGACCCTCAACGCCACGGGCGAATAACGGTGGCCTCTCGCCTATCTCATCCCCACCGCGCGCGGCGAAAAGGGCGTCTGCTCCTCCGGTTGCGCCAGCTTCACCGGCGGGCCCCAGGATTCCCCAGCGTAGCTCGTCCACTGTTGATTCTCCTGCAGCTGAAGGACCTGGTTCACCTGAAGGGATATATCGTGGTCCTAGCGACGTATTTAACGCGTCGCGTCAGTCACTTGGCCTCGTCCGGAGCAGCAGTCCATCCGAGGAGAACCAGGGCTCGAGACCGAAACCAGTCTCTTCGGGCTCAAGAGACGCGAGCGACGGAGAAGCTAGAGCTCGACCTAATTCTCGTCGTGCAACAAGAGCATCTGATGAGCCTGCCAAGGACGACGACCAGCGAGAAGCGGACGAAGACGAATCAGACGAGCTCTGCGAGAAGTGCACCGAATTCCTGATCTTCTACCTCCAACCCGAGCTTCTCGAAAGGGAAGCTGAACGCGAACGCCGCTTGAAGGCCAAAATGACGAACGGGACCGTCCTGCAGCTGGGAGCTGCCAGAAAGGGAAGAGCGGGGGAGGAGAAGTCTGCTCCTGCTGTCAAGTCGAAGAAGCGGGAGCAGGCCAAAGCGGCGCCACAGCCGGTGCTGACGAAGAGCAAGACGAGCAGGTCTGCTGAGCAGGCAGCTGCAAGAGACCCTGCGAAACAACGTTCCAATCGCGCATAAAGCCTTTTCCCTTTCACCCTTGTAGACTTTCTCTTATGTATATTTCCATGGAAGGAAGCATGGAGACACGTTCCAATCTAATAACCAGAGTGCACCAAAAGAATGGGTCAAACAAATGATTGCGTGTTTGCAGAGGAGTGTGTGTGTCGTGTGGAAAGTGAGCGCGTCGTTCGAGCTCGGAGAACATGCAAGTGGGGAGGGCAGCGGGAAACAAAGAAAAACAGTGGGTGACCGGAGACGCCGAGCTCTGCCAGAGTGCGATTTGAAGAGGGAGAAAGGAAGACCAGCTGGTTGCAGGTGGGACCGGAGCACGAACGGAGTCTGGCGGAACATTCCTTTCCCTGTCCTTGCGGGTAGCCGCGCGTATCGAGAGGAAACAGCCAGACCGATTTGGACAAACTTGCCAGCCTGGACCTATCTATGGCGCCGCGGAAGTCGATCCTGCCGACTTCGACCCCTCAGCCGTCCCCGAGCCGGCAGCCCCTGCTGCTGCTGCTGGCTTCTTCTTATTCAAAAAGCCGGACATCTTCTTATCCGCCTCCGCGACCTTCTTCTTATTCTCTGCGTTCCACTCCTGCAGCTCGGTCTTCAGCATGTCTTCGTGCGGGTGCTTGGCTAGCATTTCGTCTAGGAAGGCTTTGTACCTGAGGTCTTTGGATTGTCGGAGGGCTTGGAGCTTGCGGTACCTGTTGTTTGCGGAGTTAGGGAAAGTAGGGGAAGGGGTCCACAGAGAGAGAGAGAGAGAGAGAGAGAGAGAGAGAGAGAGAGAGAGAGAGAGAGAGAGAGAGAGAGAGATTTCAGCTAGGCGTCTAAAGTTGTGGAGGAGAAGTCGAAGTCAGTGCACTCACGCTGCCTTGACGTTCGATGGGTCCAGTTGCAGACATTCATCTGCACATTGGATCGCTCGTGGGAACTTTTCCAGCTTGAGGAAGCACGCCGCCATCTACAAGTCGGTCCAATGACCGAAGGATAAGGAACAACAAAAACGTTTTAGCCTGCTTCGACGCAGCATCTCCTCAGCTGGAAGAATGGGGAGTGAAAGGGCGCCGAACTCACATTGTTCCTCACGACAGAAAGCTGCCTCTTGCTCTCGGGTAACCAGTTGCCGTCCGATGGCGAGCCTGTTGCCCCTCCTATCAGGTCGCCGATGCTCGTACCTTCGCTGACAAGACCCTTCAGATAGAGAGCGGCGTGATGATAGCTCCCTACCGCCTGTTCAGAGCGAAAAGAAAGAGGGAGTTTCTATATCAGTTAACTTCTGATTCTGAGAGGACAGTGGTTCGGAAGATTTGGATTTCGCTCAGGCGATCCAAAAGATCGGAGGGGCTCTATCCTCGAACGTGTGGATACCGAGAAGGCCCCTTCCACCCCCATCCGAGCCTCGTTTCCATTCATATTACCTTTTGCCATTCGCCATCTTTGAAATGCTGGTTCCCTTCGTCCTTGTAAGCTATGCCCTGAGCAAACTTCTGCTCTTTGGTCTCCATCGTACAAAGCGGGCCCACCAGGCGGGAGAGGGAGTTTTGTTGACCTTGTTGGCAGAGAGAGGGGTTTCAGTGGAAGGCAAGACCAAAGCTTGGGTGGGGAAGTCTTCGTACTTCGTGCGCTGTGCAGGTTCCTTCAAAGATCGTTGTCTTCCTTTTCTCGAGTGTCCGAGCGAGGTTGCTTGTGGAAGAAAATAGAAAACTCCAGAATGGGCAAAAATAAACCTGGGAAACAACGGAAGTCGCAGCAACATCACAGCGACAACGCTTGGAACGTCCAGCGGAATATCGATTCCTTCATGAAGAAGTTTTGGGTAAGAGAGGCTACAGAGAAGTTGAGGCTACAGTCTGAGAAAGTTGGTCGTAAAAGTGATGAGGAGAGAGTCCAGAAAGGCGAGACGAAGGGGACAGACAAAAACTTGGAATGGTTCGAAGAGAAGACCGGGGGTGTTGCAAATCGTTTTGGTGCTCTCGGGCAAAGGGGCTGGGACGGACGGACTCCTTAGATGTCAAAAGCGACACGAGCTCCGCCGAAGATCATGCCGTAAGGTTCCTGTGGGACGAAGTATCGGCGTGGCGAAGTCAGTGCCAGAGAACGAAGGAAAGAAAAGGAAGTGAAAATACGTACCTGATACTCGTTCGTGAAGCTCCGGCGTGAGGCGATACCAGGAGTCGTGGCCCACGATCCACCGAGCACAACACGATGTTTGCCATCGAAAAAGTCCTGTGCACAAAGACAGTCATTGCTCGAATAGTCAGTAATACGCCAACGGCAGGCGAGGGGAAAGGCAAGGGAAGGGAAGTACACGTCCTACTCACCACACTGTAAGCAGGGTACAGTTCACTAGGACTGAATCCCTCGTACCGATCAAACACAGTCGAAGTCCACTCAAACACACCCCCATTATGCGGAACACGTCCCTGCGCACCCTCACCCACAACGACAGCAGGAACCGGATGCCAATGCTTCATCCCCACATTCATCCCCGCCACAATCGCAGCCTCGTTCCACAGACGCGAACCGGGCTGAGCAGCCAATTGGGCGCGGGAGAAGTCCCTGAATCGGAGGAGCTCGGCTTGGGTTGGTAGACGGCCGTTCAGCGAGGAGGCGTATTCGGCCAGTTGGGTTCCGCTTGCTTGGACGGGCCAGAGGTGGCTTTGCGAGAAGGAGATGGGGCCGTAGACGGTCCGAACAGATAGGTCTTCCGCGCGCAATGGAGGAAATTTTGCATCGTCGCCGCCCTGCTCGGTGTACCACGACGGAGGGAAAGCCGCCTGACGCGCTTCAGAGCTCGAAAGGCTATTGTAGAACTCAAGATACTCTTCGTTCGTGATGGGCGTCGATCGGATGGCGAACTTCCCAGTCGATATCGTCCTCGCAGGCGACTCATTATCCCATCCAAACTCAGGCTGGCCGAGCAACGCATTAAGTCGGCCGATCCACTCGGCTTCCTTCTCGCCCGCACGACGAGTGCTCTCCGTAGGGTCGATCACAACCTGATGGTCATCCTTGTCCACGTCGTCGTGACCGACCTGGACGGCCTCAGCCTGCTCGAATCGAACAAGAGCCTGACGAGTCGCCGCTCCGCCAATCCGAGCATCGATCGCGTCCCACTCCGCGCCAACGCCTCGAAATCCGGAACCGTAAATCCAGGAGGAGGCAGAGTGTTACTCGACTGCACAAGCATGTAAAGTAGCGTCTCCATATGCAACTCCTGATGCTCCTTGACCATCCACAACATCCGAGCCGTCCGCTTCGTCAGAGATTTGCCCGTGTTGCCCAGAATTTGACCCTCGGCGAGACCGTCGTAAATGCCTCGGAGACGCGCGTGCACGCGTTCTTTGTAGTCCAAGATTTCTTCAAGGGTCGGCCATTCTTCCTTGGCTTTGGGGACCTCGCTGTGCGCGTGGCACTGGGTCGGGTCGTCCATCTGAGGGTCGATACCGCGTTCGAAGATCGTGCTGAACAATCTGTATGCGCGGAAGTCCAGAGGGAGGGACGGAAGGAGATATCTGGTCAATGCTGGTATCGAGTAAGGAACCCATGAGTCTACACGTACTTATTCGTGTCAGGCTCCTGAACGTAGCGCGACAAGTGAATGTCGAGGAAAGCAGGGATGTGACCGAGGTAGAAAAGGCAGATATCTGGCAGCAGTCCGAACCCAAGGTGTGTCAGTAAGGTCTGAAGTTAAGTATCAGAGAAGTTAGATCTGAAAAAGGAGCACTCACGGCGCAAATCAATAGGCTTCTCAAAAAGCATCTCCCTCGGAATCATCCCCAACGTAACCGTATCCCAAGCCTTCCACGTCTTTTCCCACTCCGCCCACGTGGGCAATCCAAAGTTGGTGCCCTCCGCCTTCCTGTCCTTCTTCCCGCTCCCGTCTACTTCCTGCTCGGGAGGAGCGAGGACGTCTAGCAGAGTCTCGTGAGGCATCGTCTCCGTTGAGCCGAGGAGGAAAGGCGGTCGTTCGACAAGAATGACGTCGTATCGGCCCGAATCGTCCGTCCATGCTTGGACCTCGCGCAGTCCGGCGGCCTGGAAGAGGGCCGCTCGTTCAGCGGGGGAGTACTTGATCGAAACTTCGACATGGATCAGCTCATCCTTCTCCAACACCACCTCCGTCCATTCGGAGCGCTCCTTGTTGCCGGATGACGCAGACTCGTCGATATTCTCCGTAACATCGGCGTCGGAGGGAAGGAGCGGCGGGATGCGAATCACTTGCCTATCCAAACTGCGGTAGTAGCTTTCATGCCGACCCTCAGGCTCAGCATACCGGTCATGATATGCAAACTTGCGAACATCGATGACCGACCCCGCATGTTTATCACCCGCCAACTCCGTCCCCGCCCGCAAGACGCGATCAGCATGGTCCAGCCCATTCAGGATGAACTGTTCAGTAATGCCCAAAGAGTCGTGATATGCGCGCGCGACGAGGGAAGGCTCGTTACGCCTGTCGAGACCGATGAGGAGGTAATCTCCTGGTCGCATGGCGGGGTTTCCCTCTGCATCGGTACCCGTGCCGCAGAGAGCTTCGCGAAGGAAGGAAGCGGCGCCAGATCGGGGCGAGAAGTTTCCGATGGAGGATCCTAGCCAGAGGAAGATGCGCTTTCCCTCTGTGAGCTGTGGGCTGTTGGAACCGGGGGCGACGTTCGGAGCGAGACCGTTGTTACCAATGAACTTGAGGCCTAAAAAGGGCATTTAGTGGGGGAAATGCGTCAGTAAAATAAGCATATGCGCAGCATACATTTGCTCCTATTGCACATACCCTGGTTATAGTCGCCCCAGATGCCATTGACGCTGACGGAGCCGTCGTAGAGCACACTCTCCGACTTGCCATCAGCAGCGACGCGCTGAACGCCGCCTTCCTGCTGAACCAGATCTCCCAACGTCCGATCGAGTTCGGCGCGACTGAGATCAAGCGCGTAGTATTTGAGAGGCTGGACCTCTTCCTTTTTGTTGTTGTTTTGAGAGGGGAGTTCGGAGCCCCAGACCTGTCCGAGAGCTCGGAGCAGGTGGACCGTCTTGCGAAGCGATCCGGCTCCGAGCTCGATGACGGCCGGAGGAGCGGTGGCCGCCTTGTTGGCTGCGCCTTCAGTAGCGGCAGCCGACGGGGCGGCGCTGTTGTCACCAGGAGTGGACGCATTGACGTTGGTAAAGGCACCGCTACTGCGGAGTGAATGCTGACCATTTACGCCGTCGTTGTGTACACCAACTTTGGAAGATCCCCAGACGTCCTTCTCCTGTGCGCTCTTGGCGTCGTTAGGGATGGGCGGGGGCTGTTTGCCTTGGTCCTTGTGGGACTCGCGATCTTGCTGCTCCTGTTGTTTCTTGTTGTGGTTGAGGAGCATGCGACGAATGATCTCTGGGCTGTGATCGCGGAGGATCTGGAGCTCGGCGTTGAAGAGGTAGTAGTCGCTAGCCTCGTTGATGAGCCGGTCGTAGATCTTGAGGCCTCTTTCGTCGTAGAGGAGAGTGACGGGCAGCTGTCGGGAGTAGCTGTATGCGGAGTCGCCTGGGTTGATCTTGGGTAGCTGTTGCTTAGCGCTTCCGCCGACGTCGAGTATGCGCTTGTCGTTGCTGGAGTGCGGATTGAGCATGCTGATGATTTCCTTGCGGAGCTCTGCGGCCTGGGCGGTGTCCTCATTGTGGGCGAGGGAAGTTGCTGGGGTTCCGCTGGACGAGGAAGCTGAGGATGATTCAGCATCGGAAGCTGCGACTGAATCAGGTTTGGTTGATGCCAGGTTCGGGCTCGCTGATGGCGAGCTTGCCAAGTCGATGACTAGGGGAGAATGGGTACTGGCACTCATCGTTCTTTCTGCGTGTGTGAGGAGGATTGTTAACAGCAGAGAGAGAATGGCTGAAGAGAGACAGAGAGAGAGGGGCTGACCTTATATATTCTTTCATTCCAGGTGTCGAGCGCTCGGACGATGGTTCTGTGGTCGCATCTCGTTTGTTTGTTGCGGTATGTGTTTGAGAGGAAAAGGGGTCCAATAATTCTGCCGCCACCACTTTGGGATATTGTCACTCGATGGTCCTGGAGCGCGGCACTGCACCACTCATCCTCCGGTTGCGCAGGGTCGTCTCAGTGTATTTAGAGTTCGAAGCCAGGCACGAGTACGTCACGGTCCGCCCCCGCGTTTCTGTCCCCGCGCAGCGAATAGCGAACCCTTTTCTCTCCCCTCTGCCCGATCTGTCTGTTGATGCGCTGAGGTGTCGCCTGTCGGGCAGATCCCATGCTGGTGTTAACGTTAAGGTCGAACAGCACGTCGCGCTCCCTTCCAGCTTGCGAAGGACGGTGCGAGTGCGACAGATTCTGAACGTGAACCAGCACGGAGGTAGGTGATCCGCGATCCACCTCCGTTCGTTTCCTGCCGATCATTCGATCACAAATTTGTCGCCGAGACTCGTTCATGTCCGTGATTAGCCTTCGTCACCGTGTGCGCTTCGAAAGGAGGTGGTTTGTGTAACTTCGTTCGTTGGCGTCGAGGCGAGAACAAGGATGCGCTGGAAGAGGGAGCAGAGGTCATTCTTACGTCACATGGGTCACACAGAGTTCTCATCAGGCATCAGGGCTTTGGTCTTTCTCATTCATCTTGGTCGCCGGTCTGTCTGGTGCCGCTGTTGCCAGCGCGGCGCCAGACACCGTGGGGCGTGGGCGGGAGGTGGGTGCCGTGGTTTCGATGGTCGTGGAAGGGACAGCGCCGTCAAAGTCAAGGATGCTCCTCAGGCAAATCTGCATTTGGGAGCTGGCATGAACGATCCTGGGTCTTGCGGTGCAACGTGCTGTACGCTGTACCCCAGCAACGAGATCGAGCTCGGGCAAGTGAGGGAGAGTATATCCGAAAACTTTCAAGACGCCGAAGGGCCGATCATCGTCGGCCTTTTAGTCCGGCAAAGTGAGTCGGCCTTTTGGTTCTTGCTATCCGGAAAAAGGCTGTGCATTTATTCTGGTCTGTGCACACATCCTCACAGAGACCAACATCACATCCCTTCCATCTTCTCTTTCTCTCTCTCTGCATCAACAACTTGCCGCGTCCATCTCTGCCTCGAGACGCGCGTAGTCAATCATGATGGAAACCTCCCAAGCACCCGTCCCAGCTCAGCAGGAGCTCACACCACAGCAAGAGCAACAGCAACAGCCGCATCTCGAGACCAACACTCCGCTCCCACCCACACCCAAACCTCCAAGAAGAAACAACGGAGCCGACGAAGAACAGTGGACACTCCGATACATCTACCCAACAGCAGGCGCAAAACCAGCAAGCCCACAAGCAAATCAAGTCCCCATCGTAACACAAGACGCAAACGGTCCCTGCTCCCTCGTAGCCCTCTCCAACATCCTCCTCCTCCGCAACATCCTCACCATCTCCCCATCAGACAGGCCGGCCGTAGACTTCACCTACCTCTCCCGCTCCATCGCAGAACTCTTCCTCACTCGACCTTGTCCGGAAGATCAAGATGAGACAAGTTGGCAGAACACCTTGACTCAGGCTTTGGACATCTTGCCGACAACGCGACATGGGTTGGACGTCAATGTCGATTTCAGAGATGCAGCTGCTTTTCACCCGCCTCAGAGTCCGCAACTCGCCCTTTTCCGACTCTTTGGAATTCGACTGGTTCATGGTTGGCTACCGGACCCAGCAGATCGACCTACTTTCGAAGCGCTCGTTCCTTCGTCATCGGCCTCTGCTGCGCCTGCCGGTGCGGCTGTGGAGACCTCATCGAGCTCTCAACTTCCCCAGTCTGCGTCGGCCGAGGAATGGCGCACGGGCTCTGACTACGATGCTGTCATTCAGCGTCTCGTATCGGCGCAGGACATCGCCGGAAACTTTGCAGATCTAGATCTCAAGGTCGACGGTCAGAGAGCGGACCCTGAACAAGTGCCCCAAACTGCCACAGAGAAGAAGGGGAAGGGAAAGGCAGTCGAAGCCTCGAGCGATGCGGAACAGTCGGCTGCGCCAGCTGGTGACGTCAGCGTAAATGCTGAAGATTCGCTCGTACAGAAGATGGCTGAGTCGTCTCTGACGGAGCCGCAGTCAACAGAGCGACCTATCCCACAACTCCAGTCAAACAACCCGTTCCTCCCTGCCATCACCGCCGAGTCTAAGGGAAAAGGTGCGGAAACATCAGACGGAGCGGATACACCGATGAAGGTCGATCCAGAGACAAATGGTCCAGAGTCTGGACCGACGACCAACGCCGCTCCGTCGGAGATGCAATCCAGATCAGAACCTTCCTCGAATCAAACCCGACCCAGCTGAGCATCTACGGTCTATTTGCGCTCGCTTCGACTCTCCAACCAGGCGAACTCTGTGCACTCTTCAGGAATATGCATCTGAGCTGTCTCTACCGTCGACGCGAGGATGAAGGCTTGGAACTGGTCGACAACCCAGATGTTGCGCTTTCTGGTCAACAATCTGAGCTTCCTCCTCTTCACCAGCAGCAGCAAGTAACCAATGCGACTCCGCACCTCTTCACACTCGTGACCGACGAGTTTTTGGCAAGAGCACATCCTGAGATCGTCTGGGAGTCATTGGAGGACGTCCATGGGTCCGCTGGAGCGTTCTATGATGCCTTCTTCCGTCGTGTTCAAGTCAATCCTAAGAAGACGCGATGGGCCATTGATCAGGAAACTAGGGGATCTTCTCGAGGACAGGGACAGGGGCGAGGCCAGGAGGGACAGAACATCGAGGTTCCAGACGGATTCTGGGATCCTGTCGTTCCTAATGCCCAATCAGAAGCGGCAAGCGGTGGTGGTGGTGACAGACGGTCCCCTGGATATCAAACTGAAGGTAATCAGCACCATTACCAACACGACGGGATGGATCCCAGCATTGGAGATGCCGATTATGCATTGGCGTACCAACTTCAACAAGAGGAACGGCAGGCTGCGCGAGAGGCGGATCGGGCGAGACGACATGAGCGCGGGGCGTCTACAGCGTCTGCTGCTGGATATGGGCGAGAGGGTGCTTCGCAGCAGCATCAGCAGCGACAGGACGAAGCGCTCGCTGGTGTGCATGAGGATCTGGGTGGGTCTGGGGATGGTTCTCGACGGAACAAGATGATGAAGAAACGGCAGAGTGGGAGTGCGAAGAGTGATAAGTGCATTGTTATGTGAAATGGGTAGGGGATGGGAAACGGGGTTTCGGCGGTGAAGAAAGTACATATGTAGTAGTAATCAGTATGAATGCCCGATTCCTTATATGCGAACGATGCCTTTGTCGATCAGAACCGCTGCCGCTGAATGCTCGAGAGACGGCGATGCGAGTGTGTGTGCATGTTATCAGTGCTTTAGCAACAAACAAAGGGCTTTGCAACACAACATTAGCTTTTTCCCACGCTCGGACACGCGGACACGTTTGCAAATACAACAACGATAGCTTTTTCCCACGCTCAAACACGTTTACAACACAACAAACAACACACCTTGGCGATGCCTCTCCGTCCTCCAAGTCCCTATTCCCGTGCAGTACCAGACAACGAGCACGCCGAGTATCTTAAGAAGAAGGATTCCTTCAAATATTCAAAAACAAAAAAAAAAGGGAAAGCTTCAAATGTTGATGGCTGTGACTATTATACATCCTAAAATTTTTGTGCGTGTGAGTTGAAGATATTACTGAGGTGAAGAGGAAAGGGTGCCTGGAGTGTCGTTGTCGTTCTAGTTGGATGCGCTCTATGTCGTGGCCCTGGTTCGAGGTCGGTCTTCTGGGGCGTGAATAAATGATACGGGAGGCGTCGATAGCGGGGTTAGGGCCGTCCGTACGCCCTTTTGAGGTTATGATTCGTCCTATCCTCATCGCTTCGTCCGCCTCAAGGTCGGTCTTGAGCTTGCTTCGATCCCTTCTCGAGGTCGAGATCAAGTGTAGCATCGCTACCTGCGCTACCCCGACGTCCCTCCAACACGCCAATCGAGCCCGACTCGACCTCCTTCCCCTCTCCCTCTCCACTGCAACCCTTCTTCGTCCGAATCCAGGAAGCAAGCCTCCGAACCTGCCAAAAGACATTGATAGTCCTATGAGCCCTCCGAATCGGCTCCCCATCTTTCCCTCTCGTCAACTCGTACTCCGGCACGGCGAACCATAGCAAGAGCGAAAAGACCGAGATCGGGATGAAGACGAGGTAGACGATCTTGAGCGAACGGACGTACGAGTTGATCACTGCAGGTACGTCTCCCGCGAACTCGGCTGGAAGCTCGTAGATCTCTAGAGGTGCGTCGATGATCTTGGTAACGAGGTTCTCCGGGAAGGTATCGGAGAGTGTCGAGCGGAGATAGGTGGGGAGGGTCGTGTAGAGGATGCAGTTCGAGAGGGCGATACCTAGGACTCCACCGATCGATCGCATGAAGTTGCGCACCGCTGTTGTCATGGCGACGTCCTTCTGTCGGGTGGCGGCCTGAGCGGCTACGAGAGAGTTTTGCATTTGCATACTGTTTCATCAAGCGGAGAAGGTAAAAAAACGTCAGCATCTTGGGCTGAAGGGACATCTTCCCAAGATTGGAGAGTATGAACGTACCCGAATCCAGTGCCGAGGATGATCATGGTGGCAATTTGCACGCCTTGGCTCATCCCGCTGTGGTACAAGGTGAAGATGAGGATTGAACCGAGCGAGGTGAGAAGAAGACCAAGGAAGAACGTTCCTGCGTAGTTGCCGCTGATGGCTATTGGGCAGACCGGGGGAGTGAAGAGGCATGATGAGCGTTCCAAGTTCGACAAGGCCAAAGACCATGTTAGATGGGACTCACAGGTGATAAGGCCGCTCAGCCAGCTGAAAGCGATGGAGGTCAGGACGAGTGGGAACAATGACACCGACGACTTGACCGCATCCTGTCGATCAGCGACCTGGAAGAAGACAGGAAGGAAGTAAAGACCAGCGTAGAAGACCCATCCGAAGGTGAAGTTGAAGGACAGGATGGCGAGGATTGGTGGAGCCTTGAAGACTTTGAAGGGCACGACCGGGTTCTTGGCGTATTTGAGCTCCCAGAATACGAAAGAGGCGATGAGGGCCAGGGCGGGGAAGAAGAAGCCGCTGACGAGGGGAGACGTGAATGGACGGTCTGGTGGGGCGATGAGGGAGATCGCTAGGAGTAAGAACGTAAACCCGGTCCTGATCGCAAGTGAGAAGACGATGAGTGTGAGTGGTGACTTGAAAGGGAACGAGACCAGCCAATACTAGACTCACAAGAAAAGGACGATCCCAACCCAATCGATGGTCCTGAACTTCTCCTTAAACTTGCCCACGTCCGACCGACCGACCTGAGGCAAGACGAGAATCGTGCAAATCATCGTAAAAGCAACGATCGGAAGCTGGAAGTAAAAAGCCATCGCCACGAAATCTTGGAAGCGAAGACCCCACCGGCCAAGGGTCCAATCACACTTCCCGCCCCATTGACCGAGCTCAAGATGCCATGGTACATCCCTCGCTTCTTGAGAGTGACGATGTCGGAGATCATGATTTGGGTGACGCTTAGCAGACCTGCTCCACCGATACCTGCGATCGCTCGACCAATGATGAGAGCCGTCATGCTAGGTGCAGCGCCGCAAAGCGCTGTTCCGCCAAGGAAGAGAGCTTGGGCGACTGTAGGCGGCAAGAGACGTATCAGGTTACTGAGATGTTCATACGGATAGTTAAGGAAGGCAAAAGAACGTACCGATGAAGAGCATCTTCCGTCCGAACTATTGTTAGAGAACCCAACGATGAATGAGAGTGAGCATGAAGGTTCACTGGAGGGATCAAGGACGAAGCTCACTTACCACATCGCAGAAGCGGCCGTAGAGTGGTTGGAAAACCGTGGAGGTGAGGAGGAAGGCTGTGCCGATCCAGCTCGACTGAGAGCTCGATCCAAACTCGGTGCTGATGGTGGGAGTGATACAGGCCTGAGGGAAGGGAACGATCGATCAGCTTCAGAAGCTACAGGAAGAACTGGGTACAGCGATCGACTTACAGCGATAGTCTGATCGAGGGAGGTGAGGAGGATGGCAAGTGCGAGACAGACTGGTCGAAGGCGAAGATGATATGTGAGCTTGGGCGTGCCAGCACAGAGATGCTCTCGAGCCTACTCACAGTAGCAAGTCAAGAACTTCCCCAAGGGCAATAGTCGTCCATGGCTGGGCTCTGCTGGTGATTCACCCTTCTCTTCTGCGGCAGGTGATACAGAGTCCGACACAGCATCCTCCTTCCCACTCGGATGAGGAGAAGATTTCTCGCTTGAAGAATTTTGATCCGAGCTGAGCCAGGACGACTTGTGAGATACCTTTTGCTGGTCGTGTTCATCCACAGTATCGAGCTTGCAGATCGTCACCACCGAATTTCTTCTTGTAACGGCAGGCGTGGACGAAGGTGAGTTGACGGCCGTCTCTTCTCCGTCTCGTGCGGGCGATGTGATGAACGTTGCATCTGAACCTCGTCGGCTGGAATCGTGGATATCCCATCGGATCGTGGACTCGTTGAAGTCGGATGGTTGTGTTGGACCTGTCATGGCTTTGGAAGATGCAGGCAGGGATGAAAGGGGGTAAAAGTATGATAAGAATAGGTGTTCCGTACGGGCTGAGTCAGCGTGAGAGAGTGAGCTGAAATCTGTGGGAGGGAGACGTTAGGGACCACACAAATGAATGCTTTGAACTCGCGGAGATCCTCGTCCTTATGAATGTTTCAATGAGTCGACCCTGACGTTTGAGAGGCGAAGGGAACTTGGAGCATCGACGTGGACACTTTCGTTCGAGATGAGCGCTACGCCTGAGTCCTATCAAACCCTGTTTGCCAAGCCTGGTAATGAACAGGAGCGAGGACACTGCTCGCCCCTTGACCGTGCAGAAGCCTTGAAGCCTGAAGTCAGGCGAGGGCGTGGTGATACTGGAGTTCGGAAACGCTATACGGAAGATAAACGAATGAGGGAGACGGCGTAAGGAACCGCCAGGCGTCGAGGGATAGTATGTAGTGCGTTCAAGCGGCCTCGAGTTTCGAACGTAGCAGCGTCTTGGCTTCCGAGCCCGACAAGACGATACGCTTTGAGTTTTGACTCATTGAAAGCTCGCTGGATGATTATTGGAAAGGGCAGGGGCGAAATTGACATCGAAGTAGACGTGATTACCTCCTTTCCGGACGAAATGAACTGATAGTCTGCTAATCATCCCTGAATGATGCGACCGTGTAGGCGAAGCAAGTAGACTCGAGCCCACGAGCTGGGCATAGTAGGCGAGAAGGTTGTAGGGCGAGACGGTTCTCCGTATAGGGTGCGTGGTGGTGATGAAAGATTTTGGATTGACGAACTGCCTCTTGGTATTGAGGCAGATCTTAGCTCTTAGATCGGTTCCTTCGCGAAAGGCGATCCGTGCTGAGAGTCACCATTATTCCGAGATGAGCGAGATATCGATACATAGTCGAGGAGATAGATAGTGCAGGCCATCGGCAGCAGGTAGCAGATAGACAGACAACAGTGCTGGGCAGCTTGGGATTCACAGAAAAGCTGTGAGCGAGATATGTGTATATGAGCGAATGAGCGTGTGAATTTCACTCAGTGTCAGTTCGTTGCGTTTGAACCGGCGGGCTCTGCGGCAGTCACCTCGCGGCTTGGAAAACGTAGCGGGCGTCCGTCTTCGGGAACCTCTGAGGTGCAGTAGCGCGGGATTAGAGCCTCGGATAGGACGAAGAAGACGGAGAACCTGGATTTCGTGCATTATCGTCGAAGCTGCGAGCTCCACCGAGAAGGTTTCCATGGGGGCTTCCCCCTTCTCGTCACGCGTCACGTTGCTCAGTATGTAGTAGCAGCTTAGCGCTTGGCACAACTGACAGCATCGTGAAGCCGGCTAAAGCATGAAGAGGCTAATACACTTGTGCTACTATGTATGTAAGCTCCTGAAGGCCATCGATGACGATCACTTGGAGGTTGAGTCGAAACCGAGCCAGGCCAGGTACTGTATTGTATCTGGGTTGGGTGCCCGCTAGGTGCTCATGCGTGCGAGCGGAAAAATGATGGCCCCGAGCTCGCTTATGTCAGCAAACAAATCAGAACATGCAAGGAAGCACTTAAATTTTAGAACCAACTGCAAATTAAAACTTAGACCAGACCAGTTCGACGATGGAACCCAAAACTTTGACGTTGACAGCGGACAGCAGCCGTCTGGCAAAGACTGCACGCTGGACACACAAGCTTCCACGAGATGATGGATGAACGGTGGCCATTGAAAGAAGTAACTCTGATCGAAGTTGAGGTGATGGCCGACATCTCTTCCACAGCAGTCCATGCTACGTACGTGCTCCTGGGGCGAACGGTGGGCGATCAGCGATCAGGTTGAGTTCATCTCCGGCGCGCGCACTGTACAGTTTATCATCGCCAAGACCTCGCTCATCCTTCCAGATTGAATGATTTCTCAGTTCAGAACCAGCGGGTTGGTCCGAGGGTCATATTTGCAGCGGCGGCAGATAGATAAGAACGAAGCATCGTCGTCTGCTCGGCCATCAAGCATCAAGTGGTAGACTGCCTACCTACAGCTTTGCTGGCATGATTTCAATTATAGGTGTATGTACACGAGTACCGAGTACCGCCAAGAGGACTTTACTCCAGCAATGGACTCACAGCACCGAGCACGTCGTCGGATAGGATACAGTCAACTCTCTCTATAAGCAACCCGTTACGGTAGAGCCCCAGGCGTTGCTTATACGGAGGGTTGCTTATACAGAGGTGATTCTGAGTGAGAAACAGAGGTTACGGCGGCGGCCAAAGGGTTGCTTGTACAGGGGGTTGCTTATAGAGGGGGTTGCTTATAGAGAGAGTTGACTGTACGACGTACATCGTCCGCGATCCGACGAGAGATCTGAGATGCTCGACGTCGCTCTCCTTTAAGCGAACAGCAAGAAGTCCAGCCGCCACCGACAGTAGTGGACGTATGCGGTATCTACTATCTAGCCTCTAATAAAACTCCGAAAGACCATAGAGATCTAAAAAGATCTTCGGGAAGCTCGGGACGCCAGGAAAGAACAACGCTGTCATGCACGTATGCATGCCACACTCTAAGTCTATGTACGGTCTTCTGCCTTCTGAGCTGACCTGCATTGGCCTGTCTACGTCGTTCTGTCTATTGAGCTGACCTGCATCGTCCTGTGGACTACTGTGTATGCATTCTCCTGGGTTGGTAGAACATCATCCAGGCAGACATACATACAGCAGATAGAGGTAGTGGTTCGGTTCAGCGTTCAGGAGATGGAGCCTCTTAGTATTGCCTTTGCGTCGATGTGAGTGGTAAGCGACCAGCAGTAGCACATAGTACACAAACGTCCACCTTAGGTCATAACATGTCCCTTCACGTGCTCGAAGTCATCTCAGCCGGCGTCGTCTGCGCAATAATGATTTGCGACGATCAGCATAAGGCTGATTTAGAAGGTTCTTCTCCGGCGTCCAGCTCGCCAGAGATCTCCACTGCAAGCGAACTTTGCCAAGACGGGGACGGAAATTCTTGATCCACTACTACATACTGCCAGCGACGATGCCGAACGACGGAGAAGAAGCAGCAGTAAGGGGGTACCCAAGATACTGGATCAGAGAACGTCACTTGCCGCTTATCGCCTTGACCAGATGATCTCCCGAGGGCTAAAGCGTGAGCAAATTTCCTTGAAGGTGTTGACCGAAAAATAAACCAGGCAAATCTCTCACGAACAAACAGAACAGCGGGAACGAACAAACATTAAAACGCCAGCCAAAGAACGTGGGAAATTTGGCTGAAATAACGTTTCTCAAATCATGTTACGCTTCTCCTTGCGCCCACATATCAGGTCGGGAAAACTCCCTCAAGCATCGTTCCAAGGTTCTGGCGTTACTTCAAGACAGCTTCTTTCGACGTCAGTCTCCGCCTTCGCCCTTCCGTGCGACGTTCTTCCAGGACCTAGTACGCTTTAGGGCGTACATATGCAAAGGATGATGTTTCTTTCTGTGTGGGTCTTCTCAAGCTTCGAAGGGGGCCCGCCAAGGCGCCCCTTTTGTTCGTTCTCGAGTAGTAGTGCTCAAAACGTCCGCCTCAACAACAACGCTATGCACAGGTTTATCCTTCGACGCAGGACAAGGAAAGGTATGTAGATCACGCACGTCAGTCCACGTCCTTCTGACGATGATAGTATGCCCGAAATCTCTAGCGTCTTAGCGTCCGCCGTGCTCACCGATGGATCCGAAGCCGAGGCCGACGGCGAACTTCTCGTCTTTCCAACGACGTAACGGACGGAGCTGACACGTCTGTCGAACCGCGCAGCACCTACGTACCCTCGAGGCTGGACTTCCTTGTGGGATTCGCTCTTCAGGAAATCTCAACCTCCCCGCCAGCTCTTTGCGTTGCTGCTTCCCTCTTGACGTGGAACGATATCCATTCGCGACCTTCCACTTGGAGAGCAGAAGAAATGAGACTGAATATCTCTACTTGCCAGAAGGTCTCGATCCTAACTTTATTGACATTAGAGGCGGGGGAAATAGACAAGGCAAGAAGAGCGCACAGGAGAGGGAGGGGAGGGGGACAGACTTTCCGCTTACGGGTTGTTCGCGATTTCACTCCTCCTCCGTCTCGTCCTCCTCTTCCTCTCCATCCGTGCTCTCGGCCTCCATGTCAGCCATGCCATAATCCGCATGGTCCTCGTCGTCCTCCTCATCGTCATCCTCCTATACGCAAAGATAGATTCGCAAAAAGGTGTGAGTAAACCCAGCCCACAGGAGAAAGAAGCAAAGGCGAGTAAGGGAAGAGAAAGAAAACTCACAAGTTCAGAATCGCCCTCCTCGTCAAGCAGACTCTCGTCATCCTCATCCTCATCACCGTCCTCTCCCTCCTCCCCATCATCATCATCAACATCCATCTCATCCCCCTTCCCCTTCTTCTCCCCTTCCCCTTCTTCTTCGCCGCCTCCGTTGCTGCTGCGCCCACACCGCGTTTACCCCTCTTCGACCCAACCGCGTCATCAGCAGGCTCGTACGCTCCAGCTCCAGCAGAGGCCTTCTTCCGCTCCGCCAACGCTCGTGCTCGAAGTGTACTGGCAGTAACAGCCATGTGAGCCTCGTCCCCTGAATCAGCCGTGGTGTTTCCCTCGTCATCGTCATCGTCGTCGTCGTCGGAGAGGATGGTCTGGTTGCGGCGTCGCTGGCGAGAGGGTGATGCGCCGAGCATGATGTCTTCGATGTCGGAGTCGTCTTCGAGTTCTTCGGCGGGAAGGACGGGGGAGAGTTCGAGGTCGTCTTCGTCATCATCTTCCTCGTCATCATCATCATCCTCTTCATCCCCATCGTCGTCGTCGTCGTCGTCGTTCTTGAGAGCATCAAGTTCCATGCCTTGCTCATCGTCTTCCTCATCATCATCATCCTCGTCATCGCTAGGTTCAACCCAGCGCGTCGGATCCTGCGCAGCAGCTGCGACAGCTTTACCCTTCTTGCCGCCGGCACTCCCCGCATTGGAATTTGCCAACCGAGTTCGAACACCCTGAGCCCCTTTACCCGCCGCAGCCGCATAAGCCGAGCGCATCTCAATCTGCGAAAGGACCAAATCCAACCTGCCCTGTAACCCGATCAGCCGATTGTGCGAAGCCAGTCGGGAAGAGAGTGCCATATGGAGCGAGGCGAGACGGGTGGTCAAGTGGGGTAAGGCCATCAAGTATGCGGTATGCAAGAGCAAGATGGACCGAATCCACTCGACAGTAGTCCGAACTTTGCCCGTAGACGTCCCCCTCGAAAGCACATCAGTCGTCCCACCACCACCCTGTGTTGACCCCACAAGTCTGGCAACGCACTGCTCGAGCAGGAGGAGAGCTTGACTTCCGCTCAGTCGTTGGACGGTCGAGCGGATGAGGAGGGGTTCGGAGTGAGCTAGGATGGAGGAGAGCAGGGCTTTGTCTGCTGAGTGGAGGGCTTGGTTGAGTGCGTGTGAGAGGGCGGGGGAAGAGGCGAGTGGGTTTCCCGAGACGGATGCAGGAAGTGGGAAAGGTGTCAGGTCGTCGTCGGCATCCTCTCCTTCTCCAGAAACACCATTTGGATGTGCGCTTCTCGTCTTGGATGCGGATTTGCCGTTGGTTAGGACACCATTGGGGCTGTCTTCGTCTTCTTCGTCGTCTTCTGGGTCATCGTCCTGGTGTGCTGTAGCAGATCCATTGGCGAGTTTTGCTTTTGATGATTTCCTTGTCCCGTTTGGGAGGGAGTGTGTATTTCTGGCTCCTGCTCCTCCTCCTTTGCTGCTGCTGCTGCTTCCAGTGACGCGTTCGCCGAGTGTTGGTTCGTCGTCGTTGAAGGTGAGGGTGTCGGGAAGAGTGTCTGCTAGAGATGCGAGTGCGGTTGAGTGTGAGGCTGGTATTGATGCTGTTGATGATTTGCGTGGGGTGCGCTGTGTCTTGGGAGCGAGTGCTGCTCGTTTGGCAGCTGGTGAAGATGATCCTGCCATTGATTCTCCTTTTGCTTTTGATGGCGAAGGTCGTCGCCTGATGACTGGAAGCTCCAACTTTTTTTTCCTTTCGCATATGAGAATGATCATCATCAGCCATATGATCATCTTATTATCTTATCGTTATCTAGACACTACTTATGAACTATGAAAGACGCCTGTAATCATCTTGGGTGGTCTTTGGGAGTCTGACCATCCACCTCTACACTCACTTGCTCTTTAGGACGTGACATATCCATCGCCCTTACCACCACTTGAACCCCAAAGACGAAGGCAAAGAACATCATGGCAGTAATCAGCGACCGAAAGCAACAGCCCAGCTACAGCGCTCCTGCCCCCAGTGAAGAAGACCCCCTCCTCCCCCCGCGCGGTCCTCCGCCTGCATACGACGGTCCCTCCTCATCCTCTGCCGCCGCAGGTCCCAGCTCCAGAATACAACAACAACAGCAACAGCAACAGCCTCCACAACCCCGCCGCGCCGCACCACTCAGGACGCGCAAGTCCATCTTCAGCCTCTTCTCCACCCGCGACCACCACCTCACATCCGAAGAAGACGAACAACATCACGAGGAGGACGAGCAGGAGCAGGACGAGGAGCAAGAGATCGATCCAACCACGTACCAAGGCAGACACATCATCCGAACCCGCCGCCAAGCCGATCTAGCCCAACGAAGACATACAAGGAGAGTGAGGAGAGCAGTAGGGTGTTGTCGGAGGTGCTGTGTGCTCTTCTGTTGGGTCATCCTGGGCGCGGGCGTCATTGCTGGCTTAGGAGCCTTGGTCCTGTTCATCTTACAGGATAAGAGCGATGATGGCCGGGAGCGCGTGATCGCTCAGAGCGCGAGGCTGTTGGCGGCGCAGGGATGAGCTGGGCAGCGGACGATACGGGAGCCCTTCAGGAGCGATTTCAACCAGCTCGACATTGACGGGGACAGTACGATCAGTCGGGTCAGTTCTTGGACGTTGCGGCCGCGAGCAAGGACACGAGCATCGAGAATGCCTGCACTGTGAGAGTCTGACCCTCGTCTCGCTCATAGTCTTATCGTCTCATACACTCGCTCGGTCAATAGTACGGTCAAAGGTCAAAGACCCACATCTTGTGTTTCCCTATATCAAGCAGGCATAACATACATTTCGTTCGTGTCGCTCAATGGATGAGTTACGCAAGACGGTTTTGGTGGGATGTATCATGTAGTGTGTGTGTGGATTCTACATCCACTGGGACTTGTCGAAGGCGGGGTCCTGAAGGAAGGCAGACAAGATCTTGCTTCCCGTCTGTAAATTGGGAACAGTCAGGGCAATGTCAGCCAAAGAAATCTCGCTAGCGTTCTTCTTTCCCTTTGAAGACACTCACCTGAAGAAGTGGGTGACCAGCAACGATGCTGAGGAATCGCTCCAATCCTTCCCGACGCGCCTCAATCACCTCATCCGTAAAGCGACTCGTCAGCACTTTACCAGGCAACGGGGGAATATTGACGCGCGTCGTTTCTCGCTCCAGAATCTCGCGGAAGAACTCGAAGTCGGAGTATCGCCGACGAACGGTGGAGTATCGCACTTTGAACGCGGGGATGTTGGTCTGCGGGAGAGTAAGTAAGGTGTGAATGCAAGGTCAGTTCTCAGACGCTCATCGCGATGGATTGGTACAGGGAAGAATAGGATGAAACTCACTCGAGTGACAATCTCATAATCCGTGTACGCCTTCCGTCCGAATCCTACGGTACAAGCAAATCGGAAGGAAAAGAAGAATGAGCATACCTTTTCCAGACTGCGAACGTTCTGTATCCGACCTACCATGAGTGATGGGATTCTTGACCTCCACCTCAAGGAAGTTTTCAGGCACACCATACATCTCCTCCAAAGTCTCCCGACGCGTGTTCAAACTGTCCACACGTGCAAAGGGCGAGTACGGAGTCGCGGGAACGACAGGTTGAGGAGGCTGTTGTTGCTGACCTCGTGGTGGCTGCTGCTGCTGCTGTTGGTGATGTGACTGCGGTCGGGCATGCAACGGACCCTGCTGCTGCTGTTGCTGAGCACCATAAGGCGCGTGAAGGTTTGGTTGGGGCGGCTGGAACTGACGTTGGTACTGGCCTGGGGGCGCAGGACCGGGGGGACCCTGTTGTGAGCGTTGTGGATAGTAGGGATCTTGGCGAGGTTGCTGTTGTTGCTGCTGCTGCTGTTGGTACTGCTGCTGAGGCTGACGATTGGGGTATGGAGCTTGCTGCTGCTGCTGCTGCTGAGAATAGGCATGCGATTGCTGATTGTTGAACCCGGAGCCGTAGCGATCTTGGCTCGGTTGTTGGTAGGATGAATGCTGTACTGGCTTAGGTTGTTGATAGGCGGTGGATTGTGCGCCGAAAAGACCGCCATCATCAAAACCAGAAGCGGGAGTCGGATCGGCATAGGGATGTCTCGCACCGATATCCCGCTGTCTGTCCTCTCCTCCATACGCGCGACTTGGCGATGCGAATCCTCCTCCGCCCACGGAGGAAGAAGACGAGGATGACTTGGCGGAGGCGAAAGGGTTTGCGCTGGGATCTAAGGGGCCGTCATCGAGTGCGGAGATGCTGCCGAAGCCGGTAGACACGGGTGCTCCGAAGGGACTTGCCATGCTATCGATGTCGGTCTCCCCTCCGAATCCGCTATTGGAGCGTTCGAACGATGGAGGCGATGTGGCAGTAGCATATTTGGCTGAGGATGAAGCTGTCGATGCGAATCCATGATGATCATCCTCTTCTTCGGCTGATGGGAGAGGATTGGAAGGGGCTGCTGTCGCTGCTGCTGATGCTGATGCTGATGCTGATGCTGGAGGAGGTGCACCCCATGGCGATTCTTCCTCGTCTGCCCAGAAGGACGTTGAGGATGCGAGTGGATTGACGGAAGCTGAGGAGCGAGACGCGTTGAAGAGAGATGACATTTCTTGCGAGTGCGAGCTGCACGAAGAAGCAACCTTTGATCTCAGGACCTATGCAGATGAGGAGGAGGAGAGCAAGGCCATCGTGAGCTCGGCGGGTGGGTGGATGGAGAGCTGAGACTCCTTTCTCGTAAAGTCTCAGTCTCAGTCTCAGTCTTACTTGTGGTCTCCGGCAATTTGCTCCGATGCAGCCGGTTTCTTCGCATGACCACCTCCACGCATGCAAAGGGTCGCCCACCTCATCATCATCGCCTGGGAGAGCAACAACCTTCGCAATCGCACAGCACAGCAGGACAACGACGACAACGACAACCTCAGCGCACAGCACGCACGCAACTCACAAGCTCATCCTCAAGGTATACCGCCCCAAGTAGCTGGCTCCCCACTCGAGCTCTTCCTCTCGCCGCGCATACACCCAGCGCAGAAGCCTCTTTACCCCGCCGAGCTCAGGCCAGCCCAAGAGAACGTCAAAAAGGAGGCCGCTAGGAGCATTCAGCTCAACCACACACAATGTCAGAGTACAAGTACGACGAAGAGGGAGGACAATTCTACACCTTTGTCCTCACCTTCCTCCTCCTCATCCTCGTACCCCTCACCTACACCACGGTCCTCTCCCGAAAGCGCGGTGAGTGATTTTTCTCCAGGCAATGCCTGAACGATTCTGTTCGCTGATGAACTGCGTTTCTTTCTGTGAGATCAGACCGCACACAAAGTTGGTTCGATGCTAAAGGCCAGAAAGTACAGGCTATCAAGAATCTTCGAAAGCGAAGTTTGACCAACCCTCAAGTTAGCGGACGGTACGTCTCTCTCTCTCGCTTCTCTCATCCATGCGCGCCGTCTGGCCTCCGCGCGAGACCTGCGCCCGCGCTTGCCGCTCACGCAGCCTCGAAACTCATTTTTCATTTCCTCTCTTCGATACTTCCAGATTCCTCTTCATCGTCATCGGCTGGTCCGCCGTAGCATACCTTTTCCAAAAGATCGCCAACTCAGCAACAAACTCCACTCACCCCGTCTACGACCCTTTCACCATCCTCGGCATCAAAGCCTCAGCCACTGAGAAGGAGATCAAGAAGCATTACAAGAAATTGAGCGTCAAGTTGTGAGTTTCCCCCCCCTTCCCTGCTCTGTTAGCTTGTGCCGCGCGCTTACGAGTGGATTCGAATGTTTATCTCTTTTCTAAAGCCACCCCGACAAGATCGAGCTCGTTGCGAACCAGACCAAGGAATGGGCCGAAGGTCAATTCATCGAGTTGACTAAGGCATACAAGTCGTAAGTTTTCCCTCTCCTTCTGGGTCTTAGTCTACACGCCCTAACCCTGCATGTCTCTGCCAGCCTGACGGACGAGACGATCCGCAAGAACTTTGAGCTGTACGGACACCCTGATGGACGACAGGAGATGAGCATGGGCATTGCGCTCCCTACCTGGATCATTCAAGGACAGAACAACATCTGGGTTCTTGGCGCGTATGGTATCGCCTTCGGTCTGGGCTTGCCATACCTCGTCGTACGTATTTCCATCCAAAGTAAACCTGGCAAAAGCAGGAGAAAGAAACTTAACCCTTTTCACATTCTTTTTTTCTTTCTGGCCCCAGGCTCGGTGGTGGTACGGCTCCCGCTCGCGCACCAAGGACGGCATCATCAACGGCACCGCCCAATCCTTCTTCAAGAACTTGCGCGAAGATACACCTGTGGGCCGTCTGATCGCCATGGTTGCTATTGCGGAGGAGTTTGATGCGCCTGCGTATGATAAGCGTGGGAAGCTGCCTTATGAGGAGGACTTTGTTGCGCTCAGGGCCGAGTTGAGTGCTGTGCTTGAGGAGTATGATCCTAGGTGGTGGTTGATTGATGATGGTGATGTGAGTTTCATCTTGAAGGGGGGGCTTTGTTCGCTGTAGTCCCGTCGGAGACTGACTACGTATGCTGTCTGTTCCTTGTCTTACAGTTCAAGTCTCAGTCGATTCGGAGGTCCTTGACCCTTCTTTACGCGTACTTCCTCCGTTTGCAGAGCAAGAATACGAAGCTGAACACTGGTACGTTATGCGCGATGAAAATTCTTCAAGTACGAACTGAAACTCATCCCCCTTCAACTTTCTCCCCCCACACAAACCAGAAATCTACCAAATCGGTCAAAAAGCCACACAATTGCTGAACGGTACCCTCTCGATCTCCCTCGCGCACAACTGGCTCAACGAAACTCTCGAAATCATGCACACCGTCCAATCGCTCGTCCAAGCCGTACCCCTGATCGAACCCCGCCCAGTCCAAGAACTGATGCAACTCCCCACCTGGACACCACACGAGCGAATGCGTTGATTGGGGGTAGCAAGCTTGGTGGATTGGGTATTCAAGGGTTTTGGAATATGCCTGATGAGCAGCGGAGGAAGATTTTGAGGGTTGGGGAGGACTTGGGTGGTGCGCAGTATGAGGAGATGGTTAAGGTTGCGGGGGAGTGGCCGAGGGTTGAGCTTGTTGATGCTTACTTCAAAGGTGCGTTTTTTTCTTTTTCCCCCTGCTTCTTAGCGAAGAGTTTCCTCGCTGTGCTCACGCGAAAAGCAAAATTTTCCTACTCATCTTCATTGCAGTGGTCGGCGAGCGTCTGGTAACGACCGGCGCCATTGTCCAATTCGTCCTCAAGCTCCGTCTCTCTCCACTCAAGAAGAACCGCAAGATCATGACGAACGGACTTTCGCCGGACAATGTCGGGTCGAACATGAATCTGGAGTCGGATGTGAGGCCGGGTACGGAGGATGATGATGATACGAAGTTGGACGCTTTGTTGGGACGGAATGATGATAAGGATAAGGATGGGAAGCAGGCGATTGGGTATGCGCGGGCGCCTTACTTCCTTGATGTGAGTTAACGGCATGTCTGCAAAACGTAGAAGTGGAGAGTCCACTGCGTCCGCGTCGTTATCTGACACATTGTCCTTTTTGGAAACAGGAACGTAAACCTCACTGGTGGATCTTCATCGGCGACCACAAGCTGGACCGGGTGATCGTACACCCCACACGGCTGACCGACATCGGCCCAGACAAAGTGCGCACGTACTCGATCCAGTTCCAAGCACCGCCCCAAGCGGCCCTGTACACCTTCCAGGCCTTCGTCGTCTCGGACTCGTACCTGGGCTCTGAGGCTAGTAAGCCTGTGAAGTTGAGGGTTGATGATCCTAGTGCGTTGGAGGAGGAGGGAGAGGAGGAGGATGATATTTCTGATCCGGATGAGGATACGTGAGTTTTCTCTCTTTGGTTTTTTCCCTAAGATGCTCGTGGATGTACTGACCCTCCGATCTTTTTTATGCAGTCTGGCTGGTCAGATGGCTGCTATGCGTGGCGAGCGGGTCAAGCGGAGGGCGGAGGATGATGAGGATGACGAGGATGACTCGAGTGCGACGGATGATGATGTTGAGGAGGAAGAGGAGGAGGAGGATAGCGACGAGTCCGACTGAGGGAAGAGAGGACCCTTGTTCCAAGAATCTCTCTTCCCTCCCTGCTCACCTCTTTTGGCCCTTGGCCATCTCCCCCTTGGACTGGCAGTGATCACTTTCACTCCTGGTCTGCTTAATCGACAGTTCCCTGTTTTTCCCCCCCTCCCTTTCGATCATATCGCCGCACTCTTTCTTGCGGCGTTCTAGAATCCAAAAACCGTATCCCCGCTCAGCCTTCGTTCCGTTCGGAGTACGTCTCACAAGATGAACGACACACCAAGAGCGATTGAGCAAATTGTGGGTGTGCATTTTCTGAGCAAGGTTGAGAGATGGTTGAGAGGCGGGTATCATGAACCCATCTCGATGTGTCCAAGAGCAAGGGAGGAGAAAAGGCAAGAAGGGAAAAGAGGTCATACCTCGTCGGAAGATCGAAAGACCATCCTTCAAAGACTGTCCACGGCCTGCAAGACCTTAAAAGCCTCCCGCTGTCGTTCGCGGAACGTCGGGATCTTGAAGAACGCCAGTGCAAGGCGATTAATATTGTTCGACACCTCCGTGACGTTTGTCTGAAGTCGGACTGTGCCTGCGCCGGGCGTGCGACTGTTAGATGGTCGATTAGACGACGACGACGTTGACGAATCGCGATCGACGCCGTTCTCCAACCGATACCGAAGTCTCTCGATCCGATTCGTCGTCTGTGAATCTGTGCCATTGTTCGCCGCTGCCGCTGCTGAAGGAGTAGAATCCGACTGCTCGGCCAACCTCATCGCGGCTAGATCATCATCCTCCGCCAACCTCTGACACATCGCCCCAATATTACTCAAAGCCCAAAGTAAACGTCTCAACTGCAACGGACAATCCGCCATCCCAATAATCTTACCCGGCCCTTTACCAGTCTGTACACATCTCACCCCACCCGAGGGTGTGACTCGATGGAGAGCGACGTCCAGGATGGCTAGACAGAGACAGGCGAAGTAGGCGTGTGAAGTCCATTCGCCTCTGTTTCGCGAGAGGAGGGTCCGGATGGTGGGTGTGGTTGCTAGGACGTCTGCCAGTGCTGAGAGGAGTGTTTCTCGGATTAGGTTCAGATTTGGGTCGTCGTGTAGGGAGGCGGAGGATGGTTGGGGTGAAGATGGTAGACTGGGCGGTTGGAGATTCGTTGGATGGGTGGTGGAGGGTGGGGGACGAGGTGGTGGTGAGGGCACTGGTCGGCCTCCCTTTTCTGGGAGAGGTGGTTGAGACTGGAACTGTGGCTGGGGCGGTTGATGTGTTTGAGGAGAAGGGGCTGTCGTCGTGACAGCTGGCGTAGTGGCGGCGGTTGTAGTAGTGTTGATAGCTTGCGGCGGCGGTGGCTCGTACCCTGGCGGAGGTTGGTACTGATGTACGACGCGTCCACCACTCTCACTCCCATTCGTCGAACCAAACTCTCCTGAGCTCCTGGACCGACCACTAGGCGAGCTAGGCCGGACATTCGAGTCGAGTGCATGCTGTAAGTCATCCGAGAAGAGAAGTTGAAAAGTCCTCCGCTGGACGAGGTTTATAGCGATCGACTTCAAGGTAGCAGCGATCCGCGGTATGTCCGGATGCTGTTCTTCGATAAGATCAGGTCGGAGCGCAGGTTTGTCACAGATGAGTCTGATGAGATCGTGTCTGTTCTCAAGCGTGAGATGCTGGATGGGGATGACCTCCCTCTGCCACGATTCGAAGAAGACGCGGAACGAAGGTGGACAGTTCCCATTGTCGAGTACGAAACTTCCATCGGGAGCGCGGATGGCAGGTGGTGATCCTGCAGCCTGGAGAGCGGCGAAGCAGAGGGCGAGTGCTGGACCGTTGATCTGGATGTCTACCCCGGCTTGTTCGAGCAGTTCGTCGGTGATGAGGCCCTCTGCTCTGGCCTGTGCGAGGGCGTCCTTCAGCAACGAGTGGAAGGCGGTCACCACGTCGACATCGGTGAGGAGGGCGCTGTCTGCTTCTTGCGCTGGAGGAGCGTCGTAGTTGGCAGCCGAAGTCATCGCTGTTGGAAGTGTGCGTATGGATGATGGTGGTAGTCAGGAAGGAGGAAGCAACTCCAGTCCGTGCGAGATAAGAAGGGGAAGCTGTGCACTCGTCTACATTCAGCAATTCAGTTCCAAGCGTCAAGAAGAATGGGTACAAAAGATGGATGTACGTCGTCGCCATACAGAGGGACCACCTCGCTCTCACCTCCGCCGCCGCTTCGACCCCGTCTTCCGAATAC
Source organism: Tilletia indica (assembly GCA_001689995.1). NCBI lineage: Eukaryota > Fungi > Basidiomycota > Exobasidiomycetes > Tilletiales > Tilletiaceae > Tilletia > Tilletia indica. Next base: position 297,408 of record MAPW01000008.1, read on the forward strand.
TGAACAGGTCCGCCTCGATCTCAAAATCCCGAGCAGCCGACAACCCATGCAGACTCTTGCCCACCTCATACCTCAGATGTTTCGCATTCGCCCCTCCTATGATCACCACAGGACTGACTCCAGCACCTCCAGCACTAGCGCCTCCTCCAGCAGCTCCGCCACCCGCCCCTCCTCCACCAGCTGACGCTCCTCCAGCAGCAGCAGAACCACCACCGCCCATCCCTCCTCCCACAACGCCATTACCACCACTCCCCACAATGGTACCCCCACCAATACTGATCCCACCCCCTACCCACTCAAAAGTCCCAACCCTCCCAACCCACCCAGATTAAAGCGGAACCCAGCAGGCATATGAACCTGCACCGGCATCGTCGCCCCCCTCCCCCCACTCCCACTGCCCGTAGCAGCACCAACAGCAGCAGCATCCGACGTGCTCGACCCCGACAACAACGCAGCAGTAACAGCCACCCCAACAGCCGTCGCAGCCTGGACCGTCGCATCAGCTTGCCCATTCCCGTCCGAGGCGATCGCACCAGCTCCTGCGCCGGGTCCGGGGCGTTTGCATTTGCGCCGAGGGAGGTGGTGGGACCGGGTGTGGGAGTCGAGGACGAAGACCCATTACTTGCGTTCATAGCTTGGGCAGCAGCAGCAGCCGCGGCCGCAGCAGCAGCAGCCGCCTTCTTCTTCTTACTACCACCACCTCCCTCTCCAAGGAGGGGCGACGAAGGAGTCACAATCCCGCTCGCTTCATTCTGCGCAGACGAAACGCCGACGGGCACCGAAGCAGCATGCGAGAGCGACCACGCAATATCCGCCAATGCAGGCCCTTGTGGACCGGAGAAGAGCGCACTAGCCCCGCCCAACCCAAACCCGAATCCGAGGTTGGGCATCTCGGAGTCTGAATCGGCATGATGATCGTGTCCTCGACCTCCTACTCCCGCGCCTCCAGCACCGCCGCCTACACCTCCTGCGCCTCCAGAGGAAGAAGACCCGCCGATTCCTCCATTCGAGGCTGTGGCTGCTGCAGCTGCTGCTGCGGCCGCCGCTGCTGCGGCCGCCGCTCGTCGTGAGGATGAAGTAGTGGCCGTACCCGTCGGACCCGTGTTCGTCGACCCAGCTGCGCCTCCTGCCACACTTCCTGTAGTTCCACCCTCACTCCCCTCTCCTCCTCCTCCTCCTCCTCCCTCCCCCTCATCCATCACCGCCCCAGCTGCTCCACCTGTCCCACCCGCACCCCTACCCAACCTAGTCGATCCCTTATTCCTCAACTTCCTCGTCGATCCACTCCGGAGTACATCACTCAACAACCCCCCACCGTCAACAGCAAACTCATTCCCCCCCTCTCGTTCCTCCTTCAACCTCTTCCTCCTCTCCTCCACAGCTGCGAGGAGAGTCTCTCGGACATGTTTCTTCTGTAGTCGAGCTTCGTCTTCGATTTTTGCTCGTTCGGTGTTGTGGGTTGCTTTGACGGATTCGATTTGGTGGAGGGAGAAGAGGGCTGATTCGCGGAGTTGTTGGTCCCTGGTCAGGGCGAGGTTGGAGAGGGCGAGGAGGTATGGGCGGTGGGAGAGGGGTGTGTTGAGGAGGGAGGCGTAGGTATCCGTGAGGGCTTGGTACTGTTCCTGGTACATCCTGATAGAAAGAAGACGAAGATGATGTCAGTTATTGCAGACCTGGGGTAGATTTCAAGGTATGAAAATACGCACGCCTCCCGCTCGTCAAAGGTATCCCAGTGAACGCGGTAGATGCGATCGACGACTTCCTTGCGCTTCTTGTCCTTCTTGCTCTCATGGGTGGGGGGAATGCCAGCTGGACCACCTGCAGAGGAGTGTGCCATGTGAAGGCTGGTGGATGGACCTTGGAGTGGTTGTTGGGATGATTGTGAGTATGGATGTGAGGATGGGCCTGCGATGGGGATGTGATGTTGGTGTGCATGTGGGTGGTGCTGCTGTTGTTGTTGATGATGATGATGGAGATGGTGGGAGTGATGTGGTTGGAAGGATAGTTGGTGCTGGTGTTGATATTGCTGCTGCTGAGCTTGTGCTTGTGCAGCCAGTTCTTTTCGATGTGATGATGAGTGAGATCTGCTTTGGGATGTTGATGATGAGTGAGTGTTGCGCTGTGGTTGTTGTTGATGCTGGTGGGGTTGATGAGGGTGTTGATGATTCCTCTTAGATGATGATGATGCTCCTCCTGCTGCTCCTGCTGCTGGAGGGTATCGTGATGATGTTGGTATGGATGATGGTAAGCGTCCCTCCATTGCGTCTTCAAGGTAGCCAAGTGCTCTGGATTGGGAGAAGGTATTCGAGGTGGTTGAGGGTGTGAGGGTAGAGAGGATTGTGGAAGGGAGGGAATGAGGGCAAGAGAGTGAGGGTGAGAGTGATGACCTCCACATTTTTCCCACGCTCATCATCCCTCTGTCAATCAAGAATGTGCTCAGGCCACAGTCAGCATTCTTTCATTCAACCTCAACCATCAGCTGAGCTTCTACAATTCCTTCTTCTTGCTACTCTACCTCGCCCTCCTTACGCTCACTGTCTTCCCAGTCATGTCCAACACAGGTCAGTTCTTCAGCTAAGACGAGATATGCACTGCATTAGGAAGAAATGTACCAAGCTCAAGCCATCCCTTTGTCTCTCCCACAGCTTCACCGCGCGGACCCATCAAGTGGGTACCCCTGGAGGCAAACCCAGACATCTTCAACTCATGGGCATCAAACATGGGCCTAGACACCCACAAACTCGCATACCACGACATCTTCGGCCTCGACGACGAACTTCTCCAAATGGTACCTCAACCAGTAGAAGCCGTCCTCCTCCTCTTCCCCATCAACCAAGCCATCGCCAGCTTCAGGAGGGAACAAGATCAGGGCAAGCAGGAACAGACTCAGCCTGAACCTGAGACTGAGAGCGGCAACAAGGAGGAGTCTCTGCTCTGGTTCAAGCAGACGATTGGGAATGCATGCGGTACCATCGGACTCCTGCACTCCATCTCCTCCTCAACCAAAGCACGTTCCCTCATCAAGTCTTCTTCCGCCCTCGAAGAACTCCTGAAGGACGTCAGACCTCTCCCACCAATCGAACGAGCATCCTACCTAGAATCCTTCCAGCAACTGCAAACTACCCACGCTTCGGCTGCACAGGGTGGTCAGACCTCCGCCCCTGCTGCAGAGGATCCTGTCGATCTCCACTTTGTTTGCTTCGTCAGGCACAATGGGAGCTTGGTTGAGCTTGATGGGGATCGGAAGGGGCCGGTTGATCATGGGGTGGCCCTGGAGTCGCAGGAGGACTTGTTGAGCAAGGCGGTCAAGTGGATTCAGGAGAACTACGTGAGTCTACATTAGCTGTGGCATTGGGTGCAATTTCGCCTTCTTATTCGGGACAACGGTGGCTGATCTCATCCTTCTTCGGATTCTCCCTTCCAGATGTCCCGTGCGCCTGAGAGCATAAACTTCAACCTCATCGCTCTGGCACCTGCCGAAGCTTGATCGTCTGCCTATCTATTCTGGGCAATTCAGTTCGCATTGCGGGTTACGTTTTGGCCCTGTTATTCACCCATCAATCGAACTTGCCTTTCATTCGCATTGATACTCGATTGCTTCCTTCCCTTCTTGAGTCTTGACGCCAATCTACGCTTCTGAGTTCACATGATTTTGAAACGCGTCACGGTCGCGGTGGTAAGATGCGCTATTTTTGCTGTAGCGCGATGACACGGTCGCGTTTTGAGATGGAAGTTGACGCGACGCGACGCGTTTTTAAGAAGCCAACACTGAGAAGGTGGAGAAAGGAAAGTGGAAGAGCGGCGCACGACGACAGCACCTTCTTCTCCCAAACCACCACCACCACCACACCCACACCTTGAACTCAAGTCCGCACACTCTCAAGACAGCCAAAACAGACAGGCGGCTAAGGTCTCTTCCTCAGGAACTTCGGACGACAACAACACACACCCAATCTCACCAACCCGCACCAGACCATCCCCACACCATGGGCGACGTCGACTTCGACCTTCCCCTCCTCGCCGACGATCTCCTCAAAGATCGCGCGCGCATATTCGCAGAGTTCCTGGACAACGAAGTGAGTCTCCACTTTCCTCACCCTCTCCCCCGAAATGCATTAACATTTGCTGATCCTTGCAATCCCACACAACCCCAGGCCGGTCCGACGAATTACCGCGATGCCGTCCGCCGCATGCTCCGTCTCGACGGCCGCCGCCTCATCATCAACATCGACGAACTCCGCTCCTACAACCGCGAATTCGCAACAGGCCTCCTAGAAGAGCCCAACGAGTACCTCCCCGCTTTCGACGCGGCCCTCCACCAACTCGTCGAGCAGATCCATAACCCGACCAAGGACGACATTGCGAATAAGCAGTTCTATATTGGGTTGAGGGGTAGTTTTGGTGATCATCATGTCAATCCGCGGACGTTGAGGAGTTTGCATTTGGGGAAGATGATGAGTCTTGAGGGTATTGTTACCAGATGTGAGTTTGGTCTACCTCGCTCGAGGGGTGTCGTGAGCCATAAGGAATCCTCGGTAACTGACTCTAATCCATTCTCTAAATGTACACCAGGCTCGCTCGTCCGACCCAAGGTGCTCAAGTCGGTCCACTACTGCGACGCGACGAAGCGCTTCCACTACCGCGAATACCGCGACGCAACCATGTACGGCACCGCCCCACCCTCCACCTCCGTCTACCCAACCGTCGACGAGGACGGCAACCGCCTCACCACCGAGTTCGGCCACAGTATCTTCCGCGACCACCAGATGATCAGTGTCCAAGAGATGCCCGAACGTGCCCCGCCCGGTCAATTGCCTCGCAGTATCGAGGTCGTCATGGACGACGACCTGGTGGATAAGTGTAAACCGGGTGATCGGATCCAGTTGGTCGGGATGTTCCGTTCCTTGGGGAATCGCGTGGGTCAAAGTTCATCCTCGACCTTCCGGACCCTGATGATTGGTAATAACCTCAACCTCCTCTCTGCCAAATCGGGAGGTGGGATCGCCCAGATGCACATCTCGGACACGGACGTTCGAAACATCAACAAGATCTCCAAAAAGGGTCATGTGTTCCAGTTACTCTCGCAATCGCTCGCGCCGTCCATCTATGGACATGATTATATCAAGAAGGCGATCCTGTTGCTCCTCTTGGGAGGGCAGGAGAAGAATTTGCCCAATGGGACGCATATTCGTGGTGATATCAATATCTTGATGGTCGGAGATCCATCGACGGCCAAGTCGCAGATGCTCCGCTTCGTCCTCAACACGGCTCCCCTGGCCATTGCTACCACCGGTCGAGGTTCCTCAGGCGTAGGTCTCACCGCTGCGGTCACTACCGACAAGGAGACGGGCGAACGTCGACTGGAAGCGGGCGCTATGGTCCTCGCCGACCGAGGGGTGATCTGCATTGACGAGTTCGACAAGATGAGCGATGTCGATCGGGTGGCGATTCATGAAGTCATGGAGCAACAGACGGTCACGATTGCCAAGGCGGGCATTCATACCTCTCTCAATGCGCGTTGCTCGGTCATTGCGGCTGCGAATCCGATATATGGACAGTACGATGTCCACAAGGATCCTCACAAGAATATCGCCCTGCCGGACTCGTTGCTCTCCCGTTTCGATTTGCTCTTTGTTGTCACGGATGACTCGGACGAGCAGAGGGATCGGATGATTTCCGAGCATGTGTTGAGGATGCATCGGTATTTGCAACCGGGTTTGGAGGAGGGTATGCCTGCGCTTGATAATTTGGATCAGGTGCTCGATGTGGGTACGCCCGATGGACCGACGACGGATGCGGACGGGGCGATCCTGAATGGAGACTCGTCGCCGTTCCAGAAGTACAACCCTCTGTTGCACGGCGGTATCCAACCTACCATGGTCCGCCGGGGCAAGCAACGGATCGAGAAGCGCGAAGTGTTGTCGATCAACTTTGTGAAGAAGTACATCCAGTACGCCAAGACGCGGATCCAACCGGTCCTGACCGAACCTGCGGCGGAGTTTATCGTGAATGTGTATGCTGGACTGAGGAATGACGAGCTTAGTGGGAATCAACGAAGGACGTCACCCTTAACTGCCCGGACGCTCGAGACTCTCATCCGACTTGCCACGGCTCATGCGAAGTCGAGGTTGTCCCGGGAGGTAGAGGAGGAAGACGCCGAAGCGGCCGAGGAGATTCTCCGCTTTGCCCTCTTTAAGGAGGTCGTCCGGCCCGGTCGGCATGGACGGAGTGCGAAGCGGAGACGGACTACGCCTGGCGATGGGGATGATTCGGATGGGGATGACTTTGGGGATGATGATGATGGGGACGATGATGGGGACGAGGTTTTGCCGAAGAAGGGTGGGGCGGGGGCGGCGTATTCGGGTACGGGCAAGTATGGGACTCGTGGAGCCCGGCAGGCTGGTACGGGCGCTGGAGCGGAGGAGTTGAAGACTCTCGATAGTCCTTCACGTCGGTCGGCTGTTGGTCGGTCTCCTTCTTCTGCTACCGCTGCTGCTGCTGCAGCGGCCTTCTCACCGGTCAAGTCTCCGCTTGGTCGGCGGGGAGCTGGGGACGACGAGGAGGGGGAGGATGAGGATATGGATGCGTTGGATGCGATGCGCGATATGGAAGGTTCGCCTGTACGGCCTACCGCCGCCGCCGCCGCCGCAGCCGCTGCTACTACGTCCATCCTCTCTCCACCGCCCGCCGCTCCTTCCGCCCCTGCCCCTACCGCCTCCTCATCCTCCTCAACAACAGCCGCCCTCCCCGCCAACCGACTGAACTCGTTCCGTTCCCGCCTGGCCGCCCTCTTCGCGCGCGGAGGCTCGCTGAGCGAGGAAGATTATGCGACGTTGGGCAATGTGTTGGAAGGTGTGAACCGGGGTGTGCCTGCGCGGGACATGTTTAGTGATGCGGAGGCCAGGGAGGCGTTGAGGATTATGGGCGAGGCGGATGAGATTATGTTCTCGGATGGTGAGTCTTTGCATTCTTGATTGGGGTTTGTTTGTTTGAAGTACTTTTGCCTGACCTTTCTTTCTTTGCTCCTTTTTTCCAGACGTCGTCTACAAGATTTGAGGATCTCTTTCTAGGACCTCGAGTATAGCGCTCCTACTTCACGTGCCCAGGCGCTGCCTTTCCTATTCTCGTCCTCCCCTTTCGTGACTTCTACCCTTTGCCTTTCCTCCTTCGCGCTCAGAACGGGCGCTCTCTGTATATCTGTATCGTTCTGCAAAATCGTGACTCGGACATCTCTAGATCCAGATACGCTCCTTCGAAGTGATGGACTCAGGCACAGGGAGAGAAAGCGAAGAAACAGTACAAGTTGGACAGCCAGTCCAGTCCATTCAGGACATGAACTCGTCGATTACGAAAAAAGTCGCTACCATGAGAATGGAAGCTGCGATCACCACCGTGGTCAAGTGGACGACGCTGAAGAGGAAAAGCGAAGGTGAGTAAGACCCGCAGACGTTGAGCTTTTCTGTCTACTTGCCAAACTCACCGTCCACTGTGCGCCTCGACAGCCTTGGCGGCATCGTACCCCTCCGGCACCCCACTCTCCACCACGACGACCGGCGCCGCCGCCGCCGCAGGAACACCCGCGATCGAGGACCGATTATTAGGCCCATGCCCGAATCCTTCACTCGCCTGTATCGCGCCGAAATGATCGAACTGTTCGAGACACCGACTGCAGCGGAGGAAGTCGTACAGACCTACACCCAAGGCGAGGAAGGTCAGGATGGAGAAGAGGGCGCCGAGGAGGACGGAAGGGACGGGTAGGTTTGGTGAGAAGGGAAAGTGGGTTCGTGGTTGGTCGGTTGCGGAGGGGTAATATGAGGATTGGGATTGGGATTGGGAGGAGAGAGTAGGGGAGGTTGAGTTGGAGAGGATCGCCGCTAATCGAATTTCGAGGATCTTTCGCACGACTCTTCGTTCTTGTATTGAGAAGGACACTTGGGGTTGCTCTGAGGTGGGTTTGGGGGTACCTCGTATTTGAAGGCGGAGCAGGAGGGCTCCTGCGAGGACCATGAGTGTTGTGCTGAGGCGAAGCTGTATGAAAAGGCATGGAAGAGTTTCAGCGGGAATAGGGGGGTTATGTACTCCTCAAAATCCTGACGACTCACCCATACAAAGAACGTCCGCTCTCGAGCAAGAAAGTCTCTCGCTCCTTCAAAAGTGCAGAGGGTGGCCCTTAAGGATCTAGGGAGTCTTCGAAGTCGTTGTCGCTCTGAAGGTGGCAAAGTTGAATCTGAGCCTCGCCGTCTTTCTGCATCATCGAGCGAAGCATTGTTTCTTGTGCCATTCAACGTCGCGTCTGTGGGCTCCTCCTCATCGCGTCTGCTGCGTCTGCGGGAGAGACTGGCTTGTTCGCATATGTGTTCGGTTGTGGCCATAGCTCATGCGGTGATGATGGTCGGGTGAGTGGAAGGTAACCATGAGGAGATGAGGGAGAGGACCTTCGCACCTCCCACCATTCGAGCAAGTCGAAAGTGCACGTCTTCATTATAAGTTCCCTCAAGACGTCTCCCTTTCGTGTGCTCTCTGTCCGCGCCATTTCCAGCATGGCGGCCTCGAAGCAACACTGGCTGATGAAGGCCGAGCCAGAGACACGACTGGAGAGGGGAATCGATGTTGCATTCTCGTGAGCGTCTTCTCACTGTCTCAGCCCTTTTGCTATGCTCAAACTTCCTTCCTACGCCTTCGTCTGTCTTCTAGGGTGGACCACTTCGAAAAGCTCAAGACGACGACGTGGGACGGCGTCCGGAATCCAGAGGCAAAAACGATCATGAAGGAGAAGATGAAGCTTGGGACGAGGTCCTGTTCTATCATTCGAATTGTGAGTAAACGCGTTTTCAAGGCAGTCAGAAGGCTGAGCTGATCCTATTGCTCTTATTCTCTCCTTTACGACTATAGGTGCACTACCAGGCGAGCATTACCTCCTAGAAACTGCCCTGCCCTGCTGAAGGAGTCCTCGCTGACCCCCTTTCTATTTGCAAACAGGTGTGGCAGCCTTGGCTGAAGTTTCGAAAGAAGGGTATCCAGATCATACCGCCTGGGACCCAGTGAGTAGACTCAGACCTTTCTCTCGCTCCCTTCGTATTCCTCCGCCCTACTGACCGCCTTATTTTCTACTGATACAGAGTCACCCATACTTCGATCCCAAGACGGACAAGGACAATCCTAAATGGTTCATGGTCGACTGCACGTTCAAGACTCGACTCCCCAATTTCGTCTCTTTGGCCCTTCTGCAACATCTTGCTTCGAGCTCTCTCACCGCGGAGCAGAAGGGACAAGTCAGTTTCCTCACATCTGAGCACATCGATGCGATCAAGGGTATGCCCCTCTTAAATCGTGGACGGCTGAGCGTACAGGTGAGTTGTGGCTCTGCTCTGCCCCAATGTTCTAAACACAGTCTTAACACTTCTTTACAGCCCGTCCCTGCCTTGGCTTACGACGCTATCGTGCTCCTCGGCACGAAGGGCGGCTTCTCGGAATGGCCAGGAAAGTGGAACAAGTCTGGCTCGAAGGGAAAGCGGAAAGCAGCCAGCGACGACAAGGCCGACATGGTTGCAGAAGATGGTCAAGTCGAGCCTAAGACGAAGGCTGCCAGAAGAAGTACGGCAAAAGAGGAGGATCAAGCCGACGAGGATAAAGTCCCGGTCTCTAAGACCAAGTCAACTCCGAAGAAGGCAAAGAAAGAGGAGCCGGTTCCCCCAACGCAAGGCCGACGTTCAGCACGGCTGCAGAAATGAAGAATGAACGTTGCTTAATGTCTCTGATTTATCCACGCATTGAGTAGGAAAGCATCGTTCTGGATTTGGAAGAATTACAGGGGACGAAAGTACACGAGGAATTGCGAATGTGTGACGGAAGTGATTAAGGCTGTGAGACCCAGAAGTCGAATTGAGAGTGGAGGGTTTTGAATGCGATGAGGCTCTGATGGGAATGCGTAATTCTTGTTGAGTGCAGGTAAAGAATTGATGTGATGTACGAGAGACTCTCAGTCATAGGTGTCGCCCTCGTCGGCCTCTAGGATGGAGCCCTCCTCTGCGATGGCATTCTGTATCACAAGAATGGAAGAAGGTGGGATCAGAAACTATGGTCTGGCGAAATGAGCGTAGGTGGACCTTAACACTTACGTGATAGGCTTGCATTTGGAGAAGTGCGTCACGACTCTGCTCGCAGGAGCTGAACGCTCCCGGTAGAGAACTCAGTTCGAGCACAGCAGCACTTGGAGTCGTTAGAGGGCGTCGAACGGCTGGCTTGTCCGCCCCGGCACTGGTCTTTTTGCCAGGTACGTATTTGGCGCAACGTCTGTAAAAGATATACCCGTACTTGATCTCAGTAAACAGGTCAAACTGACTTCAAGGTCCAAGTAGTGACTCACGCTTCACTCAGGGCGTAAAGCCACTTGAGTTGGTTGCGCAGAAGCAGTGCGAAGCCGAGTATCGTAGACGTCCTCGCCAATTCAAGCTCGCGAGCCTTGTCGAGTAGCTTGTCCGACGTTGACGATGGCTGAGAAGCTGCTGGCTCAGAGCGTTCTATGTGTCGAGGAAATACAATCAGCTTGAGTCTGAGCTAGATTTAGCCCAGGCTGTCACACACTCACGTGAAGGTGCTGTGGGCTGGGTGCGCTTAGGTCGAGAGGAGACTTCAATTTCTATCCAAAGCTCAGGCGCCTGAAAAAGGAGAGAAGGAGAAGACGATGAGCACCATGGAACGCGTAGAAACCCAGATAGCAAACCAAAACTCACCTTCTTCTGCGGACCTTGAGACAGGTTACGAAGCTCTGTCTCACGTTCGTCCAGCTCGTCGTCAATTGCAGAATATGTTTGCATGCCTGCGACGGAAAGAATGGTTCGAAGCTCGCCAACGATAGTCATCACCTCTTCGTTCGTGGTGTAATCGAACAAAGCCAAGTTGTCGGCGATGAACCTTGCGAAAGCAACATGCTCCTGCTCATGCCATATAGTTCTGTGTCAGCAACGGGCCAGGTTCTCGAGTGGAGATATGAGACTCACCATCGTACAGGCTACCTCGAATCGGTCAATGTCGAAAGCCCTGATCATCGCCTTGAGGAAGTCGAGCTTGGTCTGTCGCTTCTCACACACAAGCGAATACCATTGCTGCAAAGCTGCCGTTGGACGCTCTTCCATTCGGAACCCTGTGACAAGGCGAGAAGGTCAGCAAAAGATCAATGTAGGGTTTCAAAAGTAAAGGTTCAAATTGCTCACCTCGTAGCTGGTCAGCGCCTTTGATCGAGAGTTGGAAGTTGCAAGCCACTCGCGCATGCTCGAGGTACCGCGCCGCCAGAATCGATCCATGCTTCTGAGCGAGATGACTATGCATACGGAACGCAGTAGACCGCACGTTCTCGTCGGCGCTAGTTTCCAACGCGATCAAAGTGGGTACGCATTGCAACGGATGCGTCAGACCTTGAAGAACGGTGATGTTCAAGATCTCCAAGGCGGTACGTTGAAGAGTTGGGATGCGGACAGAAAGACTGGCGTCGAGGATGCGGTCGAGGTAGCGTTGTAGCAAGGTCGAGCTTACACTGGAATCAGAAGTGCGACTCGGTCAGTACTTCGTTCTCCAGCGCTAATTACTTATGACCACACTCACCTAGACTCTGCAAATTCCGCCGTGTCACCGACAAGCTGGGCCATGTCAACCGCATCATTTTGCTGCACACCCGCTCGACCTCGCTTCGAAGCGGCCATCTCTTCACTCCTGGTCTGCTGCTGCCCGTTCAAGAACTCCAACATACTCCGCAACAGAAGCTCTCGTTGATGAGCATCGCCTGTCCCCAACACCTCGTCCATCGTCCGTGTTGCGTCGTCCCTGCCCATCAGAGAGGGGTACGAGCGGAAAAGCCAACCTGAAGGGAGTGTTTCAATGAGGTTGAGAAATATGCCGTAGATAGTGAATGAGTAAGCGTGCGAGGCTCACCTAAGCTCTGCAATGCTGCAGCCTTGTACCCCGGATCCTCGCTCTGATAAATCGTCACCAACATCGTGTACACGCTCTCGAGAACAGAGCCCTGTAGGAATGAAAGCAGGTTGAGCACATACTTCCAGGTCGATGACACTTTGAAGGTGTTCACTCACCGCTTTGAGATTGTTGATCGACGGTGCAAGGACGGGATTTGTCTCCCTGAGCTTGTCGAAATCGGCGTGCTCGCACAAGAGTGTGGTCAAAGCGATCAGAATCGCGTTCGTAGCCTCTAGCTGAAGCTTCGGCGCAACAGACACATGGTCAGCTACGAATTGCAGGCGTCCTATTGAATGCAAGAGGATACAGTCAGTTTAGCCATTCCTCCCGACTGTCATTTGTGGCAGCAGTACGTACCATAGCATTGCGTAAACATCTTGATCATGAGCGAGAAGTTGTGCGTGTGAAGCGTGATAACCTTGACGTAGCACGCTACGAGCTCTTGCAGCGCCGTACTTCCTGACTTGAAGCGAGGTCTGTTGATGAGCGGCATCAGCGAGCGCTCGAGTTCCTGCGCGAATGCAATGGCCGTTCGAGGCATGGACGGAAGAGCGGCGCTGAACACTCGAAGGAGCAGATGGAGCACCTGCATCTCGACGTCTGTTTGTGCGCTCTTGAGGAAGGGCAGCAAAGCCTTGCCCCGGTTGACGGTAAGGACAGTGGGCAAGGTAGAGACCAGAAGATGAATGGTCTTGACTCGGCTGAACATCGAAGTCGGATCGTTTTCCATGGCCTGCTCCTGGCTGCTCGTAGGCTCAGAGACGATGGCGTCAATCATACTGTCGCTGAGAGTACGATAAGCATTCCGCAGCTTTGTCGAATCCTGCTCAGAGCATTGTTGCAGCATCCGAGAAAAGACTTCCTCCATTGGCGAGGGTCGTTCCCGAATCATCGATGCCACCATCGTGATGACGTCCCGATGCCGAATGTATGCTTCATTGTCCGCTGCAGGAGAGCCGTGCTTCGAGCCAACGTCTTCAGGGTCAAGAACGGCGACAATCTTGCCCTTCTTAGAGTCTGTCGCACGCATCGACACCTCAAACCAGAGCTTGGCAATCGTCGCAACTGCCAGATCCTGCATTCCCGTGTCCTCATCCGTAACGCAACGAATGAGCCGAGCGCAGCATTCAGCCTGGATATTCTTGTCGCTGACCGTGGTGTATATGTCGGCAAGCAGTCGTACGATGCGCTTGCGGACGGAGACGCCCGAATCGTGAATGTAGTGTACGAGCTGCTCGAAGTGTATATCGATCTCTTTGGGCCGTTGTAGGACGTAACGAGAAAGGAGCCCCACAGCCGCCTCTCTTACCCCGACACTCGAATCCTCCAACTTGGCTTCCACTGCCCATCTGACCTCCTCGTTCGAAAGCAGGTCGCCATCAACAGCTGCAACACTACTGAGTGCTCGAAGAGCCTTGGCACGATTTGCCACCGCCTGTCGGTCGAGGGCATCCAGAAGGTGATCCTGCAAAGTCTCGTACTGCACCATGAACGCACTGCTCGACAGTACGAAGTGAGAAGTTCGAGTGAGTTGCTTGTACTGCGTCGGCGTAATTTCGTCCGAACGAGGTAGGTCTTTCCCGACCTGTTTAGGAGCCAGCTTGAGCTCTTCAACAAGAGCTTCAAGAGCTCGTTGGTCGTCGGCGTCCTGCGTTTCCCCAGCATCCAGATTGTCGGACAACTTGGTCATAGCAGCAGCAGTTTCAGCGACCCACTGTGCCTCGAGCAACTCCCGAGCCGAGTCGGCAGCCCGGTCCTCATCAGTGATGCGGCCCAAGTTGTTCCGTAGCGAGACGTACGAAGTCTGCAGTTGCTCAAGAGCTGGCGAGTCCAATTCTCCCGATTCGTTGATGATGTCTCGAAGGAGGCGCTTCGGCTTTGTCGTCGCACCTGCCGGACCAGCGCTGTTCAACTGGGCTTGACAGGACCGCAGCCGAGAAGCAGCCGCTCCGAGATGTTCGATGGCGATCCCACGAGCCTCAGGTCCAACTTGCGGATCGTTTAGTACCGAGCAGAAGGAGATGCAGAAGCGAGTAAGGAGAATCGCAGCGCCCGGCCATTCAGGAAGGAAGAGCGTCTCCAGAAGATCCGACATGAGACTCTCCACGATGGGGATGTATGCAGTGTCATTAGAGCTCTTCGTCGTCTTGCCCGCCGCGAGCCGTTGCATGATGAAAGCCGAGATCGTCGAAGCCGTCTGGAGCGGACCTTCCATGCTCATCGACCACATAACCGCCTGCCCAGGCTTGCGGTTCTTACCGCCCTTCACAGGCGACTCTGACCTCTTCCGCTTCCCGCCCCCTCCGACTTGGAAGAAACCGGCGACTTCTCCGGCGAAGAGAACGTATGGACCGGTTCCTTCGAGAGCACATGCTCCCGGAATCCATGCGCAGACGACTGAACAAGGTGCAACAGCAAAGTCGTCAAGAAGTTGACCGATCCCCAGACCGCAGAGCAATCTGTCTCGTCATCTTCTTCGTCCCAGCCAACTTGCCCAACGAGCCCAGAACTTCCTCGATGATCCAAGACCGCTGTTCGGGATGCCGAGCAAAGATACTGCGGAGAAGGTGGAGAGCGGGGAGTCGCAGACTTCGCATCGCACTGGCTCCACCGACAGCATCAATCGCACTCCGCACACCGCCTCCCTTCTTCTCCTTCAGGGAAGGACCCTTGTTGCCCTTCGTACTGCTCTCCTCCGGTTCGATCGCAAAGAAGGGACCGAGCGAGATGTAGACGGCGCTGATGAGGACGCTCTCCGACAATTGAATCGATCCAATGTTGACCAATGTATGCAGGGCACCCAGAGCGGCGTACGTCCGCACGAATACGCTCGTAACCTGATTTCCGCAGCCCGTGATAGCCGTGACACCCTTCACATCCGCCACCTTGCTCTTGCTCTGTCGTCCACGTTTCTTCTTGAGGGGAGCAGGGACGAGGTTCTGGAGGAAGTGACGAAGTAAAGGTTGTCTGTTTGTCGTCTTGAGATCCGCACAGCCTTCCACGAAAGGCAAGATGGTGTCATTCACCGAAAGCTTGAGGGTGTCCAGACAAGTCTGCAAGATATCCTCAGAGACTAAGGAATGTTGCAGTCCGTCAAGGGAGAAGATCTCGAAGCAACATTCGCTCGCTAGAACTCCAGTCGCTATGCGCTCAAGTCGCGCCGTCAATTCGAGGTATTGTCCACCCTTGTCCTTCTTGTCAACAGACATCTCCTCCGGCTCCGATGTTGACGCTTCGATCTCGGAAGTCGAACCGTTCTCGTCCGAAGTGCTCTTCGCCTTCTTGTCCTTCACTTTCGAAGCCTCGCGGCTCTCCGCGAAGGGACGTGTGCCATCAGCCGCCCGAACAGTCCGCTCCAGAATCCGAAGGAGACGTCCAAGCTCGCTCGCCTCAACCTTCGCGATCGATTGTGGCTCAGGCTCAGGAGCGTCCGAGGGCCCACCTTCAGATACAGGCGCTGATGGGGCTATGGGTGCCGGTGGCGTCTCCTTGCAAAGCTTGATGAGACGGATCAAGGAGTGCAAAACGTCTAGGCGCAGCACCAAGTGACCTTGCAAGTTGGAGAAGACCATGGCAGACTCAGCGCACATGCCCGTCTTGGAGCTCGCAGTCGCTGGTAAGGCGTCCTCTCCATCGAAGATTTCAGCCATGAGGTCCAAGAACCGCCGAACAGGACCTGTTCAGTAGCCGCAATGTGGGAAAAAAAGTCAGCATCACATTCATGTGCATATATGCGGTCTGAGAGGGAAAAGGTTTACTCACTCCGTTTATCAACTCCCTTGGCCTTCCCTGCACTCAGCCGCGGCTGAGCTTTAGGATCCAATATCACAACCTCCTCCTCCGCCTCTGCCTCGAGCAATCGCAGCACAGGATTAGAAGTCGCAGCACCAAATCCACCTTCCCCCTCCTCCTCTTCATCTTCACTGACAACCTGTTTGACTCGCTTCGATCGTGACGATGCATCAGGACCCTTTCTCGTCTTGCTGAGAATTGGCTCGTCGTCGCTTTCTTCGCCATATGCATCTTCTTGATCTTCGTCGTCGTCTTCATCCTCCTCGTCCTCGGTCAGCTCGACAATCGCTTGCTGTGTGCGACGGCGCGGTCGAGAGTTACTAGGACCTGCTTCTGCCACTTCCGATTGTTTTGGTGCAGCCTGTACTTCTTGCTTGTCCTTGTCCTTGTCCTTGCTGACTTTGGACTCCTTTTGCCGAGAACGGTTGCGAGGAGGTGCTATGGGTGCTGCCGCCTTCTCCAACGCCTTCCCTTTCCCCTTCTCCTTGACTTTCTCGGTTGCGATAGACTGTGGCGCAGCCTTGCTCTTGGGACCCGGCTGCCTTGAATCAGTTTTTCCGACTTCTGTCGTAATGCCCTTCTCCGGTGCTGAGGAACGGGACTGCCTCTTGCCCTTGACAGCTTGGACATCGCGCTCAGCTGCCCGTTTTGTCTTGTTCGACTCACGAGACAGGCTGACGTCTGCCGTGGCCACAACTACCGGCGCAGCATCCTCCTCCTGCTCTACTACCCGCTTTGAGACCTTCTCCTTCTTCTTCTTTTTGCCATCATCGACAGCCTCCCGTTTTTGTCGCTTCCGAGGCTGTGCCGCAGGTTCAGCAACCTCCGCATGATCCGGCTTCCTCGACGACGACGACAGTTTCGCTTCGTTCTCCTTGTTCGCAGATGCACCGTGAGTCTGTGCCGAAACTTGAGCAGAAGCCGAGTTGGAGCCTTCCTTGGAAGTAGTCTTCGATTCCGGGCGGTTGTATGCGCTGGGTTTCTTGAGGATGGGCAAGTCGTCATCGTCATCTTCCTCGTCCGACTCGAAGATCTGGATGAGCTTGCGTTTGTGTGGTCTGTCGAACGACTTTGGGGCCTTGACAGATTGCAGTGCTGCATCCTCCTCCTCCGGCAAGGTTTCGGCGAAGGACCCGGCATGCTCTTCCCTGCGCGCGAGGGAAGCCTGTACATGCACCGGTCTGAGCGGTACCGGCGAGCTGAATGCATCGATAGGATCCGGACTGCCACCCGGCGACGGAGGCGTAGGCATCGAACGTGGTATGACCCCTCCCGGCGCACCAAACGTGAAACTGGCCGACCGGGGTTGAGCAGGCGTAGCAACAACAGCAGTAGCAGCCGCGGCCGCATTCGTCGAGTAGAAACTCGTCGCACTCGTCACGGACGCGAATATCTTCTTGGGACGTCGAGAGATGATGGCGTGTCGCTGTTGGTGCTGTGTCTGCGGAGAAAGTACCCTCCTAGCAGCTGGAGGAAAACTTGACCGTGGCCCTTCTTTCCGGGGGGAACCCTTCGACATTCGAGATGGCACAGCAGCAGCTGAGTGAGGGGTCGTCGAAGGTGTACCTCGAGCGCGTGGAGCCGGCTGCATGCTGAATTGGGGTAATCGTCGCGCACCAGCCACACCGGACCGAGCAGGCGCGTTGAACGAGTGAATGCCGCTCATAATGCTGCTGTTGCTCGTACTACTCGTATCCGGCGAGAAGGGATCGGCACGAGTTTGCTTCAGGGAAGCTGGGGTACGATGCGGTGTTGCTTGCATGTTTGGCGGGGGTTGGGCGGCGCGTTGTGTTGTTGAGGGTGTGGGTGGTTGGGAGGGTCCATTGTGGAAGGAGTGCTCGCGTTTACGGAGAGCGAGCATGCTCGAGGAACTTGAGACGCCTCCTCGCATATCTGTAATCGAATCGGATCCTTCGATATTTGCGTTGAGCCGCGTCTGTCGTTGAGTCGCGTCTGCAAAGTAAAGCTTGCTTGTTTGCTTGGTTGATCGTCGTCCAGCGCGAGGGTGTTGCTCTTTCTTCCTGTTCCTCGCTCGCGCGCCTCACTCAGCGAACGCGTCGCGTCACGTCCCACGAACTTTACGCGCAAAATAACAAAATAACGTTCCCCGGGAAAAAAAGAACGTCACACTGAGACTCTGGCTTGAGACGACAAAGACTCCCACTAGCGCTTCCACATTCGTTGCAGTTCCGGTCGAGCTACAAAATTTTTGGTGGCGCTTTTGTAGTGAGCTGGTCAGCGGTACATTCGCGGTTCTCACCTTGGCCACCATCACCCAGCCAAATCGCTCGAACGCTGTAGCACAGGACAGCATACACCCGCGAAGAATCTCAGATCTCACTATCTCACTCTGGAAGGTAAGCTGACTGCCGCGAGACGGTACGGAGAGAGATGCGCCAGGCTGACTTATGTATCTCGACTGACTATCAGCAGGTATACATCGCAACTTACAGCCCAATTCGAACAGACTCGCTCCTCCCCAAGATCAAGAAGATATACCCTCAAGTCACCAAGCCTAAGCAAAGGTCAACAAAGCAAGAATCAATGGCAACCCTCCTCCGTCGATCCTTCTCCCGCTCCCGTCCCCTCACACGCTCCAGCATCGTCTGGCTCGGAATAACAATTTGGACCACAGCAACCTTCCGGACAATCGACGAATACCTAATCAGCATCAACCCATGCGGCGGTCCCTCGATGCTACCCACCTTCGCCATCGAAGGCGAATGGCTCATCACCGTAAAATGGCCCGCCTTCCGACTTTTGAATGGGATCAAGAAGGGCCTGAGTTTCGATAAGGAGGAGGGAGAAGGGGTTAGGGGGAGATTACGGAAGAAAGTTGGGTATGGGAGGACAGCGGGTCGGCCGCTTGCTTTGGGTGATTTGGTCTTTGCTGTCGCGCCCGGGTCGGGGAAACAGGTTTGCAAACGCGTCGTAGGTCTACCGGGCGATACGATCCTGATGGATCCAAGGACGATCCCACTCCCGCGCTCAGCCTGGCTTTCTCCCTCCTCCCCTCCTACCACCTCATCATCATCAATATCATCCTTCTTCGAGGCAGGAACGAAGATCTTTAACAAGGACGAACCTACTCCAGAATCGGACGACTCAAGATCATCATCAGGGAATGACCAAGGTCCAACAATGCAACCAGACGGAGTAATCGGCTCCATCTCCTCCGAAGCAACCTACGTGACCGTGCCCAAAGGCCACGTCTTCCTCTGCGGCGACAACCTCTCCAACAGCGTCGATAGCAGAGACTACGGACCGGTCCCGCTGGCTCTGGTCAAAGGGAGAGTCGTAGCCGTGATCAAGCCGTTCGCGACCAATTGGCTCTTCAACAATTGGTGGGGCAAGCTCGAATGAAATGCAAATCCCCTTCTGCAGAAATCGAGCTCTTCGATTGATGATCTGACAGATTGTTCGACGCGAGGGACAAGTACAGGTAGGGAAGCTCGGACAGGGTCGATCAGAGGAGTGCGCGAGGAAGGATATGGTTGAAAGGAACTTGATTGAAATTGCGATAGGTTTGAAAGATTCTTGATGAGGGAAAGGGGGAAACGCGTGTGGGTCATGATGGATGATGGGAAACATACGTCGGAAACTACGACGGGGAAGATGTGAAATAGGAACTCGAAGGAGAAGAAGAAGAAGAGAAAAAAAGGCCCGATCCCAAAGGGGCGCGAAAAAGGAAAGGTTCTGCCGCCGTATCTGTACGTTAAACGGCAGCTGGCATGCAAGCGCGCCGCTCACTGCAGACCACCAGACGCAGCAGCAGCCCGCATCTTGTCCAAACCAACCAACCACCCAATCTCCCGCTCAAACACATCCTTAACCCAATCCATAGCCACCCGCAACGACTCCTCCTCCGCCCTAAAGTTTCCTTCCTCCTGCTGCTGCGTAGTCGTCGTTGTCGTTGCCGCAACCGGGGGAGCCGACATCGACCCGAATCCAAAGCTACTGGTGGTGGAAGGAGGCAGAGCGGCTCCGAATCCGAAACTGGAAGAAGTGGTTGTGCCTCCGTAGCTAAAGCCAAACGAAGGACGCGGCTGGAAACTGGCACTTGACCCTCCAAACGCCGAGAACGCGGGCGTCTTGTTGGTAACGTTGGACGACCGCGGCGCACCCTCCGATCCCAACGCATTCAGAGCGCGATACCACCCCAAAACTACTTCCTGCCCAAACATCCGGCCCTGTCCATTCACTGCACTACTCAATCGACGAAGCAAGGTATCCCACTGCGAGAGCAAAGTAGGCACGAGGATGGTGACCAGAGCATCAGCCGACGAGGCCCTCCGTTCGTAAGCGTCGAGAACGCCGAGGAAGACGCAGCCGAAGAAGAAGAAGTCTTCCCGCGCAACACATCCTGAAACACCAAGAACGCACTCGTCTGCTGTGACGAGTTCTTCTGCCGGCCCGTCGAATTCGAACCCGAGGAGGGAGAGGAAGACGAGGGAGTGGCAAAGAAGATCGACTTCGGCGGCGGAGGAAGTGTGCGTTCGATCCTCAACACCCGACCCGTCAAATCAAGCAAGAAAGCAAAAGCAGTAGTCGCATGAACATGTCCATCCGGATCGAGCTCCGTAGTCGATGAGCCGGACGAAGAAGTGGAAGAGGGAGCATTGTTCCGACGTTGGAGGAGCGTCTCGGCAAAGCCTACAGCCGTCGTTGCGAATTCGTTGAGAGGACCTCGGACTCGGCCCCAGACGTATTCTGCGCGCGCTCCGGCTATGGGCATAGCCTGTTGGATCGCTGCTTCGAGTGCGTTCAGGGTCGTATTGATAGATTCGAGTGAAGGGGCGGGGAGTAAAGACTGGATCTGGGCGGGTAGGGATGGATCTGTGCTGCTTGTGAGGAGGCGCATGAGGAGGGACAGAAGCTCGGGCCGATCCAGGGAGGCTGAGTTGTGGTGAAAAGTCGTCAGTATGAGATGAGAAATTGCAAGGATCACACAAGCGAAGAAGGAGGAAAAAACACACCTAGCATTTTGCCCAAGTCGATTGAAGCTGCAGCGGCAGCATTCCCATCCGCTCCAGCGCCATTCCCGCCCTGTCCCTGCTGACCCGCAAAGGCCCTGAGTTTCTTATGAACGATGGGTCGACCGCTAGATGGTTGTTGGCTGCGCATCGCTCCTGATTGAGCACTTCTGGGCGATGGCCGTCCGCCCTGGGGAGGAGACACACTGCCGTCCCGCCCGACTGCGCTCATCTGAGCATCGTCATCGTCATCATCGTCATCTCGGGACCTCTTCCCTGAGGGATTAGTTGTGAGACCTGAGGCGGCCGTGGTGGGTAGAGCTGAGGAAGAGGAGGCGTGTTGTGATGGTGATGAATAGGAGGTATTGAAGTAGTTGTTGGTGCTGTTACTTTGAGGAGAGCGGAACTGGTTGAAGGTTCTGTGAGAGTGATGGTGTTGGAGAGTGTGTGGGTGATGTGATCCTGATGGGGTTGTTGCTGGAGAGGAAGCGCTGCTGATGAGGAGAGGCGATGGAGCGCTGAAGAGCGGCATTGCTTGTATGGGCGGTGAGAGCGCTTCGACAGAATCTCCTCCTCTTCCTTCTGCTTCCTGTCCTTGAGGTCCTTTGGGAGAGTGAGTGTAGGTGTTGAGTGAGTGAATATGAGAGGATGATGGACGTGCTGAATGAATTCCGCAGTCAGTTCCAGTGAGTCGAGTGAGTGAGTCGAGTTTTGAAGGTGTTGTTTTCGAGTGTTTTTTTGGGGGAAAAGGCAGTGCCAAAACCATTTCTGTACCGTTCCTTATAGAGTCTCAGCCTCAGACTCCATCTAAGCGAGAGTCTCAGCGATGTTGGAATTGGAAGATCTTTTCAAAATGCGATTCTAGGAACGGCTTCCAAATTTCCTCTCAAGCTCGACCTCAGCATCGCGAAGGTCCCACCGCCAACCACCAACTCAACGCGCAAGGAAAGGGGAATCAACAGCAATGCCGCCGAAGCGTCCGGCAGAAGATGCACCCTCCGCAGATCCAAAGCGTCCACGACCTTCAGCTCCCACAGCTAACAGCAGCAGCAGCAGCAGCGGCGCAACAGCCCTCCGCGCCCCGCCCACCACCACTACTACTCCATCAGCACCCCCAACACGCAGCGCAGCTCAAATCGCAGCAGAACTAGCAGCTGTCCGGGCACGAATCAACGCTACTCTCGCCGCGAAGGGTATCTCTATACCTTCTACCTCTCGCGCGGGTGCTTCTGCTGCTGTACCCGCTCGACCTCCTCTGCCGTCTACGAATGGAGCGGGCGTAACGCCCCTCCACCTCCTCCGCCTTCCGGAGGAGCGCAACCACCACCGCCTCCACCTTCAGGTACAGCGCAAGGTCGGGCTAAACCCGCCACCGTACCCGCGAGCTATGCGCCTACTCCTCGAGCCGAAGATCGAAGGAAACCGGGTGCTCCACAGGCTTATGGAGGTCGACATGGTGTTCCCGCTCCTCCCCCTCCCCCACGGTACGGCAATGGACCAGGCGCACCCCCACCTCCCAGCGGTCTCCTCCTAAACCCAAACGGCACCGCCCCACTCGCATCTTCCTCTTCCTCCTCTCGCAACCCAACTCTCGGGGCAGGCGGCAGTAAGATCTCATACGACCTAGACGAAGCGGAAGCAGCTACGATGCGTCAGCGCTCTACTCATCGTTCGCTCCAGTTTAATCGGCCGGGTAGACATATTGCTGCGGCGGAGGAGATGAGGAGGGAGGCTGCTATGGAGGCTTTGAAGAAGCGGATTCAGGAGACGGCGAGGAAGGCGGGCATGCAGGATGATTTGACGGGGGAGGAGAAGAATTTGAAGGTGAGTTTCCTTCTTGCTGTTCAAGGTTTTATTTCGTTTCTGTGCTGAGCTTCTGGAATGTTTGATATACTTGCAGAGACCAGCACCGCCTGCGGTCGAGTGGTGGGACATTGCACTCCTTCCTCCAGATCTTACCTACGACGAAGTCAACCTGGTCCAAGTCGACCAACAACAGACAAACGGAAGTCTCGTCTCGAAAGGCAAAGCAAAAGCAGAGATAGACGCAACTCCAGCAACAGACCGACCTCGCCCGCTCATTGAAGGCGAAGGCACTCCGATCGACATCTACATCCAGCACCCAATACCCATCCCAGCCCCTCCTCCAAGGTCAAAATCGAGCCGCGCGCGCTGATGCTCACGAAGAAAGAGCAGAAGAAACTCCGTAAACAGCGTCGGGCCGCCGATCTCGAGGACAAACGCGACCGAATCAAGATGGGTCTCTTACCCCCGATCCACCCAAGGTCAAGCTTAGCAATCTCATGCGAGTCCTTGCGAGTGAGAGTGTGGCGGATCCGACGAAGGTGGAGGCGAAAGTCCGGAGAGACGTTGCTGCGCGTCGGGAACAGCACGAACGGACGAATGCGGACCGTAAGCTCACAGATGAACAACGACGGGAGAAGATCCAGGTCAAGCGGGAGAAGGAGGACAGTAAAGGACTGTATACGGCCGTATTCAAGATTCGACACTTGGTGGCTACGCTCCATAAGATCAAGGTGAAGAGGAATGCGGAGCAGAGTGGGTTGACGGGTCTTACGATTTTCAATCCTGGGTTTGTGTTGGTAATTGTTGAGGGGAGTGGGAAGGATATCAAGGCGTATAAGCATTTGATGATGAATCGGATGGATTGGCAGATGGGGGGTAGGACTATTGATGTGGAGACGGGTGTGTCGCCTGTTAGTGCTGAGATGGAGGGGGAGGGTGAAGGTCAGGTCAAGATGGAGGGAGCATCATCGTCAGCGGATATCAAGCCTTCAACGAACAACGGACAGCAAGTCCTGGTAGACCTCTCGTCCAATCGGTGCGATCTCATCTTCGAAGGAGCGATTCGGGAACGGCTTTGGCCGATGGGGTTCCGGGCCAGACGGGCGGAGACGGATGGAGATGCGAGGGAGATTCTGGGGGAGAAGATGAAGGGGTATTGGGATCTTGCGCGGCGGTTGGGTGCGAGTGGGGTTAAGGAGGAGGAAGATGTGTAGAGCTTTTCTTTCTTTTCTCTCTTCGTCTTCACCATCAAGCTTAGATCCATAGTGTCACTTCTTTTGTTGATGGGCCCTGGGAGAATGAGTCTGGTGTGTATTCCTGAGAGGAGGAGGGAGGGATGGGGGAGGTTCAGCGCTTGTGGTAGGAAGGCAGGGAAGAGCTGGCGAATACACACTTTGAGAATGCTGCGGAATCTGGGTTGTTTTTTACATGGCAGGTTGGATCATCGTCTGTGGGCGCGGCAAGTAGAGGGAGAGAGAGCTTCAGTACTCTGTTTGCGCAGATGAAGGGCAGTCCCGCGAGTTGGATGACTTACAATTGTGTCGCCCTTCAGCATGATGCGTCCTGCAGACATGTTAAGAGAGAGGAAGGAAAGAAGTCAGCGGGCGGAGACGACTAGATGCGGACCAGCAAGAAAGGGAGGAGGGACGCACCGAGATCTCTTCTTGGGGTGTCCTGCTTGGCCCATACCTCCTCCGCCTCGGATAGCACAACATTCATAAACTCGTCGAAACCCTACAAAGATCGCACATCCAACCATTCCAGCGCAGCAAAGACATCAGCATAAAGAAACACACAACGCAGAAGGTTTGAAGGAAAGCAAAACGCACAGAGATTTTGCCCTCGATTCTGAAGTCGACGTTATCGTATAGCCAGAGACAGACGCGGGTTTGGGCTTGGAGGTATTTGAAGATGATGTTGATGGGTTGGACCATCACCCGCTGTTGGCGGGACGACATCCTGGGCGAATTTTTTGTGGGGGGAGGGGCGAAGGAGAAGGCGCGCGCGCTGCTGATGTTGCTGGACAAAGGGACAGAGGGCGAGGGTCGGAGTGGAAGCTGGCGAGGTTGAGGATGCGGATGGCTGGCTTGGAGGTCAATTCTTTCCTTCCAACCTTGCGGACGCGAGCTCGAGCTTCCCTCCTCGGTCGGCGTTTCGGTGGTAGAGAAATACCGAAAATACCGGGCGGGACAGACCACCGACTGCGGACCGTAAAGTCTGATGGGGTCTGAAAAGTGATAGATAACGTCATCGTTGTGATTTTTGTAATACTCAACAAAAGCTGATTACAAAGTTGTTGGAAATCATCGGAATCGCCGACATTCACTCACTCACTTCCATCGCCTTCACTCTCCACTCATCGCCAGTCGCTCATCCAGTCGCCTTTCCCGTGTGTGTGGATATCAGACTCACATCGCGCGCGTCTCTCTCTCGCTGCCGACTCTGTCCCTCGCGCTGCCTGGCAAAGTTGTGTGGGTCTCCCGGGAACTCCATCGCAGCAGTACTCCTAATCGATAACCCCCAACTTCCCTGGCCTTCCAATTCCATCATCTTGCCTCAAGGACACCTCCCACCGCATAGAACCATAGACACAAAGATGCACCACGGCACAGCATCAGCCATCTCAGGCGCATCAGCAGGTCTGGCAGCTTCCATCGTCACCTGTCCACTCGACGTCGTCAAAACCAGGCTTCAGGCTCAGATCGGTCCTCTGCCTTTCAGACCACCGCAATCTACTACCGGTGCGGGGAGGTCAGTTCTTTGGTCAGGGAGGCCCGGGACGCTGCGGCTCAGGCTCAGGCTAGGAGTACGGGTGGGAATGCGGGTGCGAGTGCGGCTGGTAGAATAGGGCAGAATCCAGGCGCGATGAGGACCGCCCAAGCGCAATATCTGAGCATTCCACGTGAGTTCTCCCCTGCGAATTTCGTACCTAGCCAGCATGAGCTGACCATGTCTATCGTCTTACTTACTATGCAGAGATCATGCGCAAGATCTGGATCGAGGACGGCTTCAAGGGCTTCTATCGCGGTCTGGGTCCGACCATCTTCGGTTATCTGCCAACCTGGGCCATCTACTTCTCCGTCTACGATGCATGCAAGGACACCCTCGCATCGACATTACGTGAGCACTCATTCAGCTTCTATGAATGAACTCCCCCGCTTTCTGACCGTGTTACCGTCCTCTCTGGATTTCTGCTTCCCACAGATCTGAACTATGGCCATTCCGAGTTCGTCAATCACATCGTAGCTGCCATGGCGGCCGGCGCTGCGAGTACAGTCTGCACCAGTCCCCTCTGGGTTGTCAAGACAAGATTCATGGTAGGTCTTCCTTCCTTCCCCCCGCGCGATGACCAGTGCGCAAGAAAACTTATCCTTACAATTTCCCGCAGCTCCAAACATCAGCGGACACAAACGGAAAGCGATATCGACACACAGGCGATGCATTTGTCCAGATTTGGCGGACCGAGGGCTGGCGAGGGTTCTACAAGGGTCTCCTACCTTCCTTATTCGGTGTCAGCCACGTAGCGGTCCAGTTCCCCCTCTACGAACAGTTCAAAGTATGGGCGCGCGCAAGTCGACGGCGGACACTCGAGCATGAGAGGGGGATCATCAGCAGCAGTAGCGGTGGTGGTGGATCAGGATGGAGGCCAGATAGTGTGTTGAGTAACGGGAGTGCGGGTGGTGTAGCGCCGAGGGGGTATCGCTGGAGGAGGAGGCCGCGTTGCCGTCGAGTACCATCTTGGTGTGTAGTTCGACGGCGAAGATGATTGCGAGTGTGGCTACGTATCCGCACGAGGTTTTGCGGACGAAGCTTCAGATGCAGCCTAAAGGGTCAGGGGCGAGTGCGAATGCGGGGGCCTCGTCCACGACGACGACGACGACGGGGTTGCGGGCTCGACGCGTTCTTTCCATACGCTTCGTGGGTCTACGGCGCATATGGGCGGTTTACCTTGGCACGAACTTCCCCCGTCCGCGTCGGTCCGACGACGAGGGACTGCGAGACATTGGACTCTACCTACTTCCTCCTCAGCCCCGCTCTCTCACTCCGCACCCTATTCTTCCCCATCTCCACCGCAAACCAACATCCCTCATCATCCTCAACATCAGCATCTCCACTCAAGGTAGCTGCGACGCGTGCGTCTCAGGCTCTGACGGGGTTGACGGGTGCTACGACTGGGAATCCGTCGGAGAGGAGATATACGGGTGTGATTCAGGCATGCCGGACGATTGCGCGGGAAGAAGGCATTCGTGGTTCTATCGCGGGATGACGGTCAACCTGGTCCGGACTGTGCCCAATTCGGCTTTAACGATTTTGACGTGAGTTTTGCAGAACTCCTTTTGAGGTTGGAGACATGGGGCTTGCTGGACGAGGTGTGCTGATGACTTTCTTGAAAATCAACAGGTATGAACTTATGATGCGGCAGTTGACGGGCTCGAATGTGTGAGGTTGTCCTCTCCTTTCCCCTCTGGCCCCCTCTGTGCAAACGCCCGAGAGCTGTCGGATTTGCTCGACCCGCCTTGGACGAAGGACATCCTCCTCACCTCACCCTTCGCTCGCGCTCCTTCTTTTACCTTCGCCCTTCGACCCGTTTCCTTTTTCTGCACTTCCCTTTCAACCCCCCTCGTCTCCAGTGGTCCCCTCTTTCTCTCTCCCCCTCTCTCTCTCTCCCTGTCCATCAATGACAATCTGGCAAATAACATACACATCATTTATCATATCGCTTTCCCATTGCCCTGCGTGCTGTTCAGTATAGGAAGATACCCGGGATGAGGAAGTGTGAGGGCTGCGCGTTTGTGTGTTTGTATGCGTCGGTTGGAAGATGGGCGAGGCGAGGAGGACTGTGCGCACAGGAAGGAGATGCCTCATTCGATTCGAGCTGCAGGGGGGGCCAAAGGGGAAAGGTCCATCTCCTCCAACCCCAACCGTCCTGCGTCTCGCTCTCTCCGACGTCCAGCGTCCAACTACTTGCTGCAGATCTGAGATAGGATCAGCATTCAGTCCCCCCTCGCTTCTTGCTTCTTGTGGAACAGAGACCATCACCACCCTTCCCGACGCGCACCTCCTTCCTGAGGGAGAACAACACTCACTCCCAAACTCAACAACCACCAACATCTTCCTCATCACCATCACTCGCCGCTTTCCCTCTTCAAATCCAAAAAGCCACCCTCAAGATGTCGGCAGCAGGCCTCAAGAAGAAGAGGAACATCAAGAACCTCCAACTAGTAGACAACGACACGAACGCCTCCTCCTCAGGCGGCGGACCACCGGACAGCAGCGCATCCAACAATGGCAACACCTCCTCCAACCAAACACCCGGCGGCTCCATCCTGGTCGGCCGAATGAAAGGTGGGGGCTCTCCTCCGACGGGGAACCCATCAGCGGGACGAACCACTATGGCAAATTGTCGGAACAGTTGGCGAACTTGGAGTTGGGCGCTAAGCATACGTTTGACCTTCATGGGAATGAGGATTTGAAGTTCATCAGTGAGCTTGGGGCGGGTAATGGGGGTACTGTTACTAAGGTGAGCCTCTCTTTCCTTTCCTTTTTTGTTTACTCTGCCCATTCGAGCTTCCCTCCTTGAAGCTGAGCCCGTGCGCGTTACCTTGCCCGCGACGCTTACTGACGCCTGTACGCTTCTCTAATCCCTGCGCCCTTCTCTCCACTACGACCCCCCTTCCCAGGTCCTGCACGAAAAATCAGGCACAATCATGGCCAAAAAGGTCGTCTTCATCGACGCGAAGCCCTCCGTGCGAAAACAGATCCTAAGAGAGCTCCAGATCCTTCATCACTGCGACTCGCCTTACATTGTCGATTTCTACGGAGCCTACCTGAGCGAACCACATATATGCATGTGTATGGAGTACATGCAGAAACGGTGCGTGTTCTTATCTGCCTCTTTTCTTTTGTAGAAGGATCTGTGGCTAAATCCTTTTCTGAGTTATACCCTTCTCTGCAGCTCGTTGGATACCATCTACAAGAGATGGGGACCTATCAGCGCGGACATCTGCGGGAAGGTCGTCGTTTCTGTCGTCAACGGACTCACCTACCTCTACGACGTACATCGTATCATTCACAGAGGTACTTTCTTGAAGCCCCCAGTTTGCTTTTGGGAAGCTTGGACGGAAACTGAACAAAATAATCTTTGGAACAGACGTCAAGCCGAGCAATGTGCTGGTCAGCGGAGAGGGGCGGATCAAGATTTGCGACTTTGGCGTATCGGGAGAGCTTATTAACAGTATCACCGACACATTCGTGGGGACAAGCACATATATGAGCGTGAGTTCCAAGGCCTTACGCGCAACGCGTGATGAAGTTGTATTTCGGTGGCTCACCAAGAAAAAAAACGTCCCCACATTATCCCTTCTCACACACTCGCGCGCAGCCCGAGCGTATACAAGGCGAGCAATACAGTGTCAAGAGCGACGTCTGGTCTCTAGGAATCTCCGTCATCGAGCTCGCGCTGGGACGATTCCCATTCTCGACGGACGACGATGATGATGCGGACGTGTCGGACGACTTGGCAGGCACACTATCACCCACGAAGCCCACCCCACACGCGGCGATCGAACAAGCCAAGGAAAAAGCTCGGAAGAGACGGTCGAAAGGTGGAGTCTCGCTCGAGGGCTCTACGGCCCAGCTGAGCATTCTGGACCTGCTTCAACACATTGTGAACGAGCCTGCGCCACGTTTACCGGAGGGAGGCAAGTTCCCGGCTGAGATGGAGGACTTTGTGAACAAGTGTTTGATCAAGGAGCCGGATCAGAGGCCGACGCCTAAGGAGTTGCTTTCGGATACTTGGGTCGTCAAGAGCGAGAAGGCGGATGTGGATCTGTTGGGCTGGGCTGAGAGCTTGACGTAAAGGCTCTGATACTCCGAGCGCACGGCGGGACGATACAGAGGAGTACTTCATCACCACGAATCTTTTCCGTCTGACGGACATACAGACATACACGCGCGCAACACCATTTCACGACATCTAATGCGACTTTCAATCACGTATCGGGAAACACCCCCTTCCACCTCAAAAAATACCGGCGCGTTCAACGACTTGGAACCAGCCTTCCACTCCCATGCCCTTCGTACGCCCAAAAAAATTCAAGCACGCGCCGCCTATAACGAACACCCATTTCTTTCCGCCCTCCACCCTCCGACTTCCCTTTCCTGTACTTTTTGGTCTCCTTCCCTTGCCCAAATCATCCAAAACTCATCCGAGCCTCCTTCCCTCCATCAGAACCTCTCCCCTGCCATTATTCATTTCACCTGTTCAAGTCTGGGCCCTGCTGGACTCAAAACGCACCCGTCACCTTCGACCTTTTGAACCCCCCGCATCCTCGCGCCCCCTCATCTTCTTTCTCTCCACTTTCTTTCTCTTCACTTTCTTTCTCTTCTTCTACCTCTCAATTCTCATCCCAAATCAATCGGTCCGTCCCGCTGTTGTCTCCTCCTCTCTTCGTATCTCAAAGACAAATTACACCCCAAGATACAGAATCGAAAGAATCCCGCCTGCTGATCGTGAAATGACTTTCCCCGCGGAACTGCACCGGGGAAGGGATGGCTTGGTCCCAAGGGAACGAAACGAATGTATGTGGAAACGTGGTCCTAGGGAATGAGCAATTGCACTGAAGGGGGAAGAGTCGAGAGCTCTACTATATGGGAGGGGAAGGTCGTCGGGAGGCGATAATGGAGCCCGAGAAGTGAAGTGCACCAATCTAGGGAGGAGAAGAAGTGAAGAAGGTAGAGGAAAGAGGGGAAGACGATGGGCAAACAGACCGAAAGAGGAAAAGCGCGTCCGTGGGTGCAGAAAAGCGGAACGAGCCAGAAGGGGGGGGAACCAGTTCTTGATTTCGAATCCGAGAAGGTAAAGGGGTCTTGAGGACAGAGAGAGAGAGGGGGGAAAGCATTTCCGCCTGGAGAGTATTTTTTCGTCGTGTGTGTGGCCGCTTTCGTGTAGGCTTGTTTCGATAGAGAGTAGTCGAAAGCTGAGGTTGGGATGCGTGAAAGGGGACCGAGGGAAGGGAGGAAGAGAGGGGCCGAGGGCGTGATTCTATCCAAGCCGCCCCAGCCCGTCTTATCTACGGAGGGTATGTTTTATCGGTCCAGCACCTAGATGCTTTTTGTCGTTGTCGTTCTTCTTCCTTTGTGCTTGTCCGAACACCACTCTAGTAGACGAGCGGGATAAAGCGGTACGGCACAATGCGTTTGTACTTCTCCCAATCCCTGAAGAGGAAAAGAACGTGTGTGAGAAGGGGGTGGTTTCCCGCAGGGGCGCATCGCGAAAGAGGGACAAGAAAAATACTCACTCGCCGTACTTGATCGCACATCGCTCGTCGTCGCGTCCGCATCGGTGCGTAAGAACGAAGAGGAAGAAGGCAAAGTAGCTGCAAATAGGAGAATCAAGAGCGCAATACGGAATAGGAAAAAGCTCGTGAGACACGCCAGCTCTTCCACTTCCTGTGATTGGGAATGACGTGGCCTCTATTACTCACTAGTAAGGAATGATCGAGCCGAAGCCAGCGCAGACGCCCCATGAGAACGACTGGACCAGATCGGCGGTGTAGTTAGGCTTGCGGAGCTACATACGATGGGAAAACAAGGAAGAGCATTGTCAGCTCTCTCATCGCATGCTCTTCACATTACTTCGCGAAGATATGAAGAAAAAAACAACTCACGAACTGCCACCAGCCATCAATCAACAACGCATTCCCATGCGACGTCTGCAAGTACCGCGGGTTCTTCAAAGTCGACCAAGGCCACTGAGGGAACGTCCACCGAACCATATAGGTGCCCTGCAACATCATCCTAAAGCGCGACTTTTGAGCCATGGAGGAGTCGAAGATCCAGTGCGCTGTAATTAAGGCTGTGTAGAGGAGGATGTAGGCTGGGAGGGAGAAGCGGTACACGTGTGGGGGGTGGGCGGCCATGTAGACGATCGAGTAGCTATGGGTTACGGATCACGCGCGGAGGGGAGGGATGTAAAGTTTGTCAGAAGGGCTTCTTGGGCAAGGCAGGATACGTAACGACGTACCAGTATGTGAAAGGCACGCCGGAGAAGTTCCAGAAGATGACCTATGGGAGAGGCGAAAAAGGGGGGGGGGGGGGCATTACACGCGTAAGTCAGGTTTTGCAGATTCCAGACGCGTCTTGTAAGTGCGACGCGTCCAAACTCGACGCGTCATTAGAAACTCACCATCCAGCCCCACTTCTCATGGAACATGTCCTGTTAGACGCGACGAGGGTAAAGAGGAGTGAGCGATAAAACAATCAGTTGAGTTTCGACTCTCGTAGATATAAGCACTACGTACCCAAGTCTGAGGAATGCACTCCTCGCCCTTAGCGCAGGCGTTGATGTAGAGACCCGTGGCGAGGACCATGAAAGCCATGTTGGGCGTGACATATCCGTAAACCTCGCTAATTTTCCGGACAAAAGAAAGGTTGTCAGTCACTCCGAGGCTGGAAAACGCGTCGAACTTGGGAACGAAGGTATCGTAACTTACTACTGCTTGCACGCGCCACTGACCGAGATGAGGAACAGCAAAACCCAAGGAATCCTGACTTCCGCCCACATCTTCAAGTCGACCTCCCCAATGCGCGGGTTCAACGCGGCACCCATGAAGAAATCATACGCGGCGTTCCCACTCATCCGATGCGTAGTCTTCGTCCACACCGCGCCCAAGTACGTTGCCAAACTGACACCCCAGCCAGCAATCATGCTCGCAGTCATGTACTCCCCGAAATGCTCGATGATCGTCGTCAGCCGATAGACGCCCGAGATGTGGAGGGCGGCGTAGACGACTAAGGTGGCGTAGAAGGAGGAGAGGGCGTTGCATTTGTAGGTGAGAGTCTTGTAGCCGAGCGAAGGGACGGGGAGACCTTCTTGGTAGAAACCGGGCATGAAGACGGCTAGGAGGAATTGGAAGAGCATGAGGCCGCCGAAACCACCGAGTGCGCGAGGTGTAGGGAACGCGTCCTATTCAAAAAAAGGAGGAATCGCGTCAGTTTCAACTCTCCAAGAAGCGCGCCCGGCGAGATGCAGACGCGGTAACACAACACGTACCTGGTAAACGTGCATGCCCATGCGCTTGAAGAAGGGCAAAATGTCGTCCAGCCCGGAAGGCACCACCAACTTTCCGTCGTAGAACCATAGACAGATCCAGAGGTAGTACATGAGGAGCGGGAAGAAGGTCATGAGCATGATGACACCGCGCGGACCTCCGAACTCGTACCTATAAAACAACGCGTTGATCGAATCCATCAGCTCATTTCTAGTAGTGCCATACAGGGGCCATGGGGAACCAATACTCACTCGTAATGCGCATCGAGCTTCTTGTCCTGCTCCCTTCCCTTCTCACTGATGACAATGCCCGGAACATGCTTGACGACCGCGCGCTCCTTCTTCTGCGCCGTCACAATGGATGGATCCGCAAGGTCCGGATGGAGGTAGCCATGCTTGAAAGTCGTCTCTTCTGAGTGCTTGCCATTTCCATTGCCGTTCAAAGAAGAGGAGGTAGGAGGCAGAGGTGTTGAGTCGATGGAAGAAATGGCTGTGTTGGATGAGTCGGTGGACTCTCCGTTTGGCGACGCTGCAGCGCGACGGGTACGCATGTTGGCCATACGTAACGAGTTCTTTTTCTCGATCTTACTGCTCTCTCAGCGGCGCACTACTTGAGGCTTGAGAGGGGAGAGAGAGAAAGGACCTCGGCGAGTATAGGAAGGTGGGTGTAAGGTAAAGGTAAACAGGTGAGGGTTGGGGGGGGAAGGGAAAGAAGGTCCCCACCACGCCGAACTTCACAAACTTCTGAAACAGCTGACTTCACTCGGCTGAAAAATGATCGACAGATGGAAACACTTCATTTCGGATCCGCTCCAGCAGCGAAGGTTCTCCATCGGTTCGGTACATCAAACAACTTCTCATTCGACGTCCCGCTGACCGCTGCTTTTGGAAGGTGTGAAAGAGGCGGGGCGAAGCTTGCTGTGTTGTTTGATGTGCGAGTTATGATTTTGTTCGCAATGAGAAAGAAGAGAATTACAGAACTTTTTTGATAGGCACAGGCCACAGACGAAGCTTCGTTCTGACGTTGGAGGGGCGGGGGCGGGGCGGGGATTGTTGAGTCACTGAACGAGAGAAATGATCCTTCTTGTTGAGCTTTGACGTGTGCATAAGGCCCTTCTCTTCGGGGGAGAGGAGAGGGCAAAGGACAATCTTGAACCCAGGGGAGGTCGCGTTCCAAGACGGGAGAGTTGGGGGAAAATTTCAGCACAATCGCTGGCGAATCCGCTCAGCGACCTTCCTCGCCCAAGCCCCAATCGACGAGCCCTCGCCGTAAGTCCTGGCAATATGGGGCGACTCGAACAGTTGCAAGAACAAGAACTGCGAGAAGTGGGCGGCCAGGGAGACGAAGAAGACGGCATAACTAGCCGAGCAGAGCGAGAGACCGTAGTAGCCCGCATAGCCGATGCTGTACATCGGGTCCGGGGCGAGGTTGTAGACTCCGTCAAAGACGAGCTGTTGGAGGCAGAGGAAGAAACAGTCGCCCCAGTACCAGGCGTAGTCCTTGACGACGCGGTGAGCGTCGAGTTTGACCCATGCGTTGAATGCGATCAGAGTCCAGCCGAGCGCCCAGCGACCGATGTGTGCCCAGCCAGAGTGACCCTCGGGCAAGCGCGTGCACGAGAAGGCGAAGAGCGAGTAGGCGACGAACTGGTGAGGAGGATTGCATCGTCAGGAAAGATGTCGAGACTATTTGATCTCAGGCGGGTAGGAAGAACTCACGTCGTTGAGGAGGATGACATCGACAATGGATCGGAAGAGGAGCCAGATGTTGTACTCGTTGGGAAGCGCCTGATTTATGAAGAAACTCTGTAAGCAACAAGACGAGAAAGACAACAGAAGAAGAAGAAAACTCACCTCAAAGTCATAGTCGGAACGCATCTTCACCTCCAACTGCTGCTTGATCCACTCCCGCGTCTTAGGACACCTCTCCTTATCCAACCATCCCCTCCGATCAACAAAACTAACCAACCAGCCCTTCTTGCTCTGTGCATTCAGCACCCAGCCCAACCCGGCATTGTAGGCGGCGCGCCAGAAGAGGAAGTAGACGAGGAAGAAGGCTTGGGCCTGTTGGCGTGAGGTGACGAAGTAGATGACGATCTGGGCGGCGAGGGAGACCAGGGTGAGGACGTCAAGGGGTGTCTTGGCTTGGCGGGGATCGAAGATGGAGGTGACCATGTCCGGGGTGCTGGGCACTTCGAACTCTGTTTAAGAGAAATGCAAAGAATAGTGTCAGGACGAAAGAATCCTTTCAAACGCCATCCGAAATACAACAACACTCACGTCGTCCGTCCTTGAGTCTGCCCATGAGAGGCTTACCATCCCTCGCGCGCTGTTCGTTGTCATACTCATCCTCAACCTGTTCAGCTTCAGGGACTTGAGCAGCAGAAGCAGCAGCAGCGACGGCTACGGCAGCGACGGCCGCATTGGTTTTACGTTGTCGAAGCTCTGCATCGGTTGCATTTTCTGATGCTGATGATGGAAGATGGTGTGGTGCCTGCGGTGTGACGAGCATGGCAGACATTGTTTTTGGGGGGTGTTGCGTGTGTGATGGTATAATGCTTTGGGGGTGACTGTGAAGCGATGTTGAAAGCTGAGAGTGAGAGAGATGTATGGGGGGAAGAGAGAGAGACGCCCGTTGATCCGAGGTTGAGCTCGATCGAATGGGGTCTGAGAAGGGAAGGAAGGAAGGGGAGAGAGAGAGAGAGAGAGCGAGAAGAAGATGAACTTTCTATGAGGAGGTGATGGTGGACGTCGTACAGAAGGAAGTAGTCGGGGACTGGAAAGGCGGCAGGAGTAGATGAGAATGGGAAAGAGGCTTGTTTATTTGAGAAGGAACCAACCAACACACACCTGTCACCGCAACACAGGCAGAGTGAAGCAGCCAGATAAACAAGAAGAGGCCGTTGGTTAATAATTCTTTCTCTATCTTCCCAGCCAAAAGCGGTGCTGAACCTCCTCGCTTTTCGATTTGGGGGGGACGATGTATGCAGCGGACACACTCACACGACCTCGACCCACAGCATAATCTGGCCAACCCCGGGCACCCCACCTGCCTTTTCCCAAGTGTGTGTCTAATCGCGCCAAGGCAGGAAACATCTCTAGCCATTATACCAGCAAAAAGGCAAAGTATTCCCCGCTCTTCCATCTCACCCACCGCCCACGCCTATCATTCAATCCCTTCGTCATATCATTCAAGTGACAGCGCGCGACACACCCTCCAGAGCGCACGATACGCTGCTCCTGCCGCTCCTGCTGCCATCGAGGCCTCCTCCCCTTCCCCCCAAATGGGAACTCATGAAGGGCGTCGGGCGATGGGCGGAGGGGATGGCGATTGGGGGAAGGGTTGAACAAAATGCACTGCCACCATGAGGGTTGTTTTAGGGTTATTAAAACAAGCGCTAAAACTGCGTTTTAGACGACTTTTAGGATTTGTGAAAACCAGCTGCTTTTACAGGACTTTTGCATTTTCAGCTTCATAAAACACATCCGAAATCGCTCGAGTTTCTGCAGTTGTTCTAGAGTGCCTAGAACAACCACAGCGTAGCGTCACCACGTGGTCCAGCCACGTGGAATTTTTCCATCCACCCAGAGATCGGCCATACACAGCAAATGAGCAAATTGATGAGCCAAACAAAGACGCAACAACGACGTTTGAGGCGAATTTTACGCGAGGGAGGTGGTTTGACGTTGCTGAGGGCAGCGGGCTGTCGTGGGGGTGGTTGCAGACTGCATGCAACCAAGGGAGCGAGCCAGCTGTGCAAGAGCAATTTTCGGAGTCTCACCAAAATTTAAGCTCATACGTTTTAGGATTTTTTTAGGAATGTTTTAAGAATACGAATATCGGAACCAATCCAGAATTTTTACAGCGCTTAAAACGCTAGAGCTTTCAGGGGCGATTTAAACCGTCTAAAACAACCCCAATGGTGGCAGTGATGATATCATCCGAATCAGTAATTCCCCAATTTGATAAACTCTGTCATCACGTGAAGGAAATGGGGTGGAGGGAAGGAAAATGGCCCCAATTTGCCGTGTCTTTGTACAGGGGGAAAACAAAGGTCGAGGAGGGGAAAGAAGCCGGATTGGGGAAAAGTACAAGATGGACGGAGAGGTGTCCTCCCTCCCGGTCTGTAAGGTCAAGCTTGAGCAAGGGAGGACAATCCGGGAGGCGGGGAGGCGGGCGTGTATCCTCGAAGCGCCGTCGTCCGTCCAGAGGGTAGAGAAGTAAAAGATCCAAATGCCATCCGGCCGTCCCTTCACTCCACGCCAGCCTCGTTCGTAAAGGCAACATGTCTCTCGACTGTGATCAAAAACGCAGAACATCTCAGTCAACTCTGCCCACCAGAACACAGCAACAAGTCGTAAGGGAAAGACTCACTGTCAGAAGGAGTCACCGTCGGCCGCACTTGCTGAATCGCCCTCATAAAGTCATTCATCACCAACGGAGGCTGGACAGATACCCCCAAAAAGTCATGTCAGCATGAAGTCAGGAACAACAAGCACAGAGGTAAGGAACTCACCTCAAGCAAATCCTCCGACGGCACATCCGTCCACGTCAACTCCTGAGCCTCGGGATCACCAGGCGAACAAGGCGTCAAATACTCCTTCGTCGCATTAGGATCTACCGCCGGCGCCGCAACCACCTCCGGCACCTCATCCTCCCCCCCACTCCCACCGCCGCCGCCGTTCAACAGCCCAGCCGAAGGAGGCTTCACAGGCGCAACGACCTTCTTGAAATGCGTAGCTCCCAACACCTTCCTCACCGGCTGCATCAACGCGTCCCTCACGAGCACAGAGATGTCCGATCCCGTGTATCCCTCCGTCTTCTCCGCCAGACCACGGTAATCCCGGTTGGTGAGAGCGCAGGGAGTGGTGCCTACATTCAGCTCGAACATTCGCTTGCGCGCTTCGAGGTCTGGTAGCGGGATGTAGATTCGTTTCTCGAAGCGACGTTTGATGGCAAGGTCCAGCGCCCAGGGACTGTAGAGAGATTTCATGCGCGCGTCGCAGAGGTTAGTTCCATCTGGTCTTGTACGCGTCATCTCGAAGGAGGAAAAAAGTACGCACATATTTGTCGCGCCTAGCACAAGAACACCCGTCTCGTCGTTCCCTACACCATTCATCTGCACCAAGAACTCCGTCTTGATTCTACGACTGGCCTCCGATTCGCCCTCCCCACGCGTTCCGCAGAGCGAGTCCACCTCATCAATGAAGATAATGGACGGCTTCGCTTCTCGCGCCATAGCGAACAGTTGCTTGACCAATCTGGTCGCGAGCGAAAAAAAGCAAAGAATATAAGACACCAGTAGGAGCTCCTCTGCGCAGTGATTTCTCGAGACTCACCTCTCACTCTCGCCCATCCACTTGCTAACCAAATCCGAACTCGAAACACTGAAGAAGGTACTCTTCGCCTCCGTAGCCACAGCCTTCGCCAAGAAACTCTTACCCGTCCCTGGTGGGCCGTACATCAGGATACCCCTCCACGGTGTCCGCTTGCCCGTGAAGAGTTGGGGAAACTTGATGGGTAGGATGACAGCTTCTTTGAGGGCTTCTTTCGCTGTTGATAGGCCGGCTACGTCGTCCCACTTCACATTGGGTGTTTCGGCGAGAATGGCACCTGCGCAGCGGGGAATGAGTTGAATAGATACGTGCGTTCAGTACTACTGTTTGCCTCCCTGGAAGGGATGTACCAAGGTGCGGAGTAGGACTTACTGCTTAACCCAGCGCGAAGCTTCTTCGTCTCAGGGTCGACTCCATCATCGTCATCTCTACAGAAGCGATGCAGAGACCGCAGAAAAGATCAGCGAATCAAGCCAGGAAATTCAACCACACCCTTCAGCAAGAAATGCTATACTCACTTCCCACCAGCTCCCGACCCACCCACGCCCGATTCGCCCCCGTTAGCTCCAACAGCTCGCCTCCCCTTGGTCTCCTGCGACTTGGCGAGGTGCTCCTTCAACTTCTCCGCCCGATCGAGATATTCGACCAGCTTATTCCGGATGAGTTCTTTGAGCTTGTCATT
Organism: Tilletia indica; assembly: GCA_001689995.1. Taxonomy (NCBI): domain Eukaryota; kingdom Fungi; phylum Basidiomycota; class Exobasidiomycetes; order Tilletiales; family Tilletiaceae; genus Tilletia; species Tilletia indica. The sequence continues at coordinate 336,019 of MAPW01000008.1, forward strand.
CTTCTCGTCTGGAACAAGAGGAGGAGAGTGTTGTCAGCATGCGAGGGAAGCGGAGTTGGATGAGCGAGAAGTGGTAGGTGGGCTCACATTTGAGGGCCATCATGAAGTACTCGAGTGCGTTTTGGTACTGCTTGTATGCTTCGACGTAGTTCTGTTTGACATCTTCGTCGATGGCTTTTTGGACGATCTCGATTCCTTTCTGTGGAGGGGGTTGGATGGATGGATGGTGAAGCATTGGGGTAAGAGGGAGGGACAAGTCAGCTCGGAGTTCGGATGATGTGGATTGCGTGCGCGCGCGCCGTCCATCGCAGAGAAGGAGAGGGATGATGTACTCACGTCGAGGAAGTTTGCGTTCGCCCTGGGTAGAATCGAGAGGAGTAGATGAGGGATGATGTTGTGAGTGCGATGGACAGGAGATGGGATGACAGACGGGGGCAGCGCTACTCACATGGTGTTGCTGGGATGCTGCGCTGTGCTCCCTCTATGAATGTTCTGTGTGTAATGCTGCTGCTGTTTGAGTGATTGACGTCGTTGTGGTTGTCGAGGTGGTTGTGGAGCTGAGTGAGGCTGCTCCATGCGCGCATCGTCACTCGAAGAAACTGGAAACGGTGTGAGGTTGTTTGTGCACGTGATCTGAAAACGCCACGCGACGCGCTTTGACGCGAAAAAGAACAACACTTGAGTCGCCGAGAACAACACTTTTTTTGAACAGATCTTCTCGAATCTCTCTGTCCTCTTGTTCAAAACATCCACCACCAACACCTCTCACTTTCACACACGCACATACATCCACACATACACTTCACACACATACTCTCTCTTGTCGAAATGGTCAAGTGCATGCCAAACCCGAATGCAACGGCTCAGAAGCGCAAGGCTGACGAGTTCGAGGCGGGAAACGCTCCCGAGGAGGCCGGTCCACTTGCAAAGCGCGTCCAAATCGACCCTACCGCTGACGCAAACAACGATGGAGACGCCTCCGAGCCTAACTCCCAGGCCCACTCCACCTCTGGGTCGGAAGGCGAGGAGGCCGCGAAGACTTCGCAGGCTCAGACCATCAATATCAACGCTACCAACGCAACTGTGACCCTAAACGGTGTGAAGGGTAACATCAATCTCAACATCAATGGAGGTTCCGCTCAAATCAACAACTCGGGTAACCCGGTCGATCCCGCCCTTCCTCTGCAAGTCACGCTGCTCGAGAGCACGGTCCGGCTCCTCCAGAGCAAGGTGGACCGGATGAGTCGCGAAATCGAAGCGCTTCAGGACAACGAACGTGACCAGGCCCCTGTGAGGATGATCCCTTACTAAGTGAGTAGTCCGACTGTTCCTTCCCGGCCTCCTTCTAGCTGCTGACTCAATGTCGTTCCCTATGCAGGCGCGTTGGACGTAACACGTAGCATCAATCAATATGTTCTCCCACCCTTCTCATCGGAACCAGATTTCCAGGCACTGTATTCCCACTCCCCAGATTCACCCCGTAAACCCTTCATTCCCCTGATCCAAATTCACTCTCGCACGTACCCTCGCACGGTTGGCATCCCTTTTGAATTCAAAAGACGACTTTGATTCTGTTCCTTCGGAGTGTATGCACAAATGAGTGAGGGCTAGATGAGAAGAGCAACGAATGTACAGCAGAGTTGTAAGACTGGGACTTGTAGAGTGGAGGGGAGAAACCGAAGGGACCGGATCGAAGAGTATGGATAAGTGTGCCGTCCAAGGAGACGAGAGGAGAGGACGAGCGTTGCCAGTCGGGAGTAGAGGGATGTTGATGATGTATGAACGATCCTTTTCGAGAATTGAATGCGAACCGAACCGAACCGAACCGAACCGAACGCGAGTCGAGCGCGAGTTGGTGCTTGCCCTCCTTCTACCCATCGCACCTCCTCCTCCAAAGTCAGCAGCCCTCGCGTCCTGCGCGAGGCAACCGACCGACCGACCGAGAAGGGAAAGGACGCGTCCCTCAGTTGACGGGCTTCCACTCCCTCGCACCCGAACCCATATGATCGGCCGCATAAGGGTTCAACTCCCTCCTCTTCCCCGCCTTAACCTGTCTCTTCCTCCAAAACACAACACCGACCACAATCAACGACAACACCCCACCCACGATACCCACCACAAGTCCGACGATGAGCTTCGTGTCCGGTCCCTTGGACTCTCCACTGTTGGAGTCGTCGGAACCTGCGGAGCCGGGTGTGGAGGTGGATGTGGCTGTTGGGTTGATGAAGCCGGGAATGCCGGAGACGGTGGGTAGGACGTTTCCTGTGCCTGAGGTGTTGCAGAGGGGGTCGAGCAGCGTCTTCTTTTGATACAGCTGTCCGAGGAGATTCTTGAGGGGCTTGTTGTTCAGGTCAAGAAGAGTGGCCTGGTAGAATATCAAAGGACAGGTAAGTACTTGCAGAGAGAGGGCAGCTGTTGCCGGGGTATTACTCACATTGACAAGTACGCTCCGGATGTTCTGGTTCGCGTACTGGTTCCCCAACGAGTAGTTGAAGAAGTAACCCTTATCTGTCGCCTGATTGAACACCAACGCGCTGTTGTCCAATGCGATCTGCGCCGAGTAGAACGGAGGAGGAGCGATGAATGAACCTTGCGGGGGCAGATTGGCAATGGTCAAGTTGAAAGATGTGGCAGAGGACGATCCATCGAGGACACCTGTGGTGAGTTGGATGTTGACCTTGGGGCACTTGTCTGGCACGATCTTGAAGTCGAACCCTGCTGATGCCGGTTGGGCGAAGAGGGCGAGGATGGTTGTGGCGAGGGTGAGGAGCACGGTGGTTGATGGTAGGAGGGAGGAGGAGGAGGATGATCTTGATGGCCTAGATGATGGCTGTGGGGAGAGGGAGAAGTGCATGGCTGTAGAGTATGCTGTGGTGGGAGTGAGAGTAAGTGAGAGTGGTAGTTGGTGGTCCTGCTGAATGCTGTCCTCGATGCTGTCCACGCTGTTTGTCTGTGAGCCCCACCTTGGAACTTTTTGGTTTGGGTGGAAGGTGGGTGAAATGAAACCGAGCATCGGATCCAGATCGACGATCTCGCAAGTCAGGCACTGCACCAGTCTTCCTTCTGCAAACTTCGGCTCTTACACACTCTTTTTACCGAGGTGGACGGTGGTCGGTCAGTTTCTCTGGTTTTTTCCGCAGGAAGTTTCGAACCTCGAAGGACGGGAAGAAGTCCGGCAAAGAGATCGAGAGACAGACACCTTGGGACATCTCATAACTCCCCCTCCCCCTCCCCAGCAGGTACAGCAACAGCCTTCAGAATCTTGACCTCCTCCCTCGGCCGATCCTCCCCGTCAGTCCCCACACGTCCTAACCTCCCCAACACCCCCATCCCATCGCTCACCCTCCCAAAAATACTATGTTTCCGATCCAAGAACGGCGTCGGAGCGAGCGTGAGGAAGAATTGAGAGCCGTTCGTGTTGGGACCTGAGTTGGCCATGGCCAGGATTCCAGCGCCTGTGAAGCGTAGGGAGGGGGTGATTTCGTCGGGGAAGGGTGTGCCGTGGATTGAGGTGCCGCCTCGGCCTGTGCCGGTTGGGTCGCCGGTTTGGACCATGAAGTCGGGAATGATCCTGTGGGTTGAGGAGGGGATATGGAAGTAAAGTTGCCAGAGAGGAAGTAGGGGAACAAAGTGAGAGTGGAAAAAAGGGTCGTGGAGGAAGAGGGAGGAGAGAGAAAGGGAGGATGCAAACGGAGGAGAGCGGAAGGAGTAAGTCGGGCTATCATTTGATGTCATGAGGAACCTCGTTCCGAATGCTTACCGGTGGAAGATCTGTGTTCGAACGAGGAAAAGGATTTCAAGATGTTGAGCCAAGTTGTCTCTGCAAAGAACATCTGACTTGATCGAGCACATACCACGCCATTATAGTATCCCCTCTTCGCCAATTGATAGAAACTGGAAGAAAGAGAAAGATAGGGCCAACCTCGTGAGTCAGCGTTGGGGCTTCGGATATCTCAAGGGTCTTGCACAGCACTCACTTGGTACAGGTCCTGGGAGCATGTTTCCAGTAGAGTTCGAGGGTGATGGCTCCCATCGAAGTCTGAAGGATGACTGTCAACCAGAAAAAGGAGGCATAAAAGGGTGAGCTTTTCGTGCGTAAGTGAGCATCCCGAATTCCTGGATGGTCAAAGGTCTACACACCTGATCCTTCCTCTTGCTTTTGTACGAGTGCCATGGTGTTGTTGGATGTGAGTGTGACGGACTGGATGTCGTGGTGATTCTCTGGTTCATGGGATCTTCTCAAAAGGCTGACGTCGGTGGTTTGGGCTCACGTGATCTGCCCGTCACCCTTTTCATTCCAGTCACACAGAGACAAGTCATCTATTACGGGCATCCTCGTACGTGGTCAACCTCTTTCGGCCTGAGAATTGATGCGAGTGACATAATCCACAACATCCAACAAGCTACCCACTTCTTCTCCTTCCTCGGCGCCATCGTCACCCCGACCCAGCTTTCCCCTTCGCGATACAGGCTGATTCGACTCACCCCCTCGCCTCCTCAACCAAAGTGCTCTAAGCCCAGCATCTTTAGCTCCCCAATAGTCTTCGTGCAGCTGATCGCCTACATAGAGAGCCTGTTGTGGGATGTGGATCTTCGCGCGTTGACAGGCGTGAAGGAAGAAGGCTGAATCTGGTTTCTCGGCGGGAGACGTGTATGAGAGTGTTGGGGGTGGTCTTTGATCCATATCTGAGGAAGGAGAGAGGGAGAGGTTCAAATAGCTCTCCAGACCGAGTTGAACCAATGCTTGTATGATGGCAGCGTCTGAGTTCGTCGCTAGTCCCACGCTGACGTTGCCTTGCTTTTGAAGAGCGGAGAGGGCGGGTAAGACGTCGTCAAAGAGTTCGTATGCTTTGGAGGAGGCGAAGCGTAATAGGATGGACGTTGTGAGTGTGGGGGGAATGGGGGTTGAGAGGAGGGAGAAGGTGCGTTCGATCAGGAGGGTCCACCATGTTGATGGGTCCTGGAGGCCGGTGTTGAGGCCGTATCTGGGATGTTCGACGAGGGTCTGTTTGAAGGCTGTGCGAAGGGAATTGAGTGAGCGGAGCAAAGGGGGAGAAGAGAGTCAGCTGGGATCATGAGAACTGTGGCCGTTCGCTCTTCCTGTCTATCTGGTTCTCTCGCCCTCAGCAAGTGAAGTGAATGAGATGCACTTTGGGAATGGGAATGGATGAATGAATTGTAAATGTGAATTCTCACCTTGCTTGAATGCTCTCCCAATTGCCTCGTTCTCCTCTGCCTCCTTCTGCCTCGACCCGCCCGCCGCCGCTGATGATGACCAGCTGAGTCCATGAGCCCGGGCTTCGTCTGCGTATTGAATGTGAGGTGGTTTGCGTGGACGAGCGAGGGTGTCAAAGGCGTCGAAGAGGACGACACGGATTGGAATCAGGTTCCGGGTAGACATCATCATTTGGATTTGCTGAAGGAGGAGGATGAGCGGGAGAAGCGTGAAGAGTAAAGAGGGAAGCGAAGACACTCTGCTGACTGTGCTGAGTGGGAATGAGTTCTGGATTCTGGAATCGATGTCGTTCGAGAAATGATGTTTGCTGGCATCGAACACGTGTCTGGGAGTCCGGGTAAGTCAGCCAAGTGGTGAAGGTGAGTGGGAAGATGAAGGTGAGTGGGAGTAAAGATAAGCGGCAGGCGGCTGTTTGTTACACTGCGGTAACCAGGGGAGTTTCATCCGGGTGATATGAGCGGCGAAACGGGAAAGATGCCTGGTAGATGTTGTTGGAGAAATTGATTGAGTTTTATCAGCATTTCTCCCAAATCGATACTGACGTCGCCGCATTACCTTTGGAGAAATGCTAGCGATACCCATCGGCCCTCCAGAACGATCAACACCCTCTATCAAATATCGCCCACGACCACGACACCAATTCACCATGGGCGAAACTCACCTCAACCATCGCTTCATGATGTCACTACTGCAGTACTGCTCCTCCAGCAGCGGCGTCCGCGAGCCGTGACTCGCAAGCATCGACAGAACCCCATCCATCACGATCGTCTCGCCAACAGGTGTGTCAATCCCCAGTCCTACCTCACGCTGCACAACGTATACTTACTCTTTCCTCTCCTTTCTTGTCTTTGCCTCTTCATTCCTCTCTTTCAGTGTGCTCGTCGTCTAGTTCATCGTTGCCCGCTGGTCTCAAGGTCTCCCTAGTCGATACACCAGTGACCAGCACCTCGTTCTCTCCGATGCGCACTCCACCCTACCTACGTGAAGACGCGTTCACCATCCCGGAATATCGCCTAGGACGCCACTCCGTCGACGATACTATGCACCATGTGTTGATCTTCCGCATCCAGCGCATGCTTGACTTTGGCCTTGCACCGTGGATGACCCTCGACGCGATGATTCCGTTTGAGCACCGGTGGCTCCTCTTTCTGGAATGGGCTCGTCAAATACTCGACTTCGAGCGCATTCGCGGACGCCTCACTTTCCCTGCCTACTCGGCGCTGGTCCAGGCGGTTTTCACAATCGGGATGACGGAGGTAAATGCTCGGCATCGCCAGGCGCTTGAGTACTTCGATCGTCCAGCAGAGATTCCTTCTATGCCTTCCCAGTGAGTAGTCTGCGCGTTCAACGGTCACGATTTTTGACTTGCTTGCTTTTCTGACTTTCAGATCTATCTTACAGGGCTTCATGGTCATCTTCCGAAGGTACGGCCGTGCATAGCGACTCTGATGTGGACTCTGTCAGTGATGATCAGCCGCCGACACTCCGCTTGCCGATACGTCGTCAGCGTGTTGATTCCCCATCCCCTCCGCCCCAGCCATCTGAGCCGTCCACGCAGACCCCTCAGCCCTTGCAACAATCTCGTCAAGGAAATGTTCCCGCGGTGACTACACGGTCTACACCCCCTCCGTCTACCGTCGCTCCAATACGGTCGCCTTTGTCCCACACCGATGTGGTATCTACAACTGCTTGCATTCGAGTCTTGCCTGCGGCGTACTTTCCCCCTCGAGACGACAGCTCTTTTGCCCCAGAAACCTACACCTCTTTCCACGAAAATCAAGAGCCCGGCCCTAGTCGCCAGAACAGGACTCAACAACCACGGTCGCAACCATCAGTGAAGCGGCGTCGCTTTTAAGCACTCCGAACAATAATGTACCCTTACATGCCCTCCCTCGTTTCAGGCTCCAATTCAAGTCCGCCCATCTTTGTTTGCTAAATGTTCAGTGTTCAACTTCCCTGTGTGATGAGTGTGAGAGAGTTTTGGTGCTCATGCCTCGTGCATGCCTCATGGTCCGAGCGCATCTCTGAGATTTTTTTGACCTTACCACCACCGCCACTACTTCAATCTCCTCCTCTCTCTCACACCATTCCGGCGTTCCCCATCGCTTGCAACACTGTCCTCCTTTGCACAAGCACTAGCTGCCGCTCGCTCACCTTACACACTTCTTCCGTCAAAAGGCTTGCTCGGTTTCAGGCCTTCAGGCTTCAGCACTCTCAACCTCAAAATTTCGCCTCGCACCAGTCCACTCCTTCTCACTTTCTCAGACAGTTCTCATGCCCAGACCATCGAATCGCGTGCTGTGCCATTGCCCTTCCTCCTGCGGACCACAAGGACAGCTTGTGCAACGGAGCACCAGGACACGACATATGCTGATGGCGTCGAGTTCGAGTGCAAGCACGGTGCGCGAGCCTGTGCACGATGGTGGGGAGGATGGAGGAGGTGGTACGATTGAAGGATTATTTTCCGCTGGCAACGAGGACAGCTCCCACTTCTCAGCCCTGTTTGTGAGTAGCTATGATGAGGAAGCGCTATATGCTGCGTCTGGCTATGCACTCGTGCTGATTCCGGAGCTCTGGTCCTTCCCACTCTTTCTTCTTCAGGATCCTCTCCCGTTCGGATCTGGCGCCATGGAAGAAGACACGGCTCCGGTGGCCAACTCTGATCTGGATGCAAGTCTGCGTACCCCATCTTCGAATCAACCTCTCCCCTCTCGTAACCCTGGTGATCAGCAATCCCGACGACACTGGATCGTTCTTTTTGAACTTCTGCTCCTGTGGCTGGTCGCTAGCCGTTCACTGTCGGAAAAGGTCTGCGCATTGCTTCTGGACTTTCTGGATGGTGTAGCGCGACATCTAGGTGATGTGCGGACGATCAGAGCAGCCGGTCTACATCAGGATCTGGCTACGGTTCGCGCGCATTGGCTCAAAGGCGCACGCAGCTTCGGTCCGCTCAAGTCAAGTACTATCTATGCCCGGATGATTCATGCTGGACACCCCATTCAAGCGTCGACTCCCCTCGTCAATGTCGGAAATGCGGACACAATCTCTTCTTCGACGCGGATTTCAATGCCGCTCCCGAACAACCCCGACTAGTCTTCCATTATGATCGATCGTCAACTGGCTAGAGGAGCTTTTACTCCGGCCTGGGTTTGAGCAGCAGCTCAATGAGTGGCGATCACGTCCTCAGACGCCTGGAGTTTACGGGGATCTTTACGATGGGAGTTGGTGGAAGGATAAAGATGCGTCGGGATCGGATTTTTTCACTCAGAATCGGCTGTCTATCAGCTTGGCGCTGATGATCGACTGGATCAAACCCTTTTCAAGAAACGGGACCTCTCACTACAGCTGTGGAGTCATTTCTCTACGGATTGACAACCTTCCTGCGCACATTCGAAACCATTCCCATTTTACTCATGTGTGCTGCGTGCTACCAGGTCCAAAAAAACCAAAGGCGGTGGCATTGGCTGCGGTTATGGAGATTCTTATTGTGGAACTTCGAGACTTGGGAACAATGGGTCGACGACTTCAAGTGCACGATCATGGACAAAAAACGGTAGACCGTCTTGTTCGTGCAAGGGTACGACGCCTGATGGCAGATACGGAGGCGAGAACGCTGCTGGCCGGTTTTCCGCATCATTCATCTAGTTGCCAATTCTGTCCATGGTGCACGGCCGATCAGAAGACGTGGCTCGTCAAGTTTTTCAACGGAGAACAACCAGTTCGTCGTAGCTCTGCCTCACACAAGTCCAGCGCCATACGAGCCCTCAGTATTGCTCGCATCAACCCGGGATCGGACCGACTTGACACCATACGGAAAACAGAAGGCGCTACCATGACTCCGCTGTACTCCTTTCCCGGCTGGTCGAGTCTTGGGATGGCACCGGTCGACGTTATGCACCTGCTGGATCTTGGTCTTGGCCGGCATACGTGGATGGAGACGTTGATCGGCGGAAAGCTGTTGAAGGGTGAAGAATTGGAACGCTCTCAAGAAGTCCTGGGCGAGACGACCTATCCAGCTGGCCTCACTCGGATATCTCCGTTGCTCGGTGATCCAAGCGGTGGCACTCCTACCTCGGCTGGATGGTCGGTGTTGACCCGATACCTGCTTCCGGTCCTCCTTGTTGCTGCGTGGCGAGGACTCCTGCTCGGATCCGGAGTCAAGACTTTCTCGACGACGAAGCGCAAGCTCTATGCGCGCCGTGACGAGCTTGATGAAGAAGGACAAATGATCTACGTACCATTCGACGATGGCGGACCGAATGCGCATGACGAGAACGGTCCCCCCCCTGCGTCCATGAGATCGCGTGCAAACCCATCTGCGTCAGGTCAGCCAAATTCGACTAGGCAGTCAACGGCACAGTTCACCAGAGAAGTCAAGCTTATCAATCTCCTCGACGCCACGCTCCAACTTGCAGCAGCATCTCGATTGGCACATGCGCACCGACTAGACGCACAGCAGTTGATGAATTTGCACGAGCATTTATGCACATACGTCCGAATCATTGCAACCGAGATCAACCCCGCATGGACCACATACAACTTCCACATCGCTCTTCATGTGGCTGATCAGATCCGCGAGCATGGGCCGCCTCGCGCATACTGGAGCTATCCACAAGAACGATCCTATGGTATCATGAAACGGGTGAGCTTCTTGTTCGATGCGAATGTTTCCATCAGGGCTCGTCGCTGATGTCAAGAGTTGAATCCTTCAGGTGCAGACAAACAGAGGCAAGCACGGGCAGCTGGAAATGACTATCCAATCCCGCGTCGATGATCGACATCGAATCGCATCTCTCGCAGCAACGATGCCCTCCGATACTCTCAGCACCCTTTTCAATGATATCCTCAACCAAGGGATTAAGCTCGACGGTCATTCAGAGCTGGAGATGGAAGCTGATAACGAGAATCCCTCGTCAGATGGCGTGCGCATGAGGCGAACCCGCCTACAGATGAGTCCGGACGATCTCGCTGCTGTTCTTCAGCTTGCTTCAAACAGACGCAAAGAGAGCGATGCTCCTTTGACAGTCTTCACGCATTTCGATCCTCAGAGCATCGAGAGCGTGCTGGGGGCCTTCTACGATCCAGTTTCTTTTATCACAGTCGCTGGACGGCGCATAAATCGGCGGACAAACCGACACTCTACCTCATCAGACCCATCAAAATGCATCATCAGGACGCCGACCGGTCGACAGCTTGCTCGAGTTGACTCTATTTTCGAGCATTCATACCTCGAAGTAACTCGAAAGGTCACGATTAAAAGACTGTATGCGGTGGTTTATGCCTTCCGAACGATTCCGTGGCCCACAGACCCTGCAATGTCTCTTCACCTCTGGCAGCACCTAGGCTACTTTGCAGCCAACCTGAACCGAAGCAGCCGTACCATTATCCATGCCGACGACATTCTTGCGCCTGCAATCACTATGGCAGCAGACTACATCGTGGGCAGAGCAGGAAGTGTGGTGGTGGTTCCCCTGGTCTAATTCAGACGGTGAGTTCGAAGACACTCTTAACTCTTCCAGTCCCACCGATCGAACAGTCTAACCATAGCTCGCCTCTCGTTCACTGTCATGCTCATCCTTCTGAACAGATGCTTCTACGAACCACTTCTTCACTTTTGCTCATATGACGGCATCCTCGCCTACTCGCTTCCGTCTTCAACCCTCGTCCTCAATCCTCAAGGCCTTCGCTGTTTCGAGTACCAAAGGACCGTGATGGCAATTGGTAACACTGTCGAGCAAGGAGGGGTCAAGACAACTGCATCGTTTGTGGTATCAACCGTGACTCGTGAGTATCAACTATCACTGCACTCACCGTTGCTGCTGCAATGATGTTCTGATCTCCCAAACTCTTCATCTGCTCCTAGGCACCGACTTCCACCGTCCAAAGATGACCTTGTTTGAGCATGAAGTTATGAACACATGGTTAGTGTACAAACGAGGATATCTCAAAGTCTCTCGTCACTGACGTTTTCGACCTCATACTCTGAACTCTGAACAGCGGCCTCAACCTCCTGCCAGATGTGGTCTCGGTCTCTCCCAGATGACCTCATCGTGATACGGATCCAGAACCGCACTATTGCAGTGATACGTGGTGCGCACTGGCTAGACGAGCCAGACTTGATGTCTCGACTCTCGCTTGAGCTTCAGTGAGTGCGCAAATCCAAAGGAGGGGGGGGGGAGGGGGGGAGATGTCTCTTGTGCATCACAGCAAATGGCTCACCCTTACGCTTTCTTCGTCCTCATCACAGGATACTACTGGACTTGTGGGGCAAGAACACGGGCCATGAACTTGGTATGCCACCAATCACCGGCAAACAGGTGCGTGGTGATACACGGATAGACGATACAGACGTTACAGACAGGCTCAATGCTCACTCGGACTCTATCCATCTCTCTTTCAGCATCATTAACCAAAGCGTCTGGTAAGAGGCTGACACTCTTTCACACCGCCACGCTTCCACAGCAGCGGATCTACTATGTTGATCACTTTCAAACGATGCTGCCTGTTTGGAGAGCATAGAACAGTCTGACGACTGACTCTTCTTGAATCCGCAGCAGGATTTGGTGACCTACCAAACGATGAAGACACGCGAGCGGCGAGAGTGAATGGAGATCATAATGGTGCGGAATTTGGGAACAGGACAACAGGTGCATTCAACGAATCAACGAAGGTAATGCGGCAGAGCGAATGAGCGAGCGAGAAGACGAAGTCGCAAATGCATACAGTAGCTGATCTCTGACATCTATCTACCGCAGCGAACAGAGACAATGCTTCATCACTACTCTTCTAATGACTAATCCTCATTCCTCCCCCTCTCCCTCCTCACCTCCCCAACCAGCCTCCTTGTCCAGCAGATCTTGAACGTCAGCATCGCCGCCAACACCATCATCGAAGTCTTCCGCACGTCCGGCGCTCATTCCTGCCGCACCTTCTACTCCACGATCTCGACTGCTTCCTTGAACAGGCTCAAAGGACTGAGACCTGTTGACGCTGTTGTGGCCGCTTCCGTTGGTACGGCTGATGTTGCGTTGGAAGCCCTCAGCACGGTGAGTATAGCGATGAGGTGGCGGAGTCATATCCCCTTGACCGATGGCCTGACCAATTGAACTCCCCCATGCTTTTGGACCACTCGCCACAGCAAAAGGACCCTCATACGGACCGACATTGTCCGACACATCGCGGCAGGCATCCTCATTCTGCATCATCCATTCTTCGCTGACCATCCACCGGCGAATGCTTGACGGCAGGATGAGATCGTCCTCGGTTTCAACTTCCTGATCTGTACCGGGACGGGAATGTCGTAGCGGATTGGTGTCACGTTCCTCGTCGGCATCCTCCAAGGTACGAATCAGCTCCTTTGAACGCCACGGCACCGGAACGCGGATTCGTATCTGACGCTGCTCTCCATTGTCTTTCTCCTCAGTAGCATCCACCTCCGGGCTCATGCACCTGCGCTGACAGGCGAAGTCGATGTCGGCTCGCGCACCATGGGACGCAGATCCGTCCACGTTCTCGACCGAGAAAGGCAACGTTGTTCCGTCCGCGAACCGCAAGTGTTTGCCCATGTCCATAGCGTTGGAGCGCGATGCTGCCTTCCGATCTTGCCGAGCATACCGCACCGTTCGCTCTTGAAGCTTCTTGGCCGCCTCTGGAGAACGACGCTTGGCCTTCCTCCAGTTCTTGAAGGACGTCTTGCACAACCGCTTCAATTTCTCCACCGTCATACTCGCTGGGACGCCAAACTCGTCGCGGTTGTGCATCATATGGTGATACAAAGCGTCCAACTGCGTCTGGTTGAAGGCGTGCTCGTACGCAAGGTCAAGATTCAGCCGCAACATCTGCGCTCGACGAGTGGCTGTACCTTGCGATGCGCTACGGACAGTGCGGACTGGTTCTTCAGGCCTAGGAGTGTAAGAGACCGGATGAAGTGGCAGATCGCGAAGGTTACGCGGTGCTTGGAGCTGATGAATCTTTGTTTTTGATCCCCTGATTCCGCTGCGGATTTCGGCCAGCGTTCGGAACGATGTATGGATTGTCCTGTGTTGCTGCTGTTTCCGGGTGGGAGGAGCGGACGGTCCACCCCCAGTGTTCAGGTTGAGCTGACGCAAGGGAGAACGAGATGAGCTGGTACGTTGTGCGGTAGAGGCTGGTCGAGAGGATGCTGATACATTTTCTTCAAGTTGAGCTTGCCGGGCCTCCATCTCATCCAGCCGTCTGCGTAAGGAAGCCACCTCGGCGGCAGCTTCTTCCGCAGTCTGTTCCGCAGCCGCCCGAGCGTCAAGACCAGGAGAGTCGCTATCCGACATCGATGGCGATTCCTTGAGGTCCGGTGAGTGACTTCTGGACTTGTGGCCAAGCCAACACTGGCAGACTATTACTTGAACCTGTTCTGACTTCGGAGATTTGGATCAACCTTCAACAGCGCGCTGCTCGTCCAAGCCCTTCGTCCTTTATACATTCCAATCAGCAGGAGCAAGACACACACAGCTGCGCTCAGCGATCCAGGTCATCCAGCCCTAAGTCGACGTCACTTACTCACTTTCACACCCGCCGCGCGTATCATGAATCATGATTCATGATGCAGAACTCATGCTGGCCCCTCGTTCACTGCACCTCTGCGCTGATGTGCTGGATGAGGAGCTCTAGGTATTCGCTCCTTCTACTACTTCACCATTCTTGGCATTCCTTCACTCTTCCTCCACTCTTCTCTCATTTCTCATTCTCTGATGCAGTTCCATTTCCGTTCCTTGTTTCCGTTCCTCCCGTTCCCTTCTTCCACGCTTCACTTCCTCTCTCATCGCTCGCTGATCGCACATACCGCTGCATAGCAACAGCCTTTCGCCACTCCCTCTCTTCCTGCTTTCCGCTCCCTCTTCCATTGTATCTGCTCTCTCCATCGAATTACACTCAGCTTTACTTTATACTGTCCATTGACTAGTATATGGTGATAAGAGTGCATTCACCCAGCTTTTCCGCTCATCGCTACCACCCTTACATGCCAGCCGACGCGTCGCGTCGCCCTACAACTCGTTCTCAACAAACCTTGCCTTCCCGACTTTCCGATCTTCCGGGATACGACCCTAACATCGGTTCAAGGTCCAACATGCCCACTGATACCAACGCTCCCGTTACCCCTTCGGCCTCCGTTCCATCAGCCGCGCCTTCTATCGAGGATCTGATCGAACGCGCCTTGGCGAGACAGACCACCAAGATCGAAGATGTCGTCCGTGCGCAGCTCAGCCCCCACACGACCCTCCTCGATCAGATATGCGCACGCCTTACTGCACTCGAGGAGCGTTCCACCTCCGTTACGGGCGATGTCCCCGTGGCCACTAGCGCCGACACGTCTTCGTCGTCGGCTCCGGTCACCGTCACGTCTTCGACCGCGCATGTAGTCGAGGCTCCTCCGGCCGTTCCGCTTGCCTCGTCTTCCTCGGTGGCCCCTTCACAGATTCCATCCCGTTTCCGCGACTCTGCACGGGAGGCCTGGGAGGGTATGACGGCATCCGAACGAAGTGCCTGGCGCGCCCATAATGCCGGCGTTGGGACCGCGATTCCTCCACCAACGGCCGTACCCGCTCCTTCGGCCTCGACGACAAACTCTACGTCGAACGGCCGTCCGCTGCAGTGCAAGCCGGATCTACTGCCAAAGTTCGACGGTGATCCCAAGAAGCTCGAGTTCTGGATCAGTCGTGTCCGCGACCTTGTTCGGACCAACCGGGAACCGTCTTGGGATATCGCCGTGGTTGCTGCCATCCCGAACTCCTTCTCTGGCGCAGCGGCTCGCTGGCACGCCGCGCTCAACGATGAGCAAATCGAGGAGCAACGTTCCACCGCCCTCGTCTTTGCCGCGCTTCGCAGGGCCTTTCCCGTCAATCGCTCCCAAGTTCGCGCTGACGCTCACCAACGCAAGTGGCGTCCTCGGTCCGAATCAGCCATCATGTATGCATACGACAAGCTGAGTATGCTTCGCACGGCGTATCGCGCCGCGAGCTCGGAACAGGTCACCCTCGCCGAGATTATCGACGGCCTTGACGACTCGCTGAAGCCTATGCTCCGCATCGATGATGAGACCGACACCATGGACGATCTCGTCCGCGAGTTGTGCAAGTGGGAACCAGTCTGGCGCTCCACGTCCAAGGTCAAGCTGGAGGAGACCGGGACAGACACGACGTCCACAACCGTTGACGCCGATAAGCAGGCGACCTCCTCCAAAACATCTCGGTCCGCTCCCACTTCTGCCGCACCCAAGTTTGGCGGTGATCGCCGTCCCCCTCAACCAATTGGTCGGTATGATCCTTCCCGAGTCGTAGAGTCCACGGCGACCGAGAAACGTTTGTACAAGCGTGAGGACGGCTCCACTATGCGCCTGAATCGTCCCTGCGGTCGTTGCGGAGAAGAGCACTTCGATTTTGAGCATGCCTACATCAAAGACGGCGCTCGATCGTTTCCCTTAGTCGCCACTGCCGACTACGACATGATGGAAGCCGCGGGTGGTGACGCCTCGGATTTCTGAACGACCGGAATGTCGTTAAACTAACGGACATAGCTGACGGTCCGTACCCTCCTTACGTGCCTCCTGAACCACCCGACGGCGTTGACCGCGTCACGTCCGAAGGGGTCCAGCTGGTGCGTGAGACAGGAAGGGGTGATGGTGCCCACCCGCTGCCTAGCAGCACAAGGATTGGTCAGTCAGATCATCCTGGTGAGTCGGCACAACGAGCGACTCACCGCAGCCCCCATCATTCATCTGATGATGGATGCAAGAGCCGGAGTGAGAGGGCTGCGCCCCCACTGGTCCAGGTAGGGGCCTCACTCCGGGGTACAGCGACGACGCGGGTCCCATGCGTGGCGAAGGCGAGGGTTCTGGACCACCTCTCGACCTGGAGCCCCATGGGCCCCCTTACAGGGGAGTACGGCTTCCCAACATGACAGGAGTAGAGCAGGCTGCTAACCGCGACTCTTCTTCTGTTTTGGAAGGACCTGTGGAGAATGAGAAGTCTGTGTTTGTTAGTGATGGTGTGCTTCCCTTGACGGAGACGAGCTTGGAGGACCTACCTGTGGTTCGTCCTTCATCTCCGATCAAGATGACCCCTTCCATAGTTCAGGCTGCGATGACGATGGCGCGTCTGCAAGAAGGGGTGGAGAGTAGTAAGAAGAATGCTGCCGCATGTATGGAGCGCGACGGGCCCTTTTCGGCGTTGTTTTTTAACGATCGTCCGGAGTTCTATGAGGCTCGATCATGGGAGTTGCGCGGGGACCAGCGACCTTTGGCTCAGCCCACACGTCGAGACGGACGTGTTGTCTCCCTATCCGCCTCCGCTCTCACGGGGTCAGGTCAAGGGTACCGCCGTCATGTTCCATTGTCCATGAACCTCCGTTTGAATGACGTCGATGGTCCGGCTCTGGCGTCGTTGGTAGATACGGGCGCATCTCTGAGCTCTATCGATGCTCAGTTGGTGGAGAAGCTGGGCGGATCTCCCAAAGGCCGCCCTATCGCGGTTCACGGCATCGGTCATACCCAATCATTGGGCTTCGTCACGATTGCGGTCTTTATCGATGCCCACGATGATCGAGGCATGCCCGTACATCTGGAGGTACAACAGGATTTCCATGTCCTTCCTTCGTTGTCTCCGGGCATGATCTTGGGACTTGACTTCATCACCGCCCATCAACTCTGCTTGGACCCATCGCGAGGTAAAGCACGAATCGGTGATTTCATCGTTCCGGTTCGGGAGTCGATGCGGGCACCCCACGCGATCGAAGCCGAGCTGTGTCTCACATCCGACGTTATCCTCCAGCCTCGGTGTCACCAGTGGGTACCGGTCGATGTTGGCGCACTCACGACGGATGTAGACTATACCGTCCATCCTCGTTGGTCGGGACCGGTCGGTGACGAACCTAGCGTCGCCGGCCCTTCGGCGCTCTTCAGCCCCTCTTCCAAACATATCCTCCTCACCAACTTCGCCGATCGACCCCTATCCCTCGCCCGTCGCACTCCGATAGCTGATGCCATCGCCGCTCATCTTGGCGACACCTTCGCTTCCGCCGGCTACGGTTTTGAACTTCGCACGGAGTCCACCGCTTCAGCTCCCCCACCATCGTCCACGTTCACCACAGAGCCTCTTGACGAGCCGCCGTTCGATCGGGAGGTGTTACCCGTTGACATGTTCGATGGTGACGGTGATTTCGGCGCCGAACTCGCGAAGGATTGCCCTACGGCAACGGTCGATGGACATTGGCGGGTGGGACTGGACTCCACGGGTCAGCCACATCCAGATCTCGTTGACCTGCTGCGTCGGCACCCTAAGGCGTTCGCGCTCGATGGGCGTCCGGGCAGGGTCCTGGAGTCCGCCATGGAGATGGAGATCAAGTTAAAGCCGGAAGCTGATCTGCGCCCAGAGGCACCCCGGCGTGCCAGTCCGGAGAAACGTCAGGCGATGGATGCCACCATCGAGCAGTTGCTGAGCTGGGACGTAATCGAGCCTTCTTCGAGTCCTGTCTCGTTCCCCGTGCTCATGGTCCGCCAACGGGACAAATGGCGATTTTGCGTAGACTATCGCCAGCTAAACGCCGCCACCATTCCCGATCGCTATCCGTTGCCGGTGATTGACGCCGTGTTCAACACCCTGGCCGGCAAGTCCATCTTCTCATCGCTGGATGCTATTCGCGGGTACCATCAGCTGGGAGTGAAAAGTGAGGATCGATGGAAAACTGCGTTCGTTTGTCACAAGGGGCTTTTCCAATACAAGACTATACCCTTCGGGCTCCGGAACGCACCCGCGGTTTTCCAACGTCTCATGGACCGCATCCTAGGCTCCATGCGGTGGAACGATGCAGTCGTTTACATCGACGATGTGGTGGTGGCGTCGAGGACGATGGCTGAACACGTGCAAGCTCTGGAGACCCTTCTCTGTCGGGCCGAGGCGGTAGGGCTGAACTTTAGCCCGGCCAAGTGTACCTTCGGCGTTCCATCACTGGTTCTCCTCGGTCGTAAGGTGTCTGGTGCCGGATTGGCGATTTGGAAGGATCGGGCGTCCGCTGTGACCGACTTGCGCCGTCCTAAGACCCTCCGCGAGCTGTACCACGTGCTTGGATTGTTCGGGTACTATCGCCCTTTCATCCCCAACTTTGCTGCCGTCGCTGAACCTTTGACGAAGCTCACGCGGGGCTGGAAGTATGAGTTCGCCGATGGTCGCTATCGGTTGACTAACGCCGAAGGGCGGCCCATGTCCGCCGACCGAGTCGTCTTCCCGTGGCCGCTCGCCGCCCAACGCAGCTTTGACGCCCTCAAAAAAGCGATCGCCAACCCCCCCGTGCTCGCCCACCCTGATCCCGGTCGTCCCTACCTCCTTTACGTCGACGCGAGCAAGCATGCTTTCGCTGCTGTCCTGCACCAAGTGTTCGAAAAGGATCAGCCGCCCATCGTCGTTGCCGATTCCGTAGCCGCGCAACTCAATGTCCTCCGCGTTAACTCTGTGCCCTCGGCGATCGCCCGTGAGCGTTGGACGGCGTGGTTGACGAAGGATCGCGTTTTTGGTCCCATTCTGAGGGACACCACGGCGGGAGTCGATACCGGCTGGAAGGTCGAAGATGGACTACTGATCCGCCGGGTCGATGGTCGCCTCGCGCTCCCATACGGGGGCCTTCCAGACTTGCTGCGCGCCGCTCATGATGACAACGGTCACTTCGGCTTCTACAAGACCTTCCTCGCGTTGTCCCGCGACTTCTGGAGGCCGGGTCTCGCGACCGCGGTACGCGCATGGGTACGCCACTGCAACACCTGTCTGGCGGTCAAACTCCCTCGTCGTGTCGGTTCCCTTCGCATCGACGATGATCCCCAAGAACCTTTCGAGGCGGTGGCGGTGGATCTTACTCTGGGTTTTCCACGTACCCGGAAGGGCATCGACGCGGTTTTGGTGATGCAGGACGTGTTTTCTCGGATGGTGCTCTTGCATCCTTGCACCTCCGACATCACGGCTGAAGGAATCGCCGCCATCCTGTCCGATCGGATTCTGCGGATGGGCTGGCGCCCCCGACGTTTGATCTCCGACTCGGAGGCGCGTATGACCGGGGCCGTGATGCAGGCGTTGGCAAAATCATTGGGCGCTGCGATTACCCCGTCCCCTCCTCATCATCAACAGGCGAACTCTGTTGAACGCTTTGTGCAAACTGTCCAGGGAGTTCTTCGCTCGCTGTGCACGTCCTCGGCGGCGTCCTGGGATACCCGGGCAGTTCCGGCGGCGGAGTTGGCCATTAACTCCACTCCGAGTGTCTCCACAGGCCAACGGCCTTTTGACCTGGTATTCGTCTCCCATCCGCACCTGGTTCATGCTGTGTTCGATGCCTCCGAGCACGAGGGCGTTGGGGCGTTTCCGGAACGATTAGCTGCTGCAAAGGAGAGGATTGCGGAGGCCAAGCGTGTCGTCCTACTTGCACGCGAGGAGCAGAAACGGCGATATGACCAGCGTCGACGGGGACTACCGATGTTGTCGGCAGGGGACCGTGTCTACGTCCGCCTTCCTGATCGGCCGATTCCTGGCGCGATTGTCTCCAAGTTGACTCCGCGGAAGTTGGGGCCATACGAAATTGCCGAGGTCCTATCGTCCCATCGTGTCCGAATTGCCCTGCCCTCCCCACTCCGCATTCACGACGAGTTTAGCGTCGAGCAGTTGGATGCGCTTCCCACGGAGACCGATCCTTTTGCATCATCTCGCGCCCCTGTGAATGTTCCAGTGGAGGAAATTCAGGAGTCAGTGTCAGATGCTGGGGTCGAGTCTGATGAGGAGGACTTACCTTCATCTCGTCCCGTTCGCTCCACTCGTCTTCCGTCCGCGCTTCGCGAGTACGACCTTGAGGCTGGCACGACGCACACCATGTCGGACGCAGCTCTTGAGCTCCTGCGCATTCCGTCCTCGAAGCCGCGTGAGGCTGAATTGGACGGCAGAGTGGTGGTGTTGGAGGAACGGCCGGTCGCCTTCCTCTCTCGGCTGACGACGATTTCGGAGAAGCGCCTCGTTGCTCCTGAGCTTGAGCTCAGCTGTTTGTCCTGGGCTTTCGGTCGACTGATGCATTTGCTTGAGGGTGCTTCAGTAACGGTGGTGACAGATCACGCCCCGCTCGGACCCATGTTGACGGCGAAGGCGAGCGCCGAGTACAGCCCTACCATTACCAAATGTCGGGCCATGCTGATGCCCCACATCCCTAACCTTCGGTTCATCCACAAGCCGGGCCGCAAACACACCAACGCTGACGCTCTGTCACGTTTGGTCTCGTCGGCGGGTGGAGATGGCGAGGATGATCCGGGTCGATCATCTTTTGAGGCGGGGGATGTGCTGGATGAGGAGCTCTAGGTATTCGCTCCTTCTACTACTTCACCATTCTTGGCATTCCTTCACTCTTCCTCCACTCTTCTCTCATTTCTCATTCTCTGATGCAGTTCCATTTCCGTTCCTTGTTTCCGTTCCTCCCGTTCCCTTCTTCCACGCTTCACTTCCTCTCTCATCGCTCGCTGATCGCACATACCGCTGCATAGCAACAGCCTTTCGCCACTCCCTCTCTTCCTGCTTTCCGCTCCCTCTTCCATTGTATCTGCTCTCTCCATCGAATTACACTCAGCTTTACTTTATACTGTCCATTGACTAGTATAGCTGACCGCAGTAGCCAGCCGACAGCCGTCGATCCACGCAGCAAATTGTCGGACGTAGCTGAGGCAGCAACTATGGAGCGGTAGATTGAGATGGGGCATTGAAGTCTCACGGCCACAGACACAGACAAATGAAGGCAAACATCGACGATCAGCAGGCACGCACAGTACAGAGTACAGACAAGGCGCGGCCTCAGCCTGAAGCCGGTGCTAGCAATCTGGAATTGGCCTCCCTACCGGCTACGGGCTACCGCTTCACGAGTCGTGTCTCCCTATGTAATCACGTGTAATTGGATCTCACCGTCATGACCCATAGCTCATAGTTTCGTCCGCAAAATGCTCTGAGCGATACTGTCGACATCGACGCTATCTGAGTAAGGGAAACATCCGTGGAGAAACTAACGTGGAAAACGGTGCGAAAAACGCTTTGAGAGAAACGGCAGTTTGTGATGTTCCGAGCGCCACCGTTTTACCCCCCAATGATATTGATCCGGGTAACCACAGTTTCACCAAGGGTCATACGGCCATCGTTACCGCAGTGCGTTAAGAACCGCCGGCAGCAATTGTATGCAAAGCAACCACGTGATGCAACTTTTCATTACAAATTTCTTCACGTCCACATTTACATAACCTCGGCCCACTACTCATTCACCACTCGCGTGTCTGCTGTCTCCTCTTGACACGCTCTTCCCTTTCACCTTTGTTACTGCTCGCATTCATTCCTGCCCAGTAGCAGCGACCATCTCATCTCTCTTCTTGTCGAAACGCGCGCGCCTCGAGGTTCGTCAAGATCCAACGGAATCACACCCAAGGAAAAACAGGGGGGAGGGAGAAGCGGCCGAAGCTTGCACAGAAAATTACAAACGCCGAAGCAAGCCAACCGAACGAACCTCACATTCTTCAGGCAAGACCTCCGCAAGACTCGCATATCCCTTTACACGCGCATACATCTCCACGCGCGCGCTCGCTCGCACCCTCGACCATCACTTCTTTCCTTCAGCCAGCAACACCCGCGTAGGCAGAGGACGACCTCAATTCACCATTTCTCATCAGGGAGGCAAGGGTTATCAAGGTGAGCACTCCCCCCAAGAATGCATCTCTTCTCATCATCATAGCTCACCGCTCACCCTCCGTACTGCCGCTTTCTTCCAGCCTCAGCAATCCACGCGCTCAGAGACGACCCCTGAATTACACACTCGATTTCGAAAGCGCGCGGTCAATCGCGAAACAAAGGCAATATGTCGGCACACGCAGCATCAGCACAGCACCTGCCCCGCATGCCAACCCATCCACCACCTCCTGCGCCGCCCCCTAAGCGCGTGCCATCATACACCATACAGGACGGAGGTTCCTCCCCATCCTCCTCCTCCTGGAACCATCAATACAGCGCATCCCCCGTTCGAGATCGGCTGAATGCACCTTCCAGTCGGAGGACGAGCGGGAGGGCGAGCGCAGATGAAGGAGATGATCATTTTACCGACGCTGATAGTGTCTATGGAGATCCGAATGAGCCTATTCCAAGTCCGAACTTGTCCTCCTCCCGCGTCGCATCGGGATCTGGGCCCGGTCAGACCCTGATACAAACAGCTGCGGCAGCCGTCGCCGCGGCTTCTTCGGCCGGTGGCATGCCAGCCAGACAGTCATCCTACTCCTCCTCGTCCTCTTCTCACTCGGGATCATCACCACGGCAGAGTGTCGATTCGCCTACTTCTCCCACCTTTGGCGCTGCACGGCCTTTTTCGGTCAGCTCTTCCATCTGGGCTGGAAAAGGTGCACTCCACCCTTCCACCGCAGCCAACCGGAGACGCGCCGGTGCACCACCCATGCCTCCGCTTCCACATGCAGCATTGGTCTCGGCCGCCGAAGCAGTCGCTGTCCGAGCCCATCAGCTTCCACGTCCGCAGCACGAACGGCGGCCCAGAAGGACTCGCGCTCCTCTCAGCTCAACCAGAGTCATAGTACCCCTCAGAGTCCGTACTCCCTCCCGAGTCCACTCTCGGACGAGTTCAACAGCGGTCCACCACGTCATAGCTTTGAAAGTTCGAGCATGTATAGCTACATGGACGACGATACCCGCGCTGGACATGGAAACAGTCCCCGAGAATGGCGAACGACCGACTCGCAGGGCTCTCCGATACCCCCTATGCCTCCCCTGCCAGCTGCGGTCGAAGGTCGCAAGGGAAGCATGCCAACGATCAATGCTGGCAATACATCCTCGTCGACTCTCTCCGCTCCCTCGGCAGCAGCGCTGAATGCCTTCCGCAATCGGGGCTTGCGACCCCCGCCCATCCCCAGCAGCAACGCGCGTCGACCTCTCCTCTCCTACGCAGAGGCTGAAGCTCAAGAGGAGGAAGAACTCTCGGCTGTACTCAGGGAAGAGGATGCTGTAGGTGGGCCCGCGGCGAACAAGCGTCTTTCGGCAATGGGGCCCAAACTTAAGAAGAATGCTCCGGCGCCGTGGGAGCTTGGGGCTGATGATGATGGTGACATTGGCCCGGGCAGGCCTAGTGGGACCGGCAGTGCGGGTACTAGCGGCGGCGGTGGTGGTGGGAGCTTCAATCCGTTCTCGAAGAGGCCAAGTACGGATATACGCGATCGCGATTCGTCGGATGTTAGGAGAGGGGGCCTACCACAGCCGTCCTCCAAGGACCAGAATGCGACGAACTTCTTCGGACGACCCTCGCGCGATTATGGCTCTCATAAGTATGAGCAACCCGGAGCAGACTCGGAATACACTGATTCGAACTCGAACACGACCAGCTCGGGTTTCCGGACTTCGTTTGGGGACGGATCGGCTTCGACGGCCAATACGGCTTCGAACGCGTCGCGCTCGCGTACGAAGAGCATCTCGAGTGCTGCGGCAGCGGGTGTGCTGAAGGGACTTGGATTGGGATCTTCGTCCTCTGGGGGTGCTCCGCCAGGGATGCCTATGGGGATACCTGCGGCTTACAGCAACAGCGGCAGCAACAATAGTATTGGCACCCCGTCCGGCTCTGGTGCAACAGGCTCGGTATCGGCTCCCTCCAGTGTTGGGAAGAAGTCCAAGTTCGTCAAGGCGCTCCGGTTGGGTAATAGCGTTTCGAGCGGGACGACGGCTCCGGGCTCGAATGCTGGTGCGGTTGGGCCGAATCGGGATAGTCAGGCGAATGCGAGTTTGGACGATCCGAGACGGACGAACCCGTCCAGTGCTTATCGTGGATCGGGATCGACGGGCCTGTCGCATGATGAGAGTGCAGCGACGTCGCCTGCGTACCCGCATTCCATCTCCTCCGGATCTCATCCGCACAGTGCGATTCATAGTCATAGCCATGGCCATCTCCCATCCCAGACATCGACCCATCAAACACAGAGCCAGGGACAGGGACCTCAGTCCCATAGTCATAGCCATACCCCTCAACAACAACAGCCACAGGCGAAGGCGGGCCGAACATCCGTTTCCGCGCCCCAATCGCCCATCTCGTACTCGCCCCGAAGCGCGACATCTCCACCTCTGCCGCCCCTGATGAGCCACAGCCACAGCAGTGCGATCCGGCAGAGCGGCGACGATGGCGTGATGGTGAGTCCTAGCTCGGCCAGCGCTGGCGGAGGAGGAGGACAGCGGTCAAGTAGTAGTACGACGGCGCATACGAGCAGTTCTGTGGGTCCTGGGTTGAAGACTCTTATGCTTCAACCTCCTCGGTCTGGGTCTATTGTCGGTTCGCCTGGTGCGGTGGGAGGTGGAGGACCGGGAGTGGGAGGGACGATGAACGTTGGTGGAGTTGCTCCTGTGTGGAGGTCGGGTACGGGTGATGGGTTTGGAGGCGGGGGTGGACCTTTGACGTCGCTTGCGAATGGAGATAGGTCTTCTGTTTCTACTCCGGGCGAGGACGATTGGCGGAAACCTATGACGCTCAGTCCGAGGACGACCAGTTTGGGGATGGGAACTGGTCCAGGGAGTGGGGCAGGGCCGTTCAGTCCTGTTGGTGGAGGACCGAGTTCATCTGCTTCCGCGGGGTCGGGGTTTGGGAGATCACGTATGCCTACTTCGCCTACGGCCAGCCGACTGGGCAGTATCGCTGCTTCGTCCACGGGTAGTTCTGCTTCAGGAACACTCGCTCCATCCTCTGGGATCTCAGCCAGCGATAGTTCGCAAACTATTACGGAGTTCAACCAAAGTTTCGCGTCGACGAGCAGTCGTGGTGGATTGAATGCTGCGACGAAGGTTGGATTGGAGCGATACGCTTCTCCACCTCCTGTAGGTGGGGCAGGAGGAGGTGGGATGGGTGGTGTAGCTCCCTCAGCAGCGGGCGCGCTCGGCTTGACGGCTCCGTCAAGTGCCGCCGACCAATCTGAAGAACAGGCGCAAGCAGCTTCGACGGGCGAAGGCGGGCAAGGTCCCTCGCTTGGGAATTTCCCTCGACCGGGTCAGGCGGAAGGCGTACCGTACAAGCTGATCTCGCTTCAAGAGGCGCGTGCGAATCAGGCGCGAGAGCGTGAAGAGCGGAATGCACGAGCTGCGCGGGCGAAAGGCGGACCTGGACCTGGGCCTTCTTCGGTTGCTATGACGAATGGACCGCCGTTCTCGGAGAGTTCGATGGCTAGCTCGAACTCGAATTCGAATTCGATTCCTTCGGGCATGGCGCGTTCTCAGTCGAATCCCTCTGGCGGAGGTCTCCCTCTTTCCGCATCTCAAAGTCATGTCGGAATGGGACCTCAGGACGACTACGGCGAGTCGCACCAGCACGCGGGTCCGCATGGTGCCATCGCTGGTGGTAAGGTGATCAAGAACAAGAAGAGCGGTGGCTTTTTGCGCATGTTCAACAAGGATCGGTCAGGGGATGCCCCGCCTGTGCCTGGGCAGCGGAACGGGTCCGTTGAAGAGGGCCGGGGCGTGACGAGCTTGGGCGACGAAGAAAGTCGTCGTTCGTCTGCGCGCGGAAGTAACGGGATGGGTATTCCGCCTCCTCCTAAATTCATGGTCTCGCCGGATGTGTCTGCGCGCGGGTCGAATTCTAGTTCGGGCTTGGGAGGAGGATTGGGCGTGGGTGGAGGAGGGGGCGGCGGCGGGTTGAGCGTCGCGGTTCCTGCGCTTAAGCTTCGGCCGATGAGCTCTATGCTGTCTGGATTCTCTGCGGATTTGCTCGACCCTACACTGTCGGAGGCCGGTTCTTCCTCTGCTTCCAACTCTACGCGCATCAACGTGACGACTTCGTCCTTGGGGAGCGCAGGAGCTGGCTCCGGAGCCGTGACGATGACGATGAGTCCTACGGCGTCGAAGAGTCCCACCCTCCTCTCACCGGTCGAGGCGACGCATCCCAACTCGCGCTCGACATCGATGACCTCCTTCACGTCCGGTGCAGCGAGTGAGGACGCGAAGGGCAGTATCGTCGGCGGCAGAATGGGCAAAGATCCCAGTAACACGCTCCAGGCTTCGAGGCAGACCAGTGTCAGCTCGGCTGGCGGCAGCGGGAGTGTCAGCCCGAAGCAGACGTTGCGCGTTGATCGGGCTGGGACGTCGGATGCGGCTATATCGCGTCGCACGTCGGATGCAACCAATGCCTTTGACTCACAAGCCGTTCAGTACGCTAACGGCGGACTCGCTGCGACCGCATCTCCCACTTCGAGCGAATCGGGCCCGACGTTCCCGAACCCCTCAGGCAGTCTGTCGAACAGCAGCAGCAGCAACAGCAACAACGTCGTCAGCGGTCCCCAGCCGGCTTGGAAAATACGCGCTCAGGAGCTGGAGGGCAAGATCATGGAGTACGCGGCTGAATTGGCTGAATTGCGGAATACGTACTTCACTGCTGCTGCCGCTGCGGAGCTGGCTGCTGCGGGAGGGTTGGGCCTGATCGGGGAGGAAGACCCGGAGATGGGCGGGGCGGGCTCTACGACGCCCTCTGCCAACCCTGCGGGAGTCTCACCTGTCAATGGGACGCCCTCAAGGGAATACACCGCTCTTCCCGGTACGAACGACTCTTCGGCGCCGGTGATCCCTGCATGTGCGATGTGCGGCTGTCTGTGCGCGGAGCAACGACGTCAGCAGGCGCTGAATGCTGCTGCGATTCTGAAGGGGATCAGCGTCTTGGATCGTGGTCGGGCGATCAAGCCTGGGTTGGTGCAGTCGTCCCGCTTCGGAAGCTATGCGCTTCGGTCCTGAGGGCCCATCGCGCTTTCCGCTTTCTCCTGAAAAGGTGCGTTGTCGCTGATATCGTCCTATCTGCTTTCCATGGGTTCTTTTTTATTGACATTCACTATCTCTTTTCTTCGCGTCTATCAGGACCTTCACCGGCCCTTTTTCGCTCGGCCCTTCGTGCCTCGTCGGATACCAAAAAGGCAAACTTCCACACTCCTTCTAATGGCTCCTTCCATCGGTCCGCTTTCTTTACTTGCCTTCACCGCTCCCTCCTCCACCACCTCTGATTCTACAACAGGCCCTTCTTCTCTTCCTCTTGCCCCCCCTGTGCTGCATCTGATTCTACCTCACACTCATATCCATGAAGCGCTGTCACTTGCTTACTACTATATAGCTCCATTATTTTCGCCTCTCAACCCTGCGCCATCCCTTTTCTTTCTCCCTCTTTCTCTCGTGAATCTTCCTTTTTTCTCTCTTTCCACGCTTTGCTCTCTTTGCACCCGACTTTTCTCTCATGGCTTCGCTAGAGATCTCTATGCCTCCCCTCCTTCTTCTCCCTCTCCCCTTCTTGCTGCTCTGTCCTCTCTTTCTTCTCGGCTCTGAATTGTACTGTTTCCCGGCCCCGCAGGCTCTTCGCTTCGACACGAGGAGGACAAGATATGGAGATGGTCTGCTGTTGTATTTGTCAGCCCCGAGGGGGAAGATCGTCTGTTCGATTGTCCAACCTGTGCTAGCGCTACGTGTGTGCCGTACAGAAGCCGAAAAGTTGTCGTCCGTCAGATGTATGTATGGGCGACGTTGGGGTAAGTGAATCCAAAGCTGAATTCACTGCTTCTTGAGGTAAGGTCTCAGCTGTCAATAGGAAGGGGAAAATAAATGTCAGATGCAGAGCAGGAACACTTTCGCAAGCCTTGAGAGCTCTTCAGACTCACGCGCTCCAGCCGCTCAGCCGCACGCTCGAGATCGCCGTCCTTGCAGAAGGAGAAGCGGATGTAACCCTCTCCATCGAAAGCGTGCTCATCGCTGTAGAAGGCCGAGGCAGGAATGGTCGTGATCCCAATCTTGGACGCAAGGAACCAAGCGACATGGAAGTCCTTCGGCCGCTTGGCGATCTCAGCGGGGAGTTCGAAGTCCTTGGGCACTTCGACAGCTGTGCTGTCGACCATGACGAAGTAGCCGCCTTCGGGCCAGCTGTAGGGAAGACCGACGTCGTCGAGTGCTTTGCAGATGATATCGCGTCGTTCGGCGTATTGCTTCACTTGGGTCGGGAAGAAGTCGTGTTCCTCGGCCTTTTCGAGACCGATGGCAGCTAGATGTGAGGAAAAAACAGGGATTTCAGCACGAAGATTTCTTGTGCCAGCTGGCAGAGCAAGGATACTTACCACCTACGGAGGCCGCGTGGTTGGTGCAGAAGGAGATGCGGACGTGTACGATCCATGTAGGATGAACAAGGTGTGCGGGGCCGATGCACCATCCGACCCGCCAACCGGTAGCAGCAAAGCTCTTTCCCGCACTGCCAATCGTAATCGTGCGCTCCCACATGCCCTCAAAGTTGGCAAGGCGGATATGCTCGATTCCATCGTACGTGAGACAGTCGTACACCTCGTCAGCGATGACGAGCAAGTCGTACTTGATGCACAGCGCAGCCAGGCGGGCGAGTTCTGGTTCGGTGAAGACTTTGCCGAGAGGGTTATGGGGAGAGTTGTAGATGATGACTTTGGCCTTTGGGCTGGCCATAGCTTTCTCGAGCGCATCCCAGTCTACCTTCCAGTCGTTCGAGGAAGGCATGTTTCCCGAGGGACCGGACTTGTTGGATGCGGCGTCGGGAGAGGGTGGGATCAGAGGAACGTAGACTGGTTTGCCGTTGTTGAAGGTTGCTTCGCAGTGGTACTGATCAAAGGCAGGCTCGAACGTGATAACCTCGTCCCCGGGCTCCAAGAAAGCGGCAAGAACACAGTACATGCCCTGATTCGCGCCTGGAGTGACGACAATATCTGTGTCCGGGTTCAGCTTGGTCCCCACATCCGGTCTGCGCTTAGGCAGATCTTTCCCCTCCCCGGCCTCGTACACATCTTGCTCAGGATCCTGAGGTTTCCGGAAGGAAGAGCTGTAGAAGTCGGCAATCGCGTTCCGCAGACGAGGGATACCCTTCGCATGGGCGTAGTGGTGGACATCGACCCGGTCTGTGAGAGCTGTGGTGATGGCCTCGCGAATGTACTCGGGCGGGGGGAAGTTCATGAAGCCCTGGCCGAGATTGACATTGTCGGTGTGTCCGAATCCCTGGCCAAACAAGGTCCAGACATCGGTGCCCTTGTTGAGCTCCTCATGGACGCGCGATGCATGGCCGATGCGCGATGGCTTGCGTGAGGATGAAGCCTTTGCGGCCGTTGTTGCTGGTGCTGCTGACATGGCGATCTGTCTCGATGGCTGGAGTGAGAATGCGGCGATCTTGCGGCTGGAAGAGGCGAGGTCGTCTTAGCTGTGATGTTCAAGAGAAAGGCAGCTGTCCGCATTTACCTGGAAGTCTGGGAAGTTGTGGTGGAAGCGCTCCAGCCAAGTGAGGCAAGTTCCAGGCGAGCTTCGATCGATGACTCCCAAAGTCCCAACTGAGAACCCGAAGTTCCCGCACTCGGCGCTGTCCGGAACAGCGTCGCTCTCAAGACGATGCTGGGGGGCATGGAGTACATCAAACACGATTGCATCTTGCAAGAGAAGTATTGTTACAAATTACAGGGAACCGTAAAGCCTTCGCGCGAGCGAGGTTTCTTCTACGCCGCCGCCTCGAACAGAAGCTGGCGCTGAGGCAGATGAAGGGGCCTAGGCTGAATGAGCGCGGGTCTGTCAAACGCAAAGAGATAAGTAAGAAATGAGAGGTGATCAGCTAAAGGTAGAAGACAAAGTAGCAGAGGGCAAGCATAATCAGGAGTACTCACAAGCCAGTGCCCAGCCCTTCCGCAGGATGACCCATGATGATACTCTCCGAGACACCCTCAATCGCGTCCGTCTTGCCGAAGAGCGCCGCATCGAACAGATGATCTGTCGTCTTCTCGAACGAAGCCAGCATCAACACCGAGTCCTTCATCTTGGCCACTCCGAATCGGGTGATACCCAGTACTTGGCCCTATGATGGAATGATATGGTTCGAGGATAATGGTCAGCACAAGGTGCAGGTCCTACGACATATCAAGACGCAGCAGCACTCACCTTGTAGGTCATCACATCAGCCAACAACATGACGTGTCGCGGATCGATGTTCATCGAGTGACTCCTCATCGTCTCCTGAATCTCATCGTAAATCGACTTTCGAGCAGCCTCAATGCCAAGCACCTTCTCCATCTCCATCACATGGTTCGTCCGCGTTGTCTTGAAGTCGACACCTATTCATTTCAAAGAGGGAATCATGGTCAGAGTCCAATAAGCTGCCTGCCATTCTTCGAGAATATACGCAAAACTCACCATCGGTACCCATGACGTCCAACAGACCCTGACCTTCCACTCCCAAATGCCGCTTGCCCTTGTCAATCGTGATGACAGCCCGAATCGCAGCGTGAATACCCTTCACGATGATCTGAGGCAACCCACGCTGCAACATCTTGAGGATGTACGAGATCTGCGGGTCGTCGTTGTTCATATTGATCTTGAGGAGGAAGTCCCTCTCGTTTACGTGGATTTGCTGCAAAAAGATTGCATGCAAAATCATCAGCACCTCCCATCAAGGCATTATGCGGTCACGATTGGAAACTCACCTCGTCCTTCAACTTCATCAGCCGCGACTTGACAATCGCCCACTTGATGTCCGACAATGTCATCTCCAACTGCAGCATGTTGATCGCCCTCTCATCAACATGCACCAGCACATAAGCACTGTCCTCCGTCCAAGCCTCCTCAATGACCGAAGCAATCTGCAAAAGAAAACGGGCACAGTCAGATCGAACCCGCCCACGAAACTCTACAAGTTCCACAAGCATAAGCCGGAGAAAAAAAATACTCACATCGCCTAAGAACGTCTTCTCAATCCGACCCTTTGTCACACGCGCAGCCGCCTCCGAATCTTGGTTCAGCAACGGAGCACGCACAATAGGCGTAGAAATCACCTTCGCCGCGTTGATAATCTCCTTGATACGCGGCACACCCTGGGTGATGTTCATCGAAGCCAATCCGGCGAAATGGAACGTCTTCAAGGTCATCTGCGTACCGGGCTCGCCGATCGACTGTGCTCCTATCGCACCGACGGCAGTTCCTGAAATTGAAGAAATTGAGAACGAGTTAATCTTCTGGTACAATGGCAATGAAACTAGCGCTTTAACTTCCGAACACTAACCTGGCTCGACCTTGGCGCGGATGAACTTGTCGTAGCAAGTGCGAAGGAAGTACATCAACGTTGTCTTGGTGATCTTCGTCTTGTTGTCCAGCACCGCTCGGGACGCAGCTATGAAGGAGAAGCAAAGAAACAGAGATATCAGCGACTCATGATCCAACTCTACAAAAACCAGAAGAAAACTCACCATCAGCATCTCCGTAAAGATGTACATCCGGATTCCACCCCGCAGGCTTGACAAGCGCAGCATCCAACCCCATCGAAGCCCGGAGATTCGCAGCAGGCTGGATAATCTTCTCCCTAACGAACTCAGTCGTCTCAGCGATATACGCCACGTTCGTATCCGACTTCCACCGCTTCGACCCAACTTCACTCTGCAGCACCTCCTCCATCTCAAAGGGCGCAATACCACGCTCGGCATCTGGGTCGATCTCGGGCTGCGTGGGGTCAGGCGCAACGTTCGAGACGGCGAGCAGTTGGGCAATCGCTTTGGAGTGGCGCCAGGTCCGGTTGTACTCGACTGGAAGAGCGTTTCCTTCCAGCTCGGCTGGGTCGAGCGCGTCGGTACCATACTCGAACTGCACCATACCTCCCGCGGAGTTACGCACCGACTTGTCGTAGTGGACCGAAAGATCCTCGAGAGCCTGCGTTTGACATATCGCTCTAATCAGTTCATTGCCCCATATGCATAAGCAAGATCCAAGACCACATTTACTCACCTTCATCAACCGACGGGCCATGTAACCCGTCTCGGCGGTCTTGACAGCCGTGTCGACCAAACCCTCACGACCCGAAATCGCGTGGAACAAGAACTCAGTGGGCGTCAAGCCCGTGTAGAAACTGTTACTGACGAACCCTTCGCAGGTGGGTCCTTCGACTTCTTGGGGAAGTGGGGCAGCGAACGGTCCTGGAACCCGTTCGGCACACGCGAACCTGCGATGACTTGTTGCCCTACACAAGCGACCATCTGAGCGACATTGACGGGCGAACCTGTAAGACGCAGATACATTCAGACGTGAGCATCACAGCGTTGAGCAAGATCAGGAGCATTTTTCGCCAGTCACGCCTCACCTTTCGATCCGCAGTACGCCATAATCAACGGCGCATTATGCCGACTCAGCTCCTCCATACAAGCATCAGCACACTTCTGCCGCACATCACTCAGCTTGCCCTGAATGTTACTCTCCAACGTCTCCTCCTGCGACGCACCCGCCATGTTCTCCAACAGGCCGTGCTTCGCCTTGTCGATCATAGAGGCGGCCTCGATGTAGGCGTCCCGGATACGGAACTCCTTCGTCCTGCGTAGGTTCTCGCCGGGCATGACATCATTAATGCCGAGGGAGAAGCCCATGTTCGCTGAGGGATGAGAGAATCAGTAACGTCAGTACAGTACACCCCACCCTAGCTTGAACGGTTGCAACTCACTCAGCCATCGAGCACACATCTTCGCCAACCGGTTCATGGCCTGAATAGCAGCATCACACCCATAATCCCTCAACAAGACCCCAAACACGGAGTTCTTCCTCCCCTCACCAACCGTCTGCTTGTCCATGACTCCACACATCACCTCCGAGTTTACAATGACCAAAAAGCCATCGTTGGGACTCATGTCGGGGATCGAACCCTTCGCAGGCTTGTCAAACTTCTTGCACTGCGCCTCGAGGTTGATGATGTTCTTGCAGTCCTTGTTAGGTCGGATGAGCACGCTGAAGATCTGCTTGCCCGTCCAGAGCTTCTGCGGCTTGAGGATCGTAGGCGGAGGGATGTCGATGTGCAGATCGGCATCGGCAAAGTAACTGCAGATCTGCACGAACTGGGCTCGGTTGAGGAGTCGGTCCCCGCTTCGAGAGCAGGTAGGAGGCCGTGATGAAGTCTTGGATCGCGGCAATGACGGGTTCACCGTTCTTGGGAGTGACGAGGTTGTGCTTGACTCCCATGAGAGTCGTCGCCTCCGTGCGCGCCTCCTCCGTCTGCGGCACATGCATGTTCATCTCGTCTCCGTCAAAATCAGCATTGTATGGCCCACAGGCACACTCGTTCAGTCGGAAGGTCCGCCATGGACGAATCTTGGCTCGATGACTCATGATGGACAGCTTGTGGAGAGATGGCTGTCGGTTGAAGAGCACAATGTCGCCATCGCGGAGATGCCGTTCGACGGTGTCCGCCGATTCGGAGCTGGTTGGCTACGTCTACACGTCTGTTGGGAGCGACGAACTTTAAGAAGCGCTTGAAGCCGTTGCCGCCATTGATGACGTAGTTTGCGCCCGGGTGGACGTCGCAGCCGTTGATGATGGCCGCCTTGAGGACCTCGAGGTGTGTGAGAATGCGCGCTCTGGGTATGTGAGGATTTTGGCGACGCGCTCTGGCACGGCAACCTCATCGATCTTGAGGTTTGGGTCGGGAGAGATGACGGTCCGCCCTGAGAAGTCGACACGTTTTCCGGACAGATTACCACGGAATCGGCCTTGCTTGCCCTTTAATCTTTGACAGAAGCCGCGGATGGGCTTGGCTTGGGAGTTGGCTACGCCGGGCAGCTCTGAGTTGATGTACATGGCCACCAGCAGTTGTAGGTAGTCCCACTGCTCGACCAGTTGTGCTGTTGTGGTTCCCTTGTCACCTTGTAGACCCACCTTGATGAGTCCGTTGGTGAAGATGATCTCGGTCAACTTGACAGTCAGATCGTCCTCGTTCGTTGCGCCGTCTTGAGCGACGGAGGGACGAATGCAGACGGGGGGAACGCAGATGTACTGCCAGATGTACTGTTCTGGTCTTCCGAACTCTGGCCGCAGAGCAAGCAGTTCGCAGTCCTAGGGAGGGATAGCATGTCAGACTGCGCACGCTCTCCGTCAAGAAAAGGAAGGGATGAAGAGGAAACTCACCTCATCTGATATGCGCTTGAAGAGCTCGAGCACCTTCAAGGGGTTCATGTCATCCTGCGCCCGACTGAGATGCGGGGTGATGTCGCCTCCACCGAGCTTCTTGGCCGTCTCAAAGGTGCGCATGAAGGCTTCCTTCTCGTCCTTTGCTTTCTTCGCCTGTCGGAACTTCTCGTGCACGATTTTGAGCTGGCCAGCCTTCTTGACGAAACCATTCACGGCGCCGCATCGTGGGCAGAAAGTGACCTTCTTGGCGAGAGTGTTGACTGCCTTGAAGGTTGCTGTGCGCTGCAGGTTCTCGAGATTGGGTCTTCTGAAGAGACGGAGATATTTTCTGCGCTGATCTTCGTCGATGAGAACGCATGCGCAGTTCTTGCAGATCATCTGGAGGATGCTGATGACGTGTTTGAAGAAGCCGATGTGGAAGACGGGAAGGATGAGCTTGATGTAGCCGTAGTGTCCCGTGCAGTCCTGTGTGCGGAGACCACATGTTGTGCATGATGATGACTTGTCGGAGACGCCCTTCGTGTGTGAAGAGTAAAGAGTGAGCAGTGGAGAGAGAAGAAAGGGGAAAGAGGTTGTGAGATTGAGACATACCATGCGACGGTCGAGGACACCCTGTGTGACTGGGGTGCGGTCTGCGATGTTGTAGAGGTCTTTTGAGGTGACTTCTAGTTCTGATATGCGTGCGATGTCCTGCATGGACAGCACACCGAACTGGATGTGCTTGATCTTCTTGGGCACATCTTGAACGCTGTGTGTGAGTGAGAGAGCGAGTCAGCTGAGGATGCTGTGGATGAATGCGAGTGAGGCTGATACGTACACGAGGTCCTTCATCGTGGCGAAGAACAGTCCAATCCAATGCTTCTGTTCTGGTCTGGTCTGTGCGGTGGAGGATGAGGATGAGGATGAGGGTGGATGAATGCTGCTTCCTTCTGAGTGAGTGAGTGGGTTGGACTTTTTTGGGTGATCGATCGATCGATCAATTCTGGAATGTTATCTTATCAATTTATCGATCGATCGCGCATTCAGCACCACCACCTTCGCTCGCCTCGCACTGATGATGGCGAGGACGAGGTCGAGGATGGCAGCAAGGATGCAAGACGAAGAAGTGGAAATCAACAGCAGCGCATTTTCAGCGACAGCATCAGACGCAGAACACGCAACTGCACTCATCTCACTCGCCCAGCAACTCAACTCCTCCCATCGCATCCCAGCATACAACCACATCCTCACCCACCACCTCAACAGCAACCCACAACAACGCATCACAGCCCTCAACTTCCTCGCTGCTGCTGCTCTCGTTCATCCACCATCGGCACATCAACTCGTCCTAGACCCAGACAATGGACTGCTCCCATCATGCATCCACACAGCCGAGGCTCACACTCACGACGACGTGGCCATACACCTCGCTGCCATGCTCGCAGCCTTAGCTGACTATCCCCCATCACGGTCAGAACTCGCAGGACCTCGAGCACATCAAACTACACCAATGGGCACTCACAGCCGTCAAGACGCATCACACGCGCAAGATCATGCTCAAGAAAGAAGACACACTGCTCTCTTCGCAGGACTTCTTCTTCTCAAGCTCGCCTCGCCATCTCCATCAGCTGCGTCCGGTCTCGACCCTGCGCAAGCTTCAAAACGCAGACAGGAGGCCAGCGCCCTTGCTCCAAAGCTGTATGCGCTCGCATCGCAGGAACTCATCAGTCGGTCTCGTCCGCGCAGCAGCCTCTCAACCGCACCGCTCGCTCTACCCTCCTCGCAGCACTGGAGACACTAGCCTATCTCAGCATCTTCAACACAGACTCCGTCCCTACCAAGGAGAACTTCAAAACACAAATCGCCTCCTCACCCAACCTTCTCAAAGCACTCATTCAACTCGCCAAATCAGCAGGCAGCCAAGCACAAGATTCCGCAGTCCAATTCACCATCGCTTCCATCTTTGAGCACGTATCAGTCTATCCTGCCCTTCTCAGTTCGGAGCAGAAGCAGGTGGAGAAATTGCGCAAGGTTGCTGTTCAGAAGCAGCGCGAGGCCGAGAGGAAAGCGGCTGGCGGAGATGGGGCTACGTCTACGAGCGCTGCGGCGACGGAGGGGGAGGGGACGACCTCAAGACTCAACAAGCGGAGGCGGAATCACGATGTACGCTTCTTCTCCAAGCAGGCGTCGTATCCGCCCTCGTCTCCATGTCGACCTCTCTCGCTTCCCTCCGTGCCCAACCAGCGTCCAGCACAGGCACCAACGAGGACGTCACACAAACAGCACCTCCATTGCAGATCTCTCTCTGCTACTCTTGCCGCTTTGACCATGCGACAAAATCGACGCACGCGCGGACTCATTGCCCAACAGGGAGGAGCGAAGACGTTACTGATGCTCTCCGATCGCGAATTGGAACGGTATCGAAGTAATGTCGCATCACAGCTTCGTCGTCACCGTCGTCCTGCCATCCAGTCATCGTCAGATGCACCCTTGGAAGGAAGAGAAGAGAAGAATGAGCTCGGGAACCTCTCAATATCGTGCCCCTTCAAGCCCTCGCGCGCATGTGCATCTCCCTCGATCCACAACTACTCTTTGGGAAGAGTACGCCGAGCAGCGGCGGGGGCGGCACGGCTTCAGGACCAATCGTAGCCATTCCAGCGCTGTGTACGCTCTTCCTCCACCCCTCAGTCGAGAGTGACACACTGGCGCGCTTCGAAGCTTCCTTAGCACTCACGAACCTCGCGAGCGTAAATCCGGACCTCGCCTCTCAGATCGGAGCCTTCAGCCTGGATACGCTCATTCCTCCCACCCAACAAGGCAGCAAAGAAGATGATAGCTCAGTACTGGATGTGCTGGGTGGTCGGATTTTCACGGAGGATAATTTGATGACGAGGCGGGCTTATATTGAGCTCTTGTGCAATTTGGTGCAGTGCGAACCTGCTTTCAGGATATGGACGGGCGAGGCGGAGGATGATGATGCTTCCTCATCAACCACTGTCGGAGGGCGGAGGCGCAGCAGCGGCCCTTGAGGTCAGCCCAGCAAGGCTTGCACATCCTCGCCGCGCTGTGCGCACCCTCCGACGCGCCGGCGCAGCAATCGGACGAAGCGGGCCAACCTCCCAGAGAAACTTCCTTGCCCACCCGTCTGGCCGCATCGGGAACGCTGGCAACACTGTGCTCCTCCCCGAGCGCGTGTGAACGGATCTTGAGTCTCAGCATGCGCTCTCTGAATACCCTTGCGCGTTTGGTCGCTCCTGTTCGACCGAGGGCTCCGGCGCGCTTTACCGAGTTGGTGGATGAGGCGGAGCCTCAGCAGGAGGAGGATGACGATGATAAGACGGCTGTTGAGCATCAGCAAGGAGAAGGAGGGCGAGGAGACGGCTCCAGAATTGAGGTGGACGAAGGTGAGGACGGATGGACCATGAACGATGCGGAAGAAGTAGAGCTTCTGGAGGCGGAGGATGCCGATCTAGAGTCCTTCCGCCCACCTTCTGCCTTTGACGACACTCCGGCTCCAGCACCAGCGCCCAAGCTTGCTCAGGTACAATTGGCCATCAGGGGAGCAACGATGATGAACAGCTTGGTTCAGTACCTCTGTTGGCGTAAGCAAGTCGGCCCGTCACAAGGTGGTCAACAACAACCCCAACCGACCGGCGGACGGCGCAAATCGGTCGAGCAGCTCGCACGGAGGTTCGAACGGAGTGGGGCTTTGGACGCCTTGCGTGAGGAGATCATGAATGGGATGCAGGAACTCAAGATTGAAGAAGCTTCCGGAGGGCGGGGAGCGGCGAGGAGTGCGCAGGAGGTGACTGGGATGCGGAGGGAGGTGATCAAGTTGTGTTTGGAGAGCTTGAAGGCGTGGGCTACGCTTGGGATTGAGAGCGAGTGAAAGACGGACCGGCATCTTGTATCTTGCATCCACACATAGCAAAGCAATGCATCTTAATCGTACGCAATGGATATCGTTTGCATCTTTCGAAGACTGCCAACGTGATACGTCCTTCAAGAGCGAAAAGGATGTGGCAGAACAGAGTGAGGAACATCAGGTACACAAGTATGAAGTATTCCGCATTTGCCAGTTCGAGAGAGTACAACCGCAGAGATAGATAGACGAGAGAGGGTATCGTATTTGGATCCATCAAGACTCCAAAAACCGCCTTGAGCGTATGATGGTACAACATGCGGCATATGCCTCGCCATAAACCCAGTCCGGAACTCAATCTGCCCAAACACATCCTGTCGCCGTCCCATCCCTTTCCCCTCCCCATCCTTCAGCACGAACAACCTCCTCTTCTGCTTCTGTAAAGCGGACACCGTCCGCGCCGCACGAGCAAATCACTTCCTCGTATGTGATCATCACATCTCCCGGTGGGTACAACTCCACATGTCGCATATTCGCCTCGAGCGTTCGACGTAGACTCCAGAATACCTCTTCTGTCTTCCGACGGGCTTCTGCTTCTTCTATGGGGGATGCGAAGCGCGGTTGAGCAGCACGACCGATGAAGGAGGTTGTGTAGTCGTATGCGGTTTGTGCTTGGCCGTTGGGAGGGGGAGCTGAGGAAGAGGCCGTCGCACCGGGGACAGTACCTTCTTTAGGCGCGGAGGCGACATGTGCGAAGGCTTGCTTGATCAGGTTCGTCATGTCGAATGGCGGACCTTCACGACGCTGCGAGCTCGGCTCTGGCTGCTCAGCTCGTCCTCGTCCTCGTCCTCGTCCTCCTCCTCATCATCAACATCACTACTATCCTCATCCTCCTCCTCATCTGAGTCTCCAGCCACACTGCTCTCCGTCATGCCGTCATCAGTCCCGACAGGCACGAAGGGCGATACCGAAGAGGAGCCGGAAGGTGAACCAACCAGCACAGGCTCGCCCCGATCCGCCAATGCAACTGCAGCATCCGTCGCAACCGCACTAGCCGCCTCATTCACCTCCGTCGGATCCCTACTACTCGTATTCGAAGCAGTGCCCCGTCGAGAGGACGACTTCCTCTCCGCCCGCTTCGTGCGCCGTTGATCCCTCTTCTCACTCTTCGCCCTCCTACCTCCTTCCTCCGTTCCTCCTTCGAAGCGGCGTTCGTCGCCCGTGACTTCTTAGGGGGAGCAACAGGCTGACTGATGCGTTCCTCGTACGCCAACCACGCGCACGCGTTGCGGATGTCGAGCACGTGTCCGAGACTGAACCGACTGACGATGTCCCACGAGTGCGTCCAGGACGAGATGAAAGGTGCACAGCGTCGACCTAGTGGGGCGGACATCACACTCGGCACACCAAAGCAGTACGCATGTAACTTCCTTCCTGGAGGTAGACCCGATCGTGCGCTCGTCCTCCCCCACCAGCTTGTCATCATGACGCGCAGGATCGTCCAGAGCGGGCAGACCGACCCACAGAAGAGCAAGCAGTGCAGCAAGACCGCGCCGAGAGAATGACCTGTGATGTCGAGGTCGTAAGTTGGGTTCTGTTGGAGTGCACGCGCGACGGCCCGATGGACAGGAGCCTGCCTACTGCCCCAATGGAAAGCACCGTGTGGTACATGCCCTCATGCACCACATACGCCTTATCATCGTCATGCCACTGTCCTTCGAGGGCGGCGCGTCAGGCAACTCATCGTCCATCTCCTGCTGACGACGCGAGGCATCCATGTTCTCGAAGGGGACGGCAGTCGCACGTCAGATCCGCAGCGACGTCGCCGAAAGTGAGTGTGCCGCGAAGGACGAGGACCACCTTCTGTGCTGAATGATCTGTGACGACGTAGAATTTCGGTCGACTGGGGACGGGGCGACCCGTAGTGTTGTAAGAGGTGGAGGAGTACACACCCGCCTCGGCTGTACCGCGCTGAACACCCGCGAGCTGATGGAAGACATCGTCGTCGTGCTTTCCAGAGATGAGATCAATGAGGGAATATGTCATGGGTGGACGCTGATCGTGATCGAGCACGTTTGAAGGAAGGCTGTTGCTGTGGGCCTGGAACTGCACCGGAGTTGTCGCGCGAGGGAGGGGTGATGTGTCCTGGGGTGTTGTGGTCGCGTTCGACTGAGGTGGAGCCTGAGATTCCCTCTGGATAGATCTCCTCGGGGTCAAGGGCAAATTTAAAGCGATCGGATCCGTCCGCCTCGGCTGCCCATCCACCTGGCATCAACCCTGAGGCCTCCGCTTCTGCATAGGTCTGGCTGACATCAAGCGTAGCGGCCGCAGCGAGGAAATCAGCCTCGTCGTGTTTGAGTTCGGTATCGTGGTCTTCCTGCTGTTGCTCTTGGCTGGGAGGAGGGACAACACCTGCTCCCTGGACGGTCGGATCTTGTTGAGGGGTGGGATGTCCACACCAAAATAGCGCATTGCTACGCCGCCGTAGATGCCGAGGACGAGACGACTGTATCGATCGAAGGCGAGCAAGGTCTGTGCGGGAGTGAGGGCCTGTCCATCGGGTGCCTGAGTAGATTCTTTGGTGACAGTGAGAGGTGTTGTCGTAGCCGTATCAGGTGCATGCTGTTGTCCGATCTCTGCCGTAATCACATCGCCCCCATCGGTGCCGATACGCGATTCTGACGTGATTCTGGGCTTGGAATTGTCCGCGCCAGCCTGGGGCGCGTCTCGTTGATGTTGCTGCTGATCTGCCACTTTGAGACGTTGTACCTCCTTCTGTAGCTGATCGATGTCGAGTTCGTCTAAGCCGGCGAGGATGCGCTGTTCATGCGCGGGCCGGGTGACGAGTTGAATGCTGACCCAGGCAGTGAGAGCGCGTGTGATTTGAATGATAGAGTATTGAGGGATTCCACCGGGTGGCATGGTAGCGTCATCGACATGATTCCAGTTGCGTTGTACCAATCGAGCGAAGGAGGTGAGAGAGCGAGCGAGTTCGGAGCTGAGTGCTGAGCTGAGGGAGGTCAATCCGGTCGATGCTGCACCGAGGGCGGCGGCGGTGATGTTTCCGCTGATATCGACAGCACCCAGGGCGAGCATGCTGACGCCGTCAAAGACGGATCCAACGATGGAGTGGACTCCTCGTGCGGCAGTTCCATCCTGATCCGCGGAGGCTAGATCGTACGCGTATGCGGGTAGAGCGAGAGAGTACTGAGTTGCGCGTTTGGCGATTTCGATGCCGGTTGAGGTGAAGAACTTTGCGGTGGAGAAGCCAGCTGAGGTGGCAGCGGTGGCGAGAGAGAGACCTTGTGAGCCAGTATCGAGCCACTGCGACCAACTGAAGCCGCGCTGGGACGGTTCAACTTGAGGTTGAGGTTGGGGCTGGGTCTCAGCACGCCGCGGTTGTTGCGGTTGCTGTTGCTGGGAGGCCATCTTTCGTTCACGCACGAAGAATCTAAGGATCTAAGGGAAGTGGGAGGGAGAGGGAGAGGAAGAGGGAGAGGGAGGAAAGTGTTAGCCCTTATATACTCGAACGAAGCGCAGTCCAATGAATGCTTTCCACTCGGCCAGGGTCCAGCAGCGTTCAGCCAGGAGAAAAGACCTCCTTGCTCTTGCCCGCCTCGACTCCTTATTTCGTTGGGAACGAAGCGCGTCAACATCGTCAAGCGCAGTCCAAGCTGAGTGCAACAATTTGACACGTCCTTCCGTCGACCAGCTCTCCAACAACTTTTTTCTGAGGCTTTCCTTCCCCGCGTTCTGACGTCGAGCTGCATGATGCAGGGACTCAATTTCACATGCCTCTCACTCTCGCTTGTGAGCGAAAATGCAGTCGGGGCGACAAAAGAGCCCGACCACCGACCACCGAGGCTGGCGAGAGCGAAACAGAATAATGGAGAAGTATGTAGAGAGACTTTGACTTGGGACAATTCCATTCGACAGCGCCTGAAAGGGTAAGCTTTTTGAGCAGAGCAGGCAGTTCTGTTATATGTGTGTTTGTGTGTGTGTTTGTGTGTGCGTGCGTGTGTGCACGCGTCGTAGCCTTTCACTCCGCCTTGTTCACATCCCGCTCCACCTTGATCTCCAACACCGCCCGACGGACCCACCGGCGCCGACGCGTATACCGGCCCCGTCCGCTCTTCCCGCTCATCTTATCCCACAGGTTGTCCCCGTAGCTCCACCCTTCCTCGTCCACATCGAGAGGGTTCCGTCCCGTCGGGCCAGCAGCATCCGTCGCAGGAGCGCCCGAGGTCGGCGTAGAGGGGACGCTGCCTGCCTCGCCGTTGCCCAGGAGAGGAGAACGGGTAGAGAGCCCAATGGGTGCTTGGGCCGTTCCAGCTGGCAGGTAGCCGATGCTTCCCACATAGCCCGCACCGATGACAGTCCATTCGGGATCGAGCCACTTCCACGTCACTGTTCGCTTCGTGTACTTCGTCGCCGTCAGCGCAGCACTCTCCTCACCAGCCGCGTCCTGGCCGGACACTGCATCTTGAGGAGTCATCGTGACCTTGGCAGGAGGAAGCGAGAAGGAAGATGGCGGAGAGACAGCGTTGTGATGCTCGTCCGACCTGTTAATCCACACGAGAGCGATGCTGATCAGAATGAGGGATGGAAGGAAGAGCCGAACGAAGATTGCACTCACCAACTCGGGCGTTCCTGAGGAAGCAGTGCTGACGTCCAGTCCAGACCCATCCACCACCTCTGATTCTCAAAGACTGAGAACTCATAGACAACATCCTCATGCTTCACTGCCTTCGCGTCCTTGTCCTTCTTGCCCTTGCCGCTGCTGCTCACAGCGCCCAAATCAGGAATCAGCGAGCTCACATAAACACTCTCGCCCGTAGAAGGGTCGAGCGTCGACTCGTGCCCACGTCCGAAAGCAGCGAGCGGACCCGTCTCGCCAGAGAGAAGTCGGACCAACCCAAGGACAACCCGACGGACAAATGCACTCCGCCAGAGGACCGACCGAATGAGAGCGGCCCAGGGCGCGCACCACGTAAGCGCGATCAGACCCAAGGTCAGCACCGTTGAGCGAACGGAGAGCGAGCCGAGCGGGAAGGGAGGCATGATCTGGAAGGAGAGCTTGTGGGGTACGTATCGGACTGCGAGGGAGTGCGAGGCGCGTGCGAGAAGGTGATACAGCTGCACCAGACGCGGTTGCACGTGTGCATCAAAGACGACCTTGGCCTTGGAGATATGCGGATGCGAAGAAAGCTTGAGGACCTGCTGCTCCAATCCGGCAGGAGCCTTCGCCAGCACCTTGGCCGATCCGCTGCGAAGGAAGTCGAGCGTGCGCACTTGGGCGTGGGATTGGGCGCTGCCGAGGGTCTCCCAGGGAAGGAACATGTCCAGCTGGACCGTAGGTAGACCGAGCGAGGACCAAGGGAAGTAGCAAGCCAGATAGAGCGGGTAGGTCGTCAGGAGGAAAATGACCAATCGCTTCGTTCTCGTGGGATTCTCGGACCAGCTCAACAGACCGAGCGCGGGAGCGAGCAGCTCGCGGTGCAACGCACTGACAAAGTCGGCAATGTCGTCCAACTGACTGACGAGGGCGTTCAGTTTTGCTCCGTTCGTCTCTCGAATCGGGCCGAGGGAAGATGAGCTTGAGCCTGCCCATGGACGAAGGGTTGCGATCCACGCATAGCCGAGATAAGCCAGGATCAGCAGCTGAGGCGCGTAGCGCAAGACGGGATAGCCGACAATGATAGCCAGCGCATATCCAACGACGAGGAGAAGGGAGTGATGCGGATAGGGAGTGGACCAAGTGGCCAGAAGGAGGAATGCGTGGGTGGTCTTGATGAGCGGGGCGAAGGAGACGAGGATGCGGAGGATGGCGGGTGGGAGACGGTGGATGAAGTCTGCGGTGGAGAGTGGGCTGGATGACTGGGGTTTGGCTGGGAGACTGCCGCCTGCCTTGCGCGTGAGCGACATCTTTGCTTCTGTTAGGAGTCCCGCACTGGAGCGAACCACTGAGCGGGGAAGAGTGAGAGACTGAAGGTTATCGTGAATCGTCCAACTCGGTCGCGATGCAAATAAGCTGGGGGAAGGAAGAACGCGGATATGCATGAAAGAATTGCCGATGTGCTGTCGGGAAAAATGGCGGCTAGCCTCAGGAAAATTGCACGGCCACC
Organism: Tilletia indica; assembly: GCA_001689995.1. Classification (NCBI taxonomy): domain Eukaryota; kingdom Fungi; phylum Basidiomycota; class Exobasidiomycetes; order Tilletiales; family Tilletiaceae; genus Tilletia; species Tilletia indica. The sequence goes on from MAPW01000008.1 coordinate 380,179, forward strand.
GCCATTTCTATTTCTCGAGACTTCGAAGTTGGGGTTACAGTTGTTTGTAAAAATTTTGACCCTCGAAAGAAATCATTCAATCTTTTTTTTTCTGATGAGGAGTCTCAGTGAGGTCTCAAGCCACCCACCCTCGAGACGCGCGACGCGACGCGCCTAGTGCAACACCAACACAAAGGTCAAAGACCAACACCAACACCAACACGAACACAGCCTTTTCCTCACCCGGATACAGCAGCATTGGTTATGGCTCGCGTAAAAGACAACAGCTCTGCCAAATTGCGTTCAGCGCCCAAACGAGGAGACCGAGCCCCTGAGCCTGAGGAACCTGTTACCTGCCGGCTGGCGGCTGCCGTCAACGGTCAAGATCGAGAAGGCAAAGATGAAAGAAGGAGAAGGGGGATAAGGGTTTGGCTACTGTATAACTACGTTTAATGCAACTGCGGGTAAGTTAAATCAATTAAATTACACTGTGAGTAAACTGCTACTGCGGACGGCGGAGCCGCCAAAAAAATCAGTTGACTGCAGTCTACAACTGCGGAGCCCTCCTGGCTCCCGCATTTACTATTTCAGTAATTCAGTTATTTAAATGGCTTTTTTGCTCGCCGCTCCGCCGCACGTCTCGCTCATTCAGTCAGTCTTGATTCCTAAAGTCCCGGACCATGCTGCTTCGAATCTCACGGTTGTCGGTGGCTTGGTGCAGACTGCAGTGAAGTCTTCGATTCTCACGGTTTTTCGTTCAGTCCCCTCACATTCTTTATGCCTGAACAGATCGGCACTCCGCAGTTCACACTCTCTCCGCGTCGATCAAAGCCATGGAAGAACCCAATTCAAATGAGTTCCTGACGGGAAGCATCTGCGACGAGCTGGAGCGTGAGTCTATCGAAAAGCTTCGGGGAAGTAAAGACTTCAACAAAGATAAAGGCGAAGAATGCCCCTCTTCCAGTCTTCCGACTTTCCCTTTTCACATTCCGACTGCGACTTACTCGAGGCACAGGCGCTTCAAAACTTTCGAATAGTCAAGAAGCAGGAGGAGTGAGGACGTTCCCGACCGAGACACCAGAGGCAATCAGAGGGATCCTCCCCCTCCCCCGCGGCGATCGAATCTTCGCCCTCTGCGTGCGCGAGGGACTGAGCGTCCGCCACTCCCACCATTGCCAGTCCCAGCGATCATTTAGCGCGAGCAAGATATTTGGTCGTCTCAAATATACCGTAAGTTCCCCAGACTCTTTAGAGTTATGGGGTTATTGGGGTGGTTTTCGTTACGGCCGTAAATCTATTCGCTACATCGCTCGAACAAACTTTCTCAGTTGTTCTCCGATCACCTTCAAATTTTCTGAGGAGGTGGGAAACCAGATTCTACGTCCACTGTCCAAGTTTGAGCGTTTGTTAAGGTGGGAGTAGGTTATCTCAATCGAAAGGAACTGTGTTCTCCCCTCATTTCCACGTGCGAGAATATGAGTGATCACGCGATCACGCTCTCCATTCTCTCTGTGATATTGCACGTGGCTTTGCTTTGCAGCTGCTCGACGTTTGACATTGGACAGTTTACGGGCTCGACGCAACCTCGAACCCCTCCATTGGCTCGACGCAACCTCGAACCCCTCCATTGGCTCGACGCAACCTCGAACCCCTCCATTGGCTCGACGCAACCTCGAAACCCTCCACTCGACGCAACCGCGCAATCTCACTGGTTCGACGCAACGTCGACATCTCCTTGGCTCGACGCAGCACTGATCCGTTCGACGCAGCGCCAGTCCTATCGCTCGTTCGCTGCAGCTTCCTCAACTGTCTGTTCCGCTCACGCTCTGCTGGCGCCCATGCACCTTCACCACAACACAGGCTTACTTCCATTGGCGATGGATGCCCCCGGCTTCCTCCTGGCCCTTACACATACACACACACCCGCTCTCGTTGTGTAAAAGGAGAGCTTTTTAAGGTGAGCTGTTCATTACCGTACGACCCTCGTGCTTCTCTATCTGTCTGCCCACGCCTTACTCCATTTCCTCACTTCCCACTGCTCCCATGTCTTCGTCTGTTCGTCTTCCCACCCTCGCCGATCTCGCCATCAACAGCATCATCAAGCAGACAGAGCAGCGCGCTGCTTGCCGGAACACTGTCGGTCCTTCCAGCGTTCTTCAAGAAGGAGCAAGTTTTCCACCTCTAGCCGATGGTCCCTCTCAAGACTTGATACCGGCGTCGACCAACCTCATGCTCGCCAACTCTCCTCCGCAGCACTGGCGCCCGTATGTCTTCGGTCTTTCTCGGGATTGGGAGGCTGTGTTCGGCGACAAGGACGAGTCTTCCCACGTCTATCCGCGACGTTTTCCGAAGGGAATCAAACTCTTCGATAACTACGTCGCCTCCAACGTCTGCATCAATTCGTTCCCTTCCTTCCAATACCAGTTTCATGCGGCGACTGGCGGCATTCTTATCGGTCTCCCGTTCGACAACATCGTTATCGCTGGTGGGATCATTTCGTCATGCGTCACGTACCGTGCGCAAGGGAGTCCCGTGCCTGCCAGCTCCGACATTGAGTGAGTGTCCTTCGTTCTCTTCCTTTTCGCATCGTACGCTCACTCTTCGCGCTTCGCAGCATCTTCTGTCATGGCATCGATGCCGCCGCCGCGAATGCCAAAGTCTCCCTCATCGAGGACACCCTTCGGCGCAATATCTTGTATTTCACCACACACTACCGCGTCGAGCGTACTCTCACAACGATATCCTTCGTCCCCACCGGCACGGATGGCCAATTCCGCAAAATTCAAGTCGTGCTTCGGTTGTTCGCCAATATATCCGAAGTCCTTGCCAGTTTCGACTTCGATCAGACAGCCGTGGGCTACGACGGTTCAGAGGTTTGGATGGAACTCCGGGCTGTTCGCGCTCTCGTCTCCGGCTATTCTTTCATAACCACCAAACTGATTCGCAGCACCAGCCCCGCCCGTATCGTCAAGTGAGTAGTTGTGCATTAATTTCCACTCACGACTATACTGACATATCTTTCACCTTCCAGGTATGCTATGCGCGGTTATGGCCTTGTCCTACGCACCGGGCGTCTGTCTGCCGAACAGGGATCAGCTGCTATCGCTGAGCTTACGACCTGCGCACAAAATGCAGAGGATCTCGTTTCTTCTCAGGTCACAGTGGTCGAAGGCCGGTTGCCGTCTGGATCCTCATCTCACAGGTCGTTCAGTATGGCACACGTCGTCTCCCTCGTCCGCGCCCGTCTCGACCGTGCGTGGCTGCACAGCTTCAACAGTTTCATGGTATTTTCTGCCCTTTGGGAGCGTTCGGCGCCTGGCAAGAGATCTATGCGGCAGTTCGTTCGTGCTACTTGTGGACAGCAAGGAGAATATTCGCCCTTCCACGAGTGTCTCGAGTATGACCAGTATGTATCTCAAGCACGCTCGGATTTGCGGTGCATGTGTGACTCACTCTCCTTTCATATTCCGCTCAGCAACTTGCTTCGTGTAGATCCTTTTGCCGGTGATGACTGGGCCGAGCTCCTGTGCGGGAAGGTGAGCATCAGAGCTGTTTTCGTCTATCTAACGCACTTCTACTTACGAACTTTCATGCGCAGGGATGTCAAGAAGTGGCCACCGCATTCTCCTCAACCACCCGCGATGTTTGGGTCAAAACCGGCACGTCCTTCAATGACGTGTCCGGAGTACATTTGTCCCATTTTGTGGTGAGCTCTGTCCCGTCCAAGGCTTTCTTCCATCTTTCTCGCACGCTAAAGGTTTCTACATCGGCAGCTCCTCCCCGTCGACCTTTGTGCGAGGCTTCACACTCTCAGTGCCTTGAACGACTCCCCTCTCCTGTTGCAGCCCATTCAGCCTTGTCCCAAGATCAAGGATGTTGACGACGTCGAGTTCGAGATCTGCATCTGGACTCATTCGGCGACGAACATGTGGCAACCTGCCGGGCATACTGAGCGATTCGTTCATCAACTACTCCGGGATGCCGCCATTACGACGGCATGGTCTCTTTCGCGTTGTCGCCTGGGAGCGCCCTGGCCATCTTTGAGGCTCGGCATGCTCACACGACACAATCTTCAACATGCTCGCATTCCCCGTCATGTCGCCGAAGATCATTCACTCCTCAAAATGTGGATGAGTCCGGAGTGATCTCCCTAACCAAGAAGTTCCGCTCTGTCCGCCTTCGTTGCTGAGCAGCTCCTGCGCCGCACTCTTTTACTTCACTTTTCAAAGCCTCCAATCCCTCCTGAATCCCCATCAAATCATTCTCGTTCTTGTTTTCTCTCCGGTATTGAACAACGATCCTTCAGCGCATGAACTTAAGAGACTGGAAAGTGAGTACTGCTCGCCTCTTTTTCAACTTTACTTCATCGCAACTCCTCCAGTCCCTCCTCTTCACCACCACATCCTTTCTGTGCCCACATCTAGCTCATCAAAATCACCCTTTCATCATCAACAACATGCATTCCAACCACGGTCGCGGCAAAGGAAAGGGAATGGGTGGTGCACACCGCCACGTCAGAGTAAGTTTCATCCTCCTAAGCTCACTTGTTCACGCCATCCCTACTTATCAGGTCTTTACCGATGGTCTTTTCCGTGCCCTAGATCTTGCGCGACAATATCAAGGGCGTAACGAAGCCGGCCATTCGACGCCTTGCACGTCGCGGGGGCGTCAAGCGTATCTCTGCCGGTGTCTACGATGAGGTGCGCGGTGCTCTCCATTCCTTCCTCCGGACCGTCATTGCGGACTCAATCTGCTACACCGATCACGCCAAACGCAAGACGGTCACCTCGCTCGACGTGATCTACGCCCTCAAGCGCCGCGGCCGAACGCTTTGTGAGTCTTTCTGCCAGCTAATCGTGTACGTTGCTTCTAACCCAAGCATCTTCCACCTTCTCCTCCGCACCAGACGGGTATGGTCCCTGAACTCAAGGTTACGATGTCACCGGTACTTCAAGACAGTTGTGGCACGCAGCCGTGGACATTCACCTTCCTATGATCCCATCAAACTCCCAAATTCGCTCCCCTCCCCCTTTCCATCAATTCATCTTCACATCATCTCCATTTCACCAGTAACTTTCGCCTTGAACCCCTTCCCCCCCCCCCGCCGGCCCTGTCCTTTCTTAGCCCTTGCATTCTCATCCTGATATAATGTCGCTTGCGTCGGCCACCACCTACCCTTCTGGCGCCAATTATTCTCCCCAATCCCGGCTTCCAGGCTTCTGTTTCTGTACGTCCGCGAAAAAAGCTCAGCACAGTTATGACTGAATGGTCGACGCAGCGTCGAGCAGGTCGACGCAGCGTCGAGCAGGTTGCAGCGTCGAGCATTCCTTTTCCTCACTGCAGCGTCGAGCATTCCTTTTCCTTACTGCAGCGTCGAGCATTCCTTTTCCTTACTGCAGCGTCGATCATTTCTTTTCCTTACTGCAGCGTCGAGCAAGACCCTCTCCTATTGCACCCTTTAGCATGTCTGTTATTGCCGACCGTCTCTAGCGGTGTCGAACAGGGTCACAGCAGCTTCTCTTCCTTCAGCTCTCTGCTGTTTCCGACAAGCTTCTGGTCTGGTGCTCACCCTCACCTTCCATTACTGTTCTTGTTACAGATGTTCTCTCCTTCCCCTCTTCCTCCTCTTCACCTCCTTCGAACACTCTGCTGCGGCTATTTGACTGTTGGCGAGGCCCATATATTCGTGCCGATTCTGATGCTCCTCTACTCCTCTCACTCCTCCTCCCATCCTCTTTCCACATTCCCTCTCCTCACCTAAAAGTCTTCAACCAACACTGGCGTACTGCCGTCCTCCTTTTTCTGGGCCGCCGCTTCATGTTGTTTCCGTGGATTCCAAATGCGCCCCCGGATCCCGCAGTTCATTCCTCGTACTGGGCCGCTATCCTAGGATCCGATTGGAACGAAATCAAGTCGCTGCGAATCCAATTCCAGTGGCTTCGCAGGATCGACATCGCCGCTCTCAAGAATCTATCCCTTGACTTACGCGTCGCCCGCCTCGCCGCAGTTGGGACGGAGCGGAATTGGCACGCTTGTCAATCTCCCCAGTGGGTGCTGTCCAGCGCCATACTCTCACGCATCGCTGGAGTCGCACACGGTCTGGAATCGTTCCATGTACGGGTCTCGCCGCATGCCGACATGCTTGAACTGCTTCAGGAGATCATTTTCACCAATCCCCACCTACGGGACATCGTCGTAGAAGTGGACTCTGCTCTTGACATTCTGCCGGCTCCTCGTCCAGTCCTGAACGTTCGGAAATGGTTCGCGTACCAGGATACTCCTACGCAGTTACAACGTTTCGTTGTTCGTGCACCGGCCTGTGACTTCATGCTTTGGGACGCCGCCGAACTGTTCAAGCGCCTCGACTTGACAACAGAGTTTCGAGTCGCGGCTTTCTCTCTCCGAGTCCGGGGCGAACCCTGGCAATGGGTTGCACAAGTTTCACGTTTGGCCCCTTGCTTGGAGGAGCTCGAGATCGCCGCCGTCCGAGGCAACGCTTTCAACCACAACGGCTACCCTGTCACTCCCTCGCAAATGCGTCCAAGCAACTTGCCAAACCTCACCGCCCTCACGCTCGACCTGCCGGCAGTGGATGTTCGTGTCTTAAGTCTTCTCATCGCCCCCAAGCTCGAGGACGTTGCCATCCACACCCGCGGACGACTGGATGCATTCGGCACTCTCCCACTTCTGCATTTTCCGTCCCTCTCATTCGTCAAGATCGGCTGTTCTACACCCATCGTCACGCGTCTCGCCACTCTGGGTCTTCCGCGTGACAGCTATTCCCATATTCTTAACGTTGTCGAGAACGAATGGCAAGATTTTGAAGGCGACTTCACTGCTCGAATCCGCAAAGATCAACGTGCCCTTTTCACACCTCCAGGGCTACACCGAGATTCTCTTTCCCCGCCTTCACTCTGGTTGCACTCTCCATCCTCGGACACAGCGCTTGTCTTGGTCTCGCCCGCCGCCCGAGCTACATCTAACTTGTCCGTACGAGTTCTGGAAGCGATCCATGCTCTCTCTCTTCACCTACTCCACGCATCTCCACTCCTCTCACCCGTTCCACGGCAGCTTCACGCGTCTCGGATGTGGCATCCTGTGGCTCTTCAAACGACACTGCATCTATTCTCCTTGAGGATGCCGCCACATCCTCCACAGTCCGATCACGACTGTCGACTCTTCGTTCACAGCCGCTTTCCAAGCGTACCCGTCACAAGTAGCAGGGCTCCTCATAGCTTTGCTGTCATGTTCTGTACTCTTCTCCCTCATCACTTTTCCTTTCAATTTGAAGAGCTGAATCCTCCCTCATCACATTACGTTCAATTTGGAGACCTGAATACACACCGCAATGACAGTGTTCCCGCAGAGTGAACTGGACAAGCCGTAGTACCTTCTGTTTTTGCTTTCGAAGACCGAATTCATTTCAACGCCTTCTGTTTTCATAGAGCATGGCATGCATTTCGCAGTGGGGAGAAGTACAGTGTTGGGCAGGCTTTCACTCCAGACCGATTGCGCGCTCGGTTGTATCTCCTGCTTGGTCGTCGATGTTGATGGGGTTCTCGTTTGAGTTGCCGGGCTCGCCCTTGTTGTCGTCCGCCGTCGGCTTGCGAGGGGGGTTGCCGGCGCCAGAGCTCCACCTAAAGGCCTGGTGGGCGGGCCTGTTGAGATTATAGTCTTCTGGTCGTCCGATTCCATGGGAACATCATCAGAGTGTCGTTGAGCGACTCCGGTGCTGGGTGCAGATGGGCTCATTTCGTAGAGGTACTAGATTGTTATGACTGTAGATACGGTCAACTTAAAAGACCTTCTCATTGAACTGTGGGGTGGTACGAAGGAAAACTCACTTTGAAGGAACTACGATGATCGATCGAACGTTGTGGAATGCGGATGTGGTGGTGCTGATGTTGTTGCCTCAGTGGTGTTTGCAGATATCATCGCATTCCACCGCGTCTGTTCCTTCCCTTCCCCGACTCATGGATCTTCCTCTTCCTGCTCGGCATCCATTTGAGTTCCCATCAAACTTGACAGTACCCCTGCCTCGCTGAGCATTGTCATCGCTCTTGACAACGCTGCCGTTTCGTATCCAGGTGGTGAAATCCCTGTCTGCGTGGCAGATGTGTGGCTCGGATGCGTATCGATTTCGCTACGAACTTGCGGGCTCCGGGCAGTGTTTGGCCTGCTAAGTCACAGACGCCTGACAATGTTAGCCCCCACAGCCCGCTTCTGCCCATCAGTCGCTTGTCACTCACGGGATCACCGGGTAAGCGTTCAACGCAACTAATTGTGCTTGGAGACGCATCCAAGCGCTCTGTCCCGCCCGCACGTCTCGCGCCAATACGGTGTTGCATGTTTTTGCGCTATTGAGAACCTTGTCGAGGCTGCGTCTAGCGTCTTCTTCCGTACCGACGAATGCGCATTCAATGCGGCGTACAGCTTCCACGATTTGGTCTTGAACCTGTGCTTCTCGTGCTGCTGATTCCTGTCGCAACCGCTGGATCACTGCTAGTTCGTGTTGCACCTTCGATTGTACTGCGCGCAGGAGGTGGTCGTTCCGCTCTATCGTGTCTTGAAGCAGATCTTCGACGTCTTCGAGTCGTCTGAGCCCGTTCGTCATTAAGCCGCAGTGCTCATATGTTGGGGCCAGTGTCTCAATGTAGTCATGGACCGGGCGTTGAATGGACAGTGCCTCGCTCGGTTGTAGTGGTCTGGCTTGCGAAGACCCGCTCATCCTTGGAAGGCTGCCAATGCTGATGTTTGAGGTATGACGACGGTCGCGGATCGAAAGATAGAGGATGCCGATTGCGACCTCAGGCCTCAAGCCTCAACTCTCAGCCGAATGGTGATGCAGATGGAAGTCCTCTCGTGATGATGGTGTTCCATGCCTGCTCAGCCTCAGGCCTCAGGGGGATGATGATGTATGAGCAGCTTCCCGATCTGCTTATAAATTATTACATCAGCATCGGTTGGACCGATGCACTCAAATTCCCCGATGGAGAGGTTGCTTATCGTCCATCACACACTTACCATCCTTCCTTCATCCACTATTGTCTTCTTCCATCCTCTTGTCAGAGCCGATCTATTCCGGTACAGCATTCTCCGCTGCCGTGTTCGTCTTTTGGTCCTTCCCTGCACACCATGCAAAGTGCGCGCCACCGGGATCGCGTAGCTGCTCAGCATGGTTCGACGCAGCGTCGAGGTTCAAGACGAAGGTCCGAGGTAGACGTCTCTTCAACGACGTTTGGAAGGCTCAACGCTTCGCCAAGCTTCAAGATCTCTCCGCGATTCGACGACGCACGCCCTCCAGTGTAGACCAATCCTGATGACCACCGCGAAGCTGATGCTCAACGCAGCGTCGAGCATCATAAGTGCATACCCGACACTCAACGCAGCGCCGAGCCCTATGAGCGCAGAACCGAGGCCAAACGCAACGTCGACACTCAACGCAGCGCCGAGCTCTATGAGCGCAGAACCGAGGCCAAACGCAACGTCGACACTCAACGCAGCGCCGAGCTCTATGACAATCGCCCCCACCCCTCCCCCCCCCCTCTCCCGTTCGAGACACAGTAAGCCGGAAACTCCACTGCATCGGTAGCGCCTCACCATGCTTGCTACAAAGCTCATAGCTTCCGGATGCGGCCATAGCATCTTCCCTCATACGGGTATGTTTCCCACTTTCCCCGGTCCTCTACCTCATCCTCTCTTACCCTCCCAACTTCGTCCTCTACTTCTTCTCACCTTCAGCATATCACATGCCGTCAACTGCCATCTTCGCCATGCCTCGACATGATGATGCCCTCACTCCAACCACCACCGCCGAACTCCGCGGCCTTGCTTCCACCTACTTTCCCAATAAAGGCGCCAGCAGGATGGGACGAGCTGTTCTAGTCACATTCTTTCTGCAAGAAATGGTGAACGAGGAGGTCGCGTCGACAGCATCTGCTCTGCGCCGCTCTGGTGACAGTCCAGACTATATTGCTGCGGCTACATCTTCAGTGCATAAGACCATGCGAACAAGGTACGGGAGCCATCTCTTCCATCAGTACCTGATCTCAACTGCCCGATCTTCCGATGACCGCATCCACTCCGGCGGGTCCCTGCCTGCCCAGACGTCAGCTGGTACGTTTTCGTCACCTGGTACGTTGTCACAGTAGAAGCGCTTCTCATGGTGTTTCTTCCAATACTTATGATTTTTTATTCCACAACACCCTTAGATGCTGTTACTCGCGAAACGGATCGTCGGCGAATTGGCCCCTTCGAATCTCTCCGGAGACGAACGCTGAATGTGTTGCCGCATTTCGGGAGGCTACGAATATTCAACTCGAAGCCACTTGCGCCGTGTGCGCTCGTCGTACATTTTCCAAGGATTTGCTCTTCACACCGACGCATATAACTTGCACACGCGTGCGTGCGGACTCGCTACCCCTCCACATGCTTACGATCACCGACGAGCACATCCTGGCACGTCCCGGCAACCACTTCAAGTTCACGGACCCGTCCTTGAATGATCTCGCCCTCGACAGCGCTGGTCTGCATTTCCTCGCCTCACACACCGAAGTTGATATCTGCGACGAATGCAAGTCCCCGCTCTCCAAACTCCCGCCGAAGCTACCTGCTCTCGCTCTCGCCAATGGGAATATCCGAGGCGTGCTTCCTCAACATCTTCAAGACTGCACATGGCTGGAGGAGCGTCTGTGTGCTAGGTATCTCGCTTCCGCTTGCGTTGTCCGCCTTTACGACCTCACTGCGCCCGGGGCGCCCGAGCATCGTCAGCGAGTCATGAAGGGCCACGCATGTTCTTCCCTCTCAACACGGTTGCTACGGCCGCGAAATTACCTTGGGCCTTCGGCGATGGCGGGCCTCTCATCAGTTGCCTTTGGACTGGGCCTCGCAAACCCACACTCTCAGATCTCCGCAACGTTTTCAAGGTGCGGCGTGAGAAGGTGCAACAGCTTCTCAGTTTCCTCCAGGACAACTTCCAGGATTACCCTGACGTCGAAATCGATCACAAAGCACTGGCGTCCTTGCCTATGGACGACGTTCCCGAGCTCATCATGCGTCATGTCATTTTTGAGGCTTCCGGCACAGTCTCAAGCCTTTTCGACAAGGAAACTGCCGGTCTCGAACTGCACCCGGCGCTAGCTTCCCTGGAGGACGACGTTGACCTTGAGGGCCGTACCTACCTTGAGCATCACGGACTCATCGACATTAATGGCATCGGTGTGCCCGAGCACGCACGCACTGCATCGGCTCTGGCGAACGCGACCGGTACCGAACGACCGGACCTCATCATCAGGCATGGCTCGCAGTTCGTTCCGGAATACAACAATCCGGCCCTGTTCCCGGGTATGTTTCCCCTGCTGTTCCCTTGGGGTACCGGCGGTTTTGAGGCGGACCGTCAAGTTCCTTTATCTTTTGGCCGTCAAGCAACACACCTACTTGACCTTGCCGATTCTGCCTTTCGACGCCATTGGTCTTTCATCTTCATTGTGGCCAACATCAAGCAGCGCCGTATTATACACCTCAGCAGTCGTCTAGCGTGCAAGCAGAAGAACTTTACCCAGATAGCGAAAACCCTGCAACAGCTCGACGCGGACACAGTACGGCGCGTGGCCGAACATCTGCAAAGTGGAGGGTCTCTTCGCTCCTTGGTCGGCGATGAACAGCGTATTTATACGTTGCTGAAGAAATGCGAGCTTCTTTCGGTACGAGTCCCTGGTTCTAAAGCTGCCATGAATCGCGCTCGGTCCGACATCCGTGGTTACATCGGCGAATTCGGGATTTTCCAGCTCTTTCTCACTCTGAATCCGCATCCGGAGTACTCCCCTATGTTTCAAGTATTCTGCGGAGATACCGAAATCGACCTTGGCCTTCGGGCACCCCTGTCATCGACACTGTCCGCACGTCTCGTCCAGGTTGCCGAGGATCCCGTGGCCGCCGCAGACTACTTCCACTTCCAAGTTGCGGCCATCTTTCAGTATCTCTTTGGATGGGATATTCGCAAAAAGATGAGCTCTCCACATGGCGGAATTCTTGGTCGTCTCGCAGGTTTTTTCATGGTGAAAGAACATACCATGAGGGGACAACTACACGGACACATCTTGCTCTGGCTCGAGGGAGGACTGAATCCTCGTGAACTCCGACATAAGCTGGCACGGACATCTACATTCCGTGACAACTACCTGGCCTTCCTGGACGACATTATCCAACATCATCTTCCACCCAAGGATCTCAAATCTAACTCGCAGGAAGTCTCCAGCGATGACGCTGAACCGGTGCCGATCCCAACTTCGGCTGCCAGAGAGGAATCTCCACCTGATCCATCGGATCCCAAGTACGCCGACCTCTTCCGCCAGGATCATAGTCGCCTTGGGGAAGTCCTCCAACGCCACGTCTGCAGAGCCACCTGTTTCAAAGGTGGAAGAACCTCCTGCCGCTTCCTTTTCCCCCACGACCTCAACCCGGAGACAACATTTGATGCTGAAACAAACTCTATCAACATGCGCGTGCAGGACCCCACCGTCAACTGGCACAATCCGACACTGCTTGTGGCGACCCGGCACAATCACGACCTCAAGTGCGTGCAGAGCGGGAAGAGCAGCGCTGCCGCTGCCGCGTACATCACCAACTACGCCACCAAGTCCGAAGAGACACCCGCCAATCAGGTGTCTATGATCAACACCGTTTATCGACGTATGGCCGAACACGACGATACCTCGGTCGAAGCGAAGGCGTTGCTGACCAAGTGCGTGATGCAATTCGGACGTGAGCGTCAACTTCACGCTCAACAGGTAGCGACATACATTCGCGATCTGGGCGACACCATGGAGAGCCACAAGACGATCCCGATGTTAAGTGGAAGCATGCTCTCTCATGTCCACAAACGTTTCGGTTCTCCGCGTCAGCAATCATCGGAGGCATCCGAGGTTATACCGTCGACGGATGGTTCTGCGGCGTGCGTCCCATCTGCAGCACATGATATCATTCAGGGAGAGGACGACATCGGCGACAACGAGCAATCGGACACAGGCGAACTGCTGACAGTCAGCACGGCCGGAATCGCCCATCAAGTCGATGACTATCTCCACCGAGGATCATCTCTGGCAGATGTCTCCTTTTATGACTTTGTCAAGTTCACGACCCTGGTCGTCAAGCCCAAGTATCCCAACAAATCCCATCATCCCCTCTCGGACACTCACCCTAATGCGAACTCGCATTACCACCGCCACACCCCAACGCGTCCGCGTGGAATCCCACGGGCGATCTTCCGTTCTTTCCCTCGGCCCGACGGCTCCGAGAAACACGGAGACGATTACTGCGCGGCCATGCTGTGCCATTTCGTTCCATTCAGTATCTCACGGTCACTCAAGCATCGTGATGAATCCTACGAGAACCGATTCGCCAACGCGGAGTTCTCGCCCTCTGCCGTCCGAGTCATGACAAATTGGCAGGCCTTGACAGAATGCGACGACGCACGCGACCACGATCAGCTCCTTCGTCGGAAGCGCGAAGCTTTCCGTTCCGCACAGCATGATGCGGATTCCTTCAACAAAGATGTCGCAGCAGAGGGCGATGATCCGGACGCCGACGTCAATTCCGCTTCCTTAGAGGGGAAGAATGCACGGCAATCTTCAGAGACGCTTGCCTTTTTGAACACCCTGCAAGGATCTGGCTGGTTTGACAGTGTAGCGCATCAAGGACCCGCGGCACATGTGGAGACCACTCAACATTGTCCACCGTTTACCTCCGCTCGTCGCAAACAATGGAAGGGCGAACAAGATCGCCTTGAAGCAGAACATTCAGTTCATGCCGCTGTACCGAAAGCTTCGACAGGCGTACTGGCACAAGATCTTGGGTTCGAGAACCATTGCGAGGCTCCATCCACCTCGATCACGGCTGACGACGGTATTGACGTACGTGAAGACGGCATCATCCAGCCTGATACGATCCGTCTGCTGTGGAAGACGCTACCACCGCACGATCTGATTCAAGCTCTTGTTGAGGAACGTGGTCTTAATGCATCTCAAAGTCTCTCTTTCAAGATCGTGGCTCGTCATTTCTTTGAACTCTTATATGGTATGTAGCATCCATTACCCTCCATCTGGTTTCATGTCGTGCTGACCCCGGCGGCTTTTCATGCAGGCCGACAGCAAGACCCCTTACGCATGTTGATGCACGGGGAAGCAGGAACGGGAAAGACCGTGGTGGTTCGTCTGTTCCGGGAGCTCCTCGACCGCTTTGGCAAGGGCAAGGATATCATGTTTTTGGCCCCGACTGGGAAAGCGGCGTGCGCTATTGGAGGCATGACACAACACTCAGCTTTCGCTCTAGAGGTTCGACAACGCGGCGTTGCTAACGAGGAGTTGCCGCATGCCCAGGACGCCGGCTCGGCACGTCGTCAGCAGTATCTACAAACCACCTTCAAGAACATTACCTGGATATTTTTCGACGAGGTTTCGATGACTTCCTGCGAGGTCATGGCGGACATCGACTCAGCTCTTCGGATCGGCACGCAGCGTCTCGATCAACCCTTCGGCGGCGTCAATGTCATCTTCGCTGGTGACCTGTGTCAGCTTCCCCCCGTCGCATCTTCGGCCCTCTACACTCAGCAATCTTCAAGATTCCAACCGGCTGAACAGAGGACAAAGGTCGAACTCGGCCGTGCGGCATGGTTACACCTCAACTGTGTTGTCGAGTTCAAGGAGCAGATGCGCATGCAAGATCCCGAAATGGCGGCAGCTTTGTCACGCCTCCGCGTCCGAAAATGTCATGCCGAGGATGTCGACTTGTTCAATTCACGGGTGCTTTCGTCGTCTGCCAACACTCCAGCAACCCTCGCCAACATCAGATGTGACCCAGCCACGTCTCCATCAACATCGGCCGTCGCACTGGCACGTACCAACGAAACTGTTCGCGTCCTAAACCTGCGGAAGGCTGCAGCACAAGCCATAACCAGCTCGAACGTGCTAGTCATCTCCAATGCCGAGGACAAGTCAACGGCGCCTCTCTCTGAGCGCGATCGCAATTCGTTGCTAACATATCACGGGTCCGCAAGGACTAGAGGAGCGATCGGTCGTGTGCCCCTTTTTCTTGGAATGCCCGTCGTGTACCGCGGGAAAAACCAGAGTGTACCGCTCGGGATCACAAACGGTGCGTTCGCGACGGTAGCTGGGTGGGACCTAGTGCGGGATCAATGGGGCTTGACAGTTCCTCGGGGTGTCATTCTCAAATTCTCGGATCACGCGCAGTGGGCGCTAAGCGGGCTCGAGGCAGGCTGCTTACCGGTTCAACCTGCAACGAGCGTTTTCAAGTACACCACCGGCGGTATGGAGACACTCACACAGCAGATCTCGAGAAAGCAGCTACCAATACAGCCCGGATTCGCTATGACGGTACACTCAGCACAGGGCATTACTGCACACGGCGGCATCATCGTCGATCTTCGCGGGGGTGGTTTCGAAACTTACGTAGCAGCCTCAAGAGCCACCAGGAGAGACTCTGTGTTCCTCCTCGCCCGTGTCACACTCTTTCAACTCAATGGCTCGGCCATACCCAAGACACTCGTTGAGGAACTTGCTCGCCTAGCGCTTTTGGCTGATCAGACAAGGGTCCAACATGATCATGACCGCTGGCGACTGGCAGAATCCCTGAAACGAGCTGCGGACACTTCCGTTGCCGGGCTGTCGGATCGACGAGGCTACAAACATCCAAGAGTTGTGTCCCCATCCGATGTCTCTTCTGCAACTTCCAGCCCGGAAGAAGCAGCCATACCTGTCGTATCCAGCCCTGGTCTGACTTTTATCTCACCCAATGCAGCAGCACCGTCTGCCATTTAAAGCCTTTCTATCTCTCAATCATCATCATCTTCATCTGCATTGCTCCCCGTCTCGTTCCGTTTCAAACATAGCTTCATATCTAATCTTTCTGTGCGCAATCTGTGGTGATCTCCCTTCCATCGCGTCATAGATATTGGTGACCTCATACAGAGTGCGTGTGTCCCCTTTGTCCGCTCATCTGCTCTTCTTTCCTTCCACCATCTCAGTTCCAGTCATTCACCCCCTATCGCCCTATCCTCCAAGCGTGCTTCCAACAACGCTGCCAGCACAGCCAGCACCGTCAGCTCATCTACCCCCATAAGCTCAACCTTCTACATCGACCTCTACTACCCTGCTTCTTCCGCCGTCTCCTCCGTCGCAAGGCATGCATCCGCCAACGGCAAATCTGTCCCTAGCTTCGCAGACCGCTTCTTTGAGCTGACGAGCATCAACTCCAGCACCGCCGCAGCATCTTCTTCCGCCCCTGCGTCCGCTACTGCCAGCTCGGCCTCTGCGACGGTTGCCCCCTCGCCAGTCGTCACCGAGTGTCAAGGAGGAACTTTACACTGCACTATGAAGCCTCCCTCAGTGCATACATTGGTGAGCACAGGGATGCAACCGGACGTAGTTATCGTTGCACACGCTCATGCTCATGCTCATCTTCCCACACACAGGTTCGGCTTCCGACAGTGCGATGTCGGGCATTCATATCACATTCCATCCATCCTTGTTCACGGGAGCGATTTGCTTCGCCTGTTTCCAAGTCGGCTGCCAGTGCCTCCTCCAGCCTGAGCAAGTAAGCTGCCAAGAGCGCTTCCTCTGCCAGCAAGTCTGCCCACCTATACGCCTCGGGTGCGTCCCAGACCGCCTCTGGTGCCTTTGCTCAGGCCACCAACCGCATCAGCAACACTTTCAACGACAGCACGGACTACATTTACTCCTCTTGGACCGACAACCAGCTCCGCGATTACCTCGAGAAGCAGGGTGTCATAAAGACTCCTGCTGAGGCTAAGCGTGACGACCTCCTCGCCAGCGTCAAGGAGGCCTACACCAAGACCGTCAACGCCCCTTACGAGGCTTCTCCGACAGCTGGCTCCACAACCGGCTCGCCGACCACGACGTCATCAAGAGCCCTGGTGAACGCAAGCACGATGAGTACCTTTCCCTCGCTAAGGAGTACATCTACACATCCTCGGACGCCGTGTTCGGCACCTGGAAGGGAAGCGACCTCCGATCGTGGCTCATCGACAACGGCTTCCTCAAGAGCGATGCTCAGGCGACCAAGGACCAGCTCGTCCACTCCATGTCCGAGAATTACAAGTGGACTCAGGACCAGGTCTACTCTTCGTGGACAGACTCTGACCTCCGCTCATGGCTCATCAACAACGGCTACATGAAGAGTAACGCCCAGGCCAAGCGTGACGAACTCATCAAGGATGTAAACAAGCACGCATCTCACTTCGCCTTCGAGGCACAAGACTACCTCTCCTGGACTGACGCCCGCCTCTGAAGCTACCTCGTCCAGCAAGGAGTCTCTCCCTTGCAACCGCCCAAGAAGCGTGACCAGCTCATCCGCGAAGTCCGTGCCCGATACGTTCCCCAAAAGACCCTGCTGTCTTCCATCAAGGACAGCGTTCGCACCCCCAGGTCGGCGCCAGCCAGCAAATCTTCGTCCATCCCGGTGAGGAGGCTGAGCTGACGAGCCTCAACGCCAGCACCTCCGCAGCATCTTCTTCCGCCCCTGCGTCCGCTACTGCCAGCTCGGCCTCTGCGACGGTTGCCCCCTCGCCAGTCGTCACCGAGTGTCAAGGAGGAACTTTACACTGCACTATGAAGCCTCCCTCAGTGCATACATTGGTGAGCACAGGGATGCAACCGGACGTAGTTATCGTTGCACACGCTCATGCTCATGCTCATCTTCCCACACACAGGTTCGGCTTCCGACAGTGCGATGTCGGGCATTCATTCATCACATGCCATCC